>JAQSEC010004394.1:0-11733 GCA_028564925.1 Lithobates sylvaticus
GGGAGGCAGGTGGTGGGCTAGGTTAGTTAAGGGGTGAGGGGCAAAAAAACACAAATGCCCTTTTGTTTGTGTGTGCACTAATTCTTTAACCACTTCAATACAGGGCTTTTAAACACCCTTCCTTACCAGAGCACTTTTTGCGATTCGGCACTGCGTCGCTTTAACTAACAATTGCGCGGTCGTGCGACGTTACACCCAAACAAAATTGACGTCCTTTTTTTCCCACAAATAGAGCTTTCTTTTGGTGGTATTTGAACACCTCTGCGGTTTTTATTTTTTGCACAATTTTGAAAAAAAAACACAATATTTTTTACTTTTTGCTATAATAAATATCCCATTTTTAAAAAAAAAACTATTTTTTTCCTCAGTTTAGGCCGATACGTATTCTTCTACATATTTTTGGTAAAAAAAATCGCAATAAGCGTATATTGATCGGTTTGCGCAAAAGTTATAGCGTCTACAAAATAGGGGATAGATTTATTGAATTTTTTTTTTTTTTTTTTTTTTACTAGTAATGGCGGCGATCTGCGATTTTTTTTTTTGTGACTGCGACATTGCGGCGGACACTTCGGACACTTTTGACACATTTTTGGAACCATTCACATTTACACAGCGATCGTTGCTATAAAATTGCAATGATTACTGTGTAAATGTGACTGGCAGGGAAGGGGTTAACTCTAGGGGGCGCTGCAGGGGTTAATGTGTTCACTAATAGGAGTGATTCTAACTGTGGGGGGAGGGGACTCTGGGTGCCATAACCTATTCTTATTCTTAAATATTCCTATTCTTAAATAATTGAGGGTACTCAATTCTGTGAACTTAATTACCTGTGCTGACAACCCCACCGTAGTTAACCCCCCCACCCCCCCTTTTTTTTCTCCCCATCCCCTTCCCTTGACTCACTTCGCACCTCCTTCTTCCCCTTCTCTGTCTGAAAACTTAAAAAAATGCTATGCAGTATGCACCAATCGTCTAGTAGGAACACTTCATGTGCAGATTATGGTTCTTGCTTTTACCTGACAATAGCTAATTTAACTATCAGTGAGATGATCCTCTCAGAACGTTCATACGAGGCATGCTCTTTCAAATGTTGTTTATCACATGGCAACACTTTTCTCCACAGTTAATTATTATTTAAGGTTTTATATGATTTGTTACCATATAGACATCTAGTCTCTTAGTTGGTTAGTGATTATTATTCTATTGTACTTGACTGTCCGTTATATTAACATGGATAATCTTTATCAGGAATATGCTGTCATGTCATGCTACTGTTATATACTGCATACCCATAAATAAAGAATTGAAAAAAAAAATGTTTGCTTACTTGTATTTGATAATGTACAGGTCTAAAATTCTGTAGATGAATTTGCTAATTTGCAGCCACTGATTCAGTTATTCAAGAAGAACATTCCTATGCTGGATATGCCAAGAACTTTCTATTTTTGATTTCTGTTTTGGCATCTTCATTATTAACAGTCAGGGAACTGGCCGAATAGAAATGAAAACCTGAATACTTAAATTTTCAGCACCACTTTAGAAACATAACTAAGATCCTGGTATTATATCTTACCAGTTTCCTGTCTGTTGAAAGTTCATACTTGCCAACTGTCCCAAATTTCCCGGGACATTCCCAGGATCTAGACCTTTGTCCCAGCCTTACCGTTTCCCGGGAAATGTCCCAGGAAATTGCAGTTTTCCCAATTTTTTCCCCACCATTGCCACCGCCGCCACTAGAGGTCCACGGCCGACATCGGTTAATCCTGTCTCGTCGCCATTTTACCGAAGTCCAGCTCATAATGAAGAAACAAGAGGTGGAGCCCGGGTGGCAATGAATGCGGCTGCCAATAGAAATGGAGCTCCAGCCTCTTGGTTCTTCCCATTCGACATCCACAAGCTGGTTCCAGTTGTCACATCGGCTAAGTAAGACTCTGCTCTGTCTCCCTGCGGCTGCCTCCTTTCACAAGCGTGCCGCCCGGAGAGTGACAATCTGAGCAAGCAACTCTCTGAGCGGTTGCACGTTGAATCCTCCACTCGCCGCCCAGTGCGTGAAGGGAGGGGTGTGGGTCTATACATATGGAGGGGGTGGGTTGTCCTAGGGGGGTCTGTGCTGACGGGGGGTGTCCTAGGATGGTCTGTACTGATGAAGGGTGGGTTTGCCTAGGGAGGTCTGTACATATGGAGGGGGGTGGGTTGTCCTAGGTGGGTCTGCACTGATGGGGGGATGTCCTAGGGAGACTGTACTTATGGGGGGTCGGGTTGTCCTAGGGGGGTCTAAACGTATTGGGTACCCTTTTACCCAGAAACAGCCCGGAGGGAGTGGTTTATCCGCTGAGCATTTTGGGTAAGGGTACTTAATGTATAGACGCCATTTTTTGGGGTTCGTTATCCCCGACCTCATGGCCCTCCTGACCGGAGGTGTGTGCTGCCTTTTTCCTGTGCCTCAGGGCCGGCTGGCTCAAGGCTTCGCAACTGAAGAGTAGGTCCAGAAGTTATGAGTTCTACTGATCCAGGGGTGGTCCTGTGCTGTCATGCCTGTGGGGAGAAGCCACATGACTGAAGGATCCAGGGGAGGACTCTTCTGGAGAGGACCGAGCAACAAGGCCGGTACCTCTGAAAAGGCCTGAAGACTCAGTTGGAGGACGCATCCTGGGTTACCTACCACACAGTATCGCTGGGTTGGCTGAATGAAACTGGTGCTGTGTGACATCTCTTCAAATTTGTGACAAGAAGCTGATTGTGCCTTCCTGTGGCAGAGGATTGCACAACGATTTTGCTAAAATTAACAAGTCTGTGGCAGAGACTTTGACCGAGCATCTCATCAGCTGCTAGGTCAGGAGAGGGACCTATTCGGTGGTTGCTAGATGCAGCTTGTGTAAGTTGTTTGTTCTCTGGATCAAGGAAATACCTCTAACCCGCAAACTACAAGGAACCAAATTCCCCTTAACCCTCTATCCCTCTATTGCAAACTTGTGTGTTTTTGTCAAATAAATCTTCAAAGTGTCGGAATCTTCTTTGACCACCCTTTTTACATGACCCCTAAGACGGACACAGTGAACAGGTGAGGTAACGGTAAGCCCAACAAAAACCAGCAACTCCTTCGGGGGTCAGTGCTACATATATTTTATGAGACTTTAAATGTACTAGAATCTCAACACATTTATATTAAAAATAAGATTAAAAGGCATGCACCAATAGCCCAAACTTGTCTGGCCTCTATATGTCACATATTAAAAACAGCCACCTCCCAGCTCTGGTCTCCACATCAACATGTCCCAAATATCTTACATATCAGATATCTCATATCTAACATTTGGGATATGATGATGTGGAGATCAGATCTGGTAGGTGCCTGGTTTTAATATGTGACATAGAGGTGCCGTACAAGACTGGGCTCTTGGTACATGTCTTTTAATCAATTTTGTACAACTAAGATTAAAAAAATAATAATTTTCACATACAATTGTATGTGTTGAGCTTAGTATACGTACATTTAAAGTCCCGTAATATATAGTTCATTGTGTACATTTGATAGCAATTTATTAATATTACGTTAACTTCTTGACAATAGGAAATAGTTAAATTCCTGTCCTTCTCTATTCTCTGGTCTGCTGTTTTTGGTGTCTGCTACTGAAGTGGATAATTTATTCTACATTGAAATGTCTAAATATTCCTGTGAATGTGAGACTGTACAGTGCTGCTGGACAGCCAAGATTCTACCATACATATGAAAAATATTGCCTTTGGATTCAGCTGCTAGCACAGTTACTGTAGTTGTGAAAGCCTTATTGGATTGCTGAATGTCCTTGTGTGGGAATTGGTACTTAAGCTCCTTGTACACACTGTTTTCTGACATCACCCACGTGGCACACATCGTCCTAGACTTTACTCTCTTTGTTGCAGACAAGCATTAGCTCACCACTGCTCAATAAGCAGAAGACGTCTAAAATGAAAGGTACAAAAAACAGAACACAACTTCTACATAATAGGATATATTATAAATGAAAAATAAGGTAACCCCAGGCTGTGCCAATTTCTATATGTTGATTAGGGATGAGCCCAATGTTGGAGTTCGCCTGTTAGCCGAACAGCGAACATTATGTGCTCTTCACGGAAAATTAGAAAGCCGCGGAACACTGTTAAAGTCTATTAACATGAAAAAACAAAAGTGCTCATTCTAAAGGCTTATATGCAATTTATTGCTATAAAAAGTGTTTAGGGACCCGGGTCCTGCCCCAGGGGACATGTATCAATGCAAAAAAAAGTTTTAAAAACGTTAGTTTTTTCGAGAGCAGTGAACAATATGTAGAGAACAATAAAAGCAGAGAACAATAAAAATAAAATATTCCTTTAACCGCTTCAGCCCCGGATGATTTTACCCCCTTCTTGACCAGAGCACTTTTTGCAATTCGGCACTGCGTCGCTTTAACTGACAATTGCGGGGTCGTGCAACGTTGTACCCAAACAAAATTGATGTCCTTTTTTTCCCACAAATATAGCTTTCTTTAGGTGGTATTTGATCACCTCTGCGGTTTTTATTTTTTATACCAAAAAAGAGCGTCAAATTTTGAAAAAAAAGCGATATTTTTTACTTATTGCTATAATAAATATCCCCCAAAAGTATATAAAAAAAAATTTTTTTTCCTCAGTTTAGGCCGATATGTATTCTGCATATTCTACATAGTTCTGGTAAAAATAAAAATCACAATAATATAATAATTGGTTTGTGCAAAATTTAAAGCATCTACAAAATAGGGGATAGTTTTATGGCATTTTTATTTTACATTTTTTTTTTTATTAGTAATGGCGGAGATCTGATTTTTATCGGAACTGTGACATTATGCCGGACACATCGGACACTATTTTGGGACCATTGTCATTTATACAGAGATCAGTGCTATTAAAATGCATTGATTACTGTGTAAATGACACTGGCAGTGAAGGGGTTAACCACTAGGGGGCGGTGAAGGGGTTAAGTGTGTCCTAGGGAGTGATTCTAACTGTGAGGGGGCTGAGCTTCAACACACAAAACAGTGATCACTGCTCTCGATGACAGAGAGCAGTGATCTCTGTCCTGTCAATAGGCAGATTGGGAAAATGCTTTGTTTACAAAAGCATCTCCCGTTCTTCCTCTCCGTGACATGATTGCATGCACCTGGTGGACATCGAGTCCGCGGGACCCGCAATCATGGTCACGGAGACCGCAGCAGGCACGCACGCGCACCGGTGGCCACGCGCCTGTGACACCGCTTCTTAAAGGGGATATACCTGTACGCCCTTTTGCCTACCAGTACCATTCTGCTAAAGTAAATCTGCTTGCGCTGGTCAGCAAGCGGTTAAATATCATGTCTGGGGGGTGTCCTTAGTATGTCTGTAAAGTGGCACAGTTTTCCCATGTATAGAACAATACCACAGCAAAATTACATTTCTAAAGGAAAAAAAGTAATTTAAAACTGATCGCAGCTGTAATGAATTGTCGGGTCTCGGCAATAAAGATAAAAATCATTTAAAAAAATGCATGGGTTCCGCCCCAGTCCATTATCAGGCCCTTTGGGTCTGGTATGAAAATTAAGGGGAACCCCGAACCAAAAAAAAAAAAAAAATAGTGTGGGAGTCCCCCCAAAATCAATACCAGGCCCCACAGGTCTGGTGTGGATATTAAAGTGGAAGTAAACCCCCCTATCGTTTTCAGCCAAGGAAGCTGCCATCTTTGCCTCTGTTTAATCTTCAACTGCCACGGTGCTGCACATGTGATCCGTTATGACACCAGCCATTGGATGGTTTGACTGTTTGGTTGAGAGCACAGCCAATGTGCAGTTAGCATTCCCGGCATGCCTTTTTTTTTATTTCAATAGTTTTTTATTAGAATTTTGACAGTTCAAACATACTGTAGGTTCAATACAGAATGAATAAGTATAATACAAACATACTTGTTCTGGTTGATTTTTCTAAATAACTAGGTAACATAGTAACTGGAAAATAAGAACATGCCACTCAACAATAAAGTTTATATCATTCTAAATCTGATTACACATTTACTGTAAGGTAAGAGTACAAATATATAAAGACATCTTATGGTCCCAATCTAGGGGTTATGTAACTTGTACCAATCTGTCCAGGGTTGCCAAGTTAGTGAAGCTGGGGATAGTCGATTTTGTGTACTTGCGTACATTAGTTCGTAATTGGCGTGTGTGTTAGTCATTAGTATAACTTCCTGTAGTGAGGGAGGTGCTTGTTGTCTCCAATGACGTGTCAGCACTAATCTTGCACTTGTGAGTATGTGGGCTAGTACCGTCCTGAGTTCCCTAGGAATTAAGTCAATAGTCAGGGAGAGGAGGGCGAGTTCTGGGGATAGTTTAACCGCGTAGGTAAGAACCTGGCTAGCAAGTTGGAACACTCCACGCCAATACTGCGTGATCACTAGGCAGGACCACAGAGTATGGCACAGAGTCCCCACCTCGCCACAAAGGCGCCAGCATAGGGCAGAGTTCTGGGGCACAAACCTCGCTAATCTATTTGGTGATAAATACCAACAAAGTGCTATCTTATGCGAAATTTCCCATAAGTTTACACTTCTGGTTGAGGCAAAGGTCACTGTGAAGGCCTTTTGCCATTGTTCTGAGGTGAAAGTGGTTCCTATGTCTCTCTCCCAAGCATCCATGGCTAACGTTTTTGTAAATACTTCTTTATTTCCCAGCATTCTATAGAATAGGGATATTCCTTTGAGTCTAGAGTGCTTATTATTATAGAATTGGGCAATATTCCAAGGGAGTGAGATTTGGCGATGGGGATTTGAACTGAAGAAGTGGGTGATTTGGAGGTAGGTATAGTGGTCTTGTGTGGACAAGTCATATTCTATCTGAAGGGATCTGAAGGTTTTCAATGATGGTCCAACCATCAAATCTTCAATCAGTATTATGCCCTTCTCTACCCAGTGTTCTACACGTATGTCTGGTATGCATATTTGGAGGCTTTGTAGCGGTGAAGGTATGTTTACTAAAGTTGTTTGTTGGGAGGGGGATTTCACTAGGATATCCCATGCACTAATAGATGCTACAACGGGTGGGGATAGTGTTTTATCTTTTAACGTCCCTCGCTGCTGCTGGAAAAGTAAGTGGTAGAGGTTGTGAGGTCGGATTTGGGCCTGTTCAGTTTCAGTCCATCTATTACTATCTGAAGTAGGGAACCAAGCTTTAAGTTGAGTAAGAATAGTAGCTAGGTAGTAATCTCTTAGTTTGACTAGTCCTATGCCCCCCACTCGTCTGGCAGTGACGAGGCATGAGTAAGCACACCTTGCCCTTTTCCCTTGCCAAAGGAAATGGTTAATAAAAGAATGTGCTGTGTTGAAAAAGGAGTTTGGAATAGGGATTGGGAGGGTTCGAAACATATAGATTAGTTGAGGTAGTATGTTCATTTTAAAGGCTGCTAGCCTTCCAGTCCAGGAAAGCTCCACTTTCCCGAGTGTTTGTAATTTACCTTTCAATTTTTCAAGGAACGGTACGTAGTTAGACTTGTAGAGGTCACCTGTTTTAGGCGTTAGGATGATACCTAGGTACTTTATCCCCGTTGTTTCCCATGTGTAGGGGTACGTAGCAGCAAGTTTTCTTGAGTCATAGGCGACACATTTAAGCCTAGAATATAGGACTTTGTCTCGTTCACCTTATAGTAGGACAGGTTGCTAAACAATTGCAATGTGTGATATATTGAAGCCAGGGATTTTTCCACCTCTGTAAACATTAATATAACATCATCCGCAAATAAGCTGATTGTGTGCGTTGAATCATTCATTTTGATCCCCGATATTTGGGGGTGGTTATGAATGTGACACGCCAAGGGCTCCATGAGTAAGTTAAATATTAATGGCGACAGAGGGCACCCCTGGCGCGTCCCATTCGTGATAGCAAAGGGAGTAGAAAGCACCCCTGAAGTGAAGACTTGGGCCGAAGGTGTAGTGTATAAGGCTAGAATTGCTGAGAGAATTGGACCTGTAAATCCAAATGTTGTCAGGGTTTGGGTCAGATAGCCCCAGTGAACACGATCGAACGCCTTCTCTGCATCTAAAGCAAAAAGCAGAGAAGGCGTTCCCGAAGTGTTTGCGTTATGAATGACATTAATTAACCTCCTGGTGGCGTCCGATGTTTGACGTCCCCGGGTGAATCCCGATTGGTAAGGATGGATGAGTGTGGGTAGGGTTTCTGTCATTCTTTGTGCTATTATTTTGGCGTATAATTTTAAGTCATTATTCAGTAATGAAATCGGTCTAAAGTTTTGTGTGGTAGAGGGATCTTTCCCTGGCTTCGGTAAGGTTATAATCAAGGCTCTAAGCATTTCTGGGGGAAAGGAGGCAGAGGCAGCAGCATCATTAAAAACTCGCTGAAGGTGTGGGGCTAGTATATGATTAAATGATTTGTAATATTCTCCCACAAAGCCATCAGGGCCAGGGGATTTATTAGCTGGTAGGGAAGCTATAGTTTTAGTAATTTCTGGTATGCTGAAGGGTAGATTCAACTGCTGAAGTTGATCTTCTGTCAATTGCGGCAGGGGCAACTTAGTCAGGAAATTGGTAATTGCTTCTGGGTTAGGTTGGGGGGTTAGTGGGTCCCCCTTCAAGTTGTATAAGGAGCCATAGTATTCACTGAAAGCATTCGCAATATCCTTGGGGTGGTACTGTTTAATTTTGGATGATGGGTGAACTATAAAAAGGGATTTTTGTTTTGTACCTGCGCCCTTGTATTCAACGGGCAAGAAATTTCCCAGCTCTGTTATCGCTGGAGTAGTATTGCAAGGATCCTCTCTTGAGAGCATCAACTTTCTTTAGAAGTCTATTGAGAAACTTCAGCTGGTGGGAGTTGGGTGAATAGACATTTACTATCGTGTACTGTTTGGAGTTGATGTCGCATATTAAGATATGGTATCTGCCATTGGGATCTTTAAATTCTTCGTGTAGCTGAAAAGCGACTGTATCTCTAATGGCCGTAAGGACCCCTCTCTTTTTTGTGTCTGCACTCGAGGTGAAAATGAAGGGATAGCTCCTGTGTGAGCATTTAGGTTGTGCGTTGGTGGAAAAGTGCGTCTCCTGCGCACAGATGATGTCAGCATTTTTTTTGTAGCCTCATTCCAGAGTGACCTCCTTTTGGCCGGGTGGTTGAGGCCTTTTGCATTAACGGATAGAAAGGTCACTCCCATGAGGAATTGGCGTGGTTGAGTTGAGGTAGCTTCCATTTAACATTTACCCATGCACAAGAAACGTACCACACCTCCCCAAGGAGGATGGTAGGGGTCTTGAGGTATCTGCAGGATGTATGGTGTTGAGTGCATGTACTCACAGTTAGTGGAGAGGTCCTAAAGTGTGAGGTGGTTTCATAACCTTTCAAGCGATTTGTTGCGACTGCATCTTGAGACTTCCTTGTGTGTTGGGTTTCTGGATCAGGTAGAGAGGTTTGAAGAATTTCCTGGAAGAATGGCTGGTTAGTACATCTAGAGGGATGCTGGTGAGTAGCAAAAAGAAAAAAGAGAAAACAAAACGTAAGGTAGTGAAATATTCGCCAACAATGAGCTGGTATACAAAACGGTTCAAACTCGCCTATAACCTGGCGAGGCATATTGGGCTCAATACAACTGTTCAGTCTAGCTTGACAACTGAGAATTTGAATGCATCCGGGTGTCATTCAAATGCTGTTGGGGGTTAAGTTTGTGAAGGTGAGGGTATTCCTTCAGAGTGACGGGGCTGATGCTTACCCCTGTATACATCACCCCTTCAAGTGTGCCTCCTGGAGTTCCTTGCAGTTACTGTCTTCCATTCCACATCCACCTGTTGTGGCTTCCTGCCGTGAGTAGGGTTATCGTCAGGTTCAGGGATAATATGCCAGTCTTTTAGAAGTGCTATGCCTTTGTCCAAAGTGTGGACAATAAAGGTTTTACCATCCTTGGTGATAGTAATGTTTGTGGGGAACCCCCATCTATAGGTGATCTGGTGGTTTCTCAGGGCTTTGGTGATTGTAACCAAGCTTCTCCTTTTTTTCAGGGTATATTGGGACAAATCAGCATAAAATTGGAGATGTTGATATTGGGGAGGAATGAGGACTTTTTTTACGCATGATTGCCATAAGTTGCTCCTTGGCGTGGTAAAAATGAAGCCTCAGGATCACATCCCTAGGGGTCTGGTCAGGGAGATAGGACGGCTTGGGGAGGCGGTGTATCCTATCTATGGTGACATCCAGCACTGTTAGTGTAGGTAGGAGTTCTGTAAACAATGTGGTTGCATAGGCCTTAAGGTCGCTTTGCAGCACTGTTTCTGGAATTCCTCTGATTTTCATATTGTTCCTCCTACTTCGGTCTTCCAAATCTGCCAGTTTAGCTTGCAGGGTCTCTATCTCCCCCTCATTCTCCTCTTGTGCATCTACAATATCGTTGATGGTAGTGGCAAATTCCCCCATTTTGCATTCAATGTGATCTACTCTGGCTTCCACCTCCTGTATATCTGTATGGAATTTGTTCATGCAGGACATCATGTCAGCCTGTATGGTGCTGCGGAGGGAGAGCAGCATGTCTTTGAGGACTGTGTCCAAGACTGGCTGGTTGTTTGTGGGGAAGGTTTCAATTCTTTCCGGCAGCTCTCTGGTATCATCTCCAGAGTCTGCCTCGTGTCTGCTCTCTGGGCTGTATCCAGAGCCATCCAGCCTGAATTTTGCTTTGGCAGGGCTGGCCGATTGTGGGGTGTCAGGACTGGGTTGTGGGCTCCTAGGAGATGTATCTTGCCTATGGTGAGTGACCGATGGGGAAGGAGGAGGACGGGGCCTTGTGTTCAGGGCCGGGGTAGATGTGGCGCTGGCGCCATCTTGCCTACCTCCGTCATGCCGGTACTTGTAAAACTCGGTCATCTTCTGGGGTCTTCGTTCCTCCTTCCTCTTTCTGGTCATGGCCGGTCTGGTGTTAGGGGTGTCCGGTGCTTGCTGAGCGCTGTTAGGTGGCTCAGGGTAGTTGTTTTGTGTCGTTCTGTGTCCCGTCTCTGAGGAGCTCCGGTCTCAAGCGGCCATCACAGTCCGCGGCTAGCCACGCCCCGATGCCTTTTTTTTTAAACTGTTAAATCGATAGGTTTACTTCTGCTTTAAGGGGAACCGTGCGCCAAAATGAAAAAGAAAATGGCATAGGGGTGCCCCCAAAATCCATACGAGCACGCAACCTGGCAGGCCGCAGGAAAAGAGGGGGAACGAGAGAGCGTTCCCCCTCCTGAACCGTACCAGGCCACATGCCCTCAACATGGGGAGGGTGCTTTGGAGTAGCCCCCCAAAGCACTTTGTCCCCATGTTGATGGGGACAAGGGCCTCATCTCCACAACCCTTGCCCGGTGGTTGTGGGGGTCTTCGGGCAGGGGGACTTATCAGAATCTGGAAGCCCCTTTAACAAGGGGACCCCCAGATCCCGGCCTCCCCCCATGTGAATTGGTAACGGTACATTGTACCCCTACCATTTCACAAAAAAAGTGTCAAAAATAGTAAAAAAGTCAGGAGACACTTTAGGACTAATCCTTTATTAAAAGATAAAAAAATAAAAATGTCCCATGATGTAAATCCATCTCACGCCGCTCGACGAGCCAAAAAAATAAAAAAAAAGCTGCAACAGCTTCGCCTCCATGGTAGGCTCCCGCTGAGTGAAGCTTCTTCTCGGTGGCAGCTGTTATATAGCTGAGGTGACGTGCCACGTGACGCCAGAGGAAGGCGGGGTCGCCCATTT
>JAQSEC010002636.1:0-11724 GCA_028564925.1 Lithobates sylvaticus
AAAAAAAAAAACATAGAAAGATAAAGTATGTAGAGCCCGTCCAAGGGCCCAGTCCAACCTCTAGCATGCTTCAGTCAGCAGGAAGCTGAAGGTATCTAATCCAAGGAACCCAAACCAGGTCCAACCTCGAAGACTGATCTTTTAGAATGCTGACCAGCTTTTAATTAAGCATGGTCCATGTCTGTTTATGTTTCATCACAGCCAGCTCTACAACTGGTTTCTTTCAGGCAGTTCCCATAGTGATTTTAGCCACAAGAAACATGGAATATATCAAGGTCTGAGTGTGTCCGGGAACATCAGTGACAGGCTTATTAGGTAGGGAAGCTTTTTACTTTGTCACTGAATAAATCAAGATTTGCACTCCAAAACCAACAGACTTTGACACAATTTCCCCAGGTATGGTACATCATACCGGGCTCACCATACCCCTTGAAACACCATGAGGAGTTCCCTGGGTGCATTTTATAGAGGCAGTTCATAGTTCTGCTGAAAACTCCAACTGGCCAAAATCTCCAACCCCATGACTCTCCAGCAGCAGTAATTGGAGGTTTTGACGAGTTGCCTGCTTTAACAGAACACCAACAGCGTATACACTACGGTACATGACGAGTTGGCTGTTTTGGACAGAACGCGGGGTAAGGAGGAAAAAAGTTGTCGCTGCCCTGAAGGTGGCCATGTTGTTGGTTATGTAGCAGCCATAACCGCTTGAGGGGTGGCCTTGACTATTGGCCTTACCAGTTACCTCCTCGTGGCTTGTCGGTGAATGTCCAGGGGTTCCCAGGGTTAGTACCCAACAACTTTGGATGCTGACACATAAAAGACCTTTAAAAGGTTTTTATTCTGCAGTGGTAACATCCAACATAACACAGTCTCAGATAGGAATAGAGTGCACGGGTGAAGAAACTCAGGCACTTTGAAGTGCTGACATCCACTGAATGTCTCTAATCAACCCAGAGAGTAGCCACTCGCAGCTGGGTACTTCAATGCCGGATAAACCTCTAGCCAGAGGTTTAGCAGCCAACAATGTGATCCGGAACTTTGCAAAAGTCTCTGCCACAGACTAGATAACAACTGAAGGTAGTAGGAACATTTCTCACAGTACCTGGAACTTTCTCTGTCTCCTTGGTAGTACCGTGGGAAAAGTGTCCATACAACTCAGCTTCCAGGCTCCTCTTGAGCAGCCAGCTTGTTGGCCCTCCTCCGAAGAGTCCTCCCCTGGTCACTTATACGTGCTGTGATGTCCCTCCAATACTGAGAGCACACCGGGACGCCTTGAATCCTCCTTCAGTTACTGGGTCTCGGGCTAACCGGCTCTGAGACTTGGGAACAGACGGATCCCTGCCCCAGACCATGCCGGTCTATGGGGCTGGTCAGATTGACCATGCTTGCGGGATGGCAACCGCTCCTAGGCGGGGTTACCCCGGTCCAGAACCAGGAACAGACAGCTACGGCCGAACCCCGAACACGTGACTTCAGCACCTTAAGTACCCCTTCCCAGACTACGCAGCGGGGCCAGACGCGCCCAATGATTGGCTCCGGGAAAGATTGGTACCTAAGACGTCCAACCATGCCTGGTTCTCGGCCTGTCATGGGTGCCCCACTGCACCTATGACCAGGCAGAACCCTAGTACAGCCCTGCCAAACTCATGCCAAAGTAAACCTGTACAATTAACCCTCAGAACCCCATTACTGTTCTGAGGGAAAAAGCGAAATTTCCATTTATAGCGCACACTCGTTAAAGTGTGACCGCTACAGTTACTAGTGGGCGGACTAACAATGTCCACTCATTATATTGTGTACCGTATTGTATATGCTGCTGTGTTCTGTGTAAACAGGCAACTCATCTAAATCTCCAATTATTGCTGTTGGAGAGTCACCGGAAGTGACAGGGTTGGATATTTTGGTGAGTTGGAGTTTTCGGCAGAACACCGTCACAAGATACCATCTTGAAAGTACCTTATATCCCATCTCTACAAGGGCAACATTCATAATACTCTTATACATATGCCACCAGTTTTTTATGCCCCTTTTATACAGTATGTGTAATGTCCAGTTTGGCAACTAATATGTAACCCTACGTGCAAGAAAATTCTAGGCTACAGTCTGGGTCATTCAAATTATGTTACAGGATACAATAAAATTTGTATCTAGCAGTTGCATTACCACTTAGGATGGTATAATGTATCCTTGTTCAGAAAAAAACGACCTGTGCCCTTAGACAAGGACTCTGTAGCTGACCCAAACTGTTTAACAAGGCAAAGATAATTAGTTTACATGCCATCCATCAAAATAATGAGGATCATGTTTTCATTTTAGTACATCTGTCTTTTAGTAAAACATAATTTGTAGTAAAATCATCCAATTTCTCATATTATCAGGTGTGTTTAGAAAGCTTGCCAAAAGGCATTCATCTAATTAAAATTCAAAGAAGTATTTTCGGTGTTTACTCTTTATCTGGCTCAAGCATAAAAAAACTGTGCCAAGGTTTAGGGTACACTGTACTTTCATGTGCTTATACAATGTAGAAGAAGAAGATTGAACTTTGTGAAATCAGACATGCTATCTAATTTGCTGATCGAATACTTACGGTGTCTTCTGAAAAGCACTTATGGAATAAATCTTGGGACTTCACTGTAGCTATCATTCTGAATTTGAGGTTATTTCCTTATCGCAATGTCACCTACTGAATGGAGTTTTCAAAATATTCAACAGTAAAATATAGTAGTATGGATAAATTACATAATCCCTTTTACCACTTAAGCCCCGGACCATTTGGCTGGCCAAAGACCAGAGCACATTTTGCGATTCCGCACTGCGTCGCTTTAACTGACAATTGCGCAGTCGTGCGACGTGGCTCCCAAACAAAATTGACGTCCTTTTTTCCCCACAAATAGAGCTTTCTTTTGGCAGTATTTGATCACCTCTGCGTTTTTTTTTTTTTTTTTTTGCGCTATAAACAAAAATAGAGTGACAATTTTGAAAAAAAAAATTATTATTTTTTACTTTTTGCTATAATAAATATCCCCCCAAAAATATATAAAAAAACTATTTTTTTTTCCTCAGTTTAGGCCGATACGCATTCTTCTACATATTTTTGGTAAAAAAAAATCGCAATAAGCGTTTATTGATTGGTTTGCGCAAAAGTTATAGCGTCTACAAAATAGGGATTAGTTTTATGGCATTTTTATTTAAGAGTCAAAACTGTTCCTTTATTGAAATAATTTGTCATACAGGTCACAACACGTGTCCAACATGGACAAAATCAAACACACATTACAAGCATCATACAAACCAATGGTCAACCATAAAATGAGAGGGCAGAGGCATATTATTAATATCAGTGTTATACCTCAGGGTCCCAGGCTGGTAACCAAAGTCCCCCCCGTCCCCACCCCTCCCCGGGGCTCTCTTCCTTTGCATATAATCCTTGGGTACTTCACCCTACCCCGTCCAAGGTTTCCACACCCTGTCGTACTTTTTGGGGCAGTTCCTGTTCACGTATGTCAGTTTGTATAACGGAAGTACAGCATTAATTGACTTTTCCCAGGCACTGATAGTTGGGGGTGAGGATGATTTCCAATGCAGCACAATCTCCCTTTTAGCGTAGAAAAAGAGGTATGTCAGGAGCAATTTGGTGTATCTGGGCCTTTGGTCGTCGTCCTGAATACCCAGTAGTATCAACTCTGGGTTCAGTGGGAGGTTCAGCTGGAGGCGGCCGTTGACAGACCCTAACACCTCCTGCCAGTATGCAGTTAATTTGGGGCAACTCCAAAACATATGGTAGTATGTCCCTACATTGCTCAGACAGCGAGGGCAATCAGGCGACCGCTGAGGGTAAACCCTGTGGAGCCTTTGGGGGGTGTAGTATACTCTATGGAGAAACTTAACCTGTATTAGGCGCTCTCTGGAGGATATCAATAGGGCGGTACTGTCGGCTAAGCAGTCATTCCAGTCCTCTAGTTCTAGGTCTGGGATATCGTTTCTCCACTGGTCATAAAGTCTGTCCACTTTAGAGGAGTCCGTCCTCAGGAGGTCCATGTAGAGGACCGAGAGGGTTTTTTTAAGGTCATCCTGAACTAGCACCTTTTCAATGGGATCCATCACCAGTCTAATAGGTACGGGGAACTGAGCTCTGATGGCGTGACGCAATTGGAGGTATCTGAAGTACATCCATCCAGGCAATTGAAATTTGGCCTGAAGGGTCGGGAATGAAACCAACCCTCCAGACACCATGACATCACCGAGGATCTTAACCCCGAATCTAGCCCAAATCACCGGGTCCGGCACTGTCCTGATGTGGGGGAGATTGGGATTCCCCCACAAGGGACAGCGAGGAGACCAACTCTGCGGAGGCTGTAGTCCTCTCCTGGCAGCCGTCCAGACCCTGAGTGTAGTGCGAGTGGGTAATGGAAGGTCTTCATAAGCCCCACTTCCCCTGTACATCAGATTGCCCAGCTCCTGCAGTGACCCAATAATCGCTGCCTCTAGGCACACGGCTGCATTCTCTTTGGAGAGAACGCACCACCACCTAGTCGTAACCAGGACCGCTGCCCAGTAGTAAGTTCTATAATCTGGCAGCGCCAGGCCTCCACATTGCACCGGGAGAATCAAGGTAGACCTTGCCAGTCTCGGGGTGTCCCCCCCCCCCCACACAAAGGAGCCAACACACTTGTCTAATTCCGTAAAGAAGGATTTGGGTATCCAGGTGGGACTGTTTCTGAACACATACAAGAATTTAGGAAGAAAAATCATCTTCAGCAAATTTATGCAGCCCATTAGATTAAGGGGCAGGGAGGCCCATGACGTACATTTAGTCCGCAGTTGGGTCATAACTGGCCATAGGTTAAGTTCCTGGAAGCCGGCCGGCTCCCTCCCGACCTGGATACCCAAATACCTGAATTGGTCTACCCATATGAGGGGCACATCCGCGGACTCATCACGAGCCCGAAGATCCAAGGCGAAAATGTTGGATTTAGACCAGTTAATGCGTACCCCCGAGAACTTCCCGAATGTGTTAAATATTTCTAGAGCCGCTGTCAACGAGTCCCCTGGGTCCTGGAGATAAAGTAGTGTGTCGTCCGCGTATAACGAAATCTTTTCTACCAAGGAGCCTACTTCCAGTCATTTCACCCTCTCCGAGTTTCTAATCAGGGTAGCCAGGGGTTCAAGTGCTAGGGCGAATAAAGCCGGGGACAAAGGGCATCCCTGGCGCGTACCCCTCTGCAGCTTAAATGAGGCAGAAAGTCTGTCATTCGTGCGAATGCGGGCCCTGGGCCTCTGATAGAGCATACCGAGCCACTTGAGGAACCTGGGCCCGAATCCGCATCGTCCCAGAGTCTCCCAGAGGAATGCCCATTCCACCGAGTCAAACGCCTTCTCAGCGTCAAGTGAGGCAATGACTCTTCTGCCACTGTTGGCATGCTTGATGGACATGTTAAGAAAGAGGCGGCGGAGGTTGATATCGGTGCCCTTGCCTGGCATAAACCCAGTTTGATCCGGATGGACCACTTCCCCAAGGACCGGAGACAACCTGTTGGCCAGAATTTTGGCCAATATCTTGGCGTCCACGTTTAGGAGGGAAATCGGTCGGTATGAGGCGCAGTCCTCCGGATCTTTCCCAGGCTTAGGTATCAACACCACCACCGCCTCTGACATTGACTCGAGGAGGGCCCCCAACTGGAAGAACTGGGCATACAAGGACACGAGCCGAGGCGCCAGCAAGTCTAGATGCTGTGAGTAAAACTCCCGGGGCAGACCATCCGCCCCAGGAGCCTTACCAGCCTGAAGCTGAGATATCGCTACCTGCACTTCCTCCAAAGTAATATCTGCGTCCAGGGTCTTACTGGTTTGGTCACTAAGCGTCGGGAGAGGGATCCCATCTAGGTATTCGGTCAGTTCCTGGGGTGAGTATTCCACCCTGGTGGTGTACAGTTGTTCGTAGTACTGGGCGAATCTAAGATTTATATCTCGCGGGGACCTCAACAGTGTCCCATCCAAGTCCTTGACTCCGGCAATATGGGTGACAGTATACTGACCCTTCGCGAGCCAGGCCAAGAGGCGGCCGCTCTTATTGCCGTATTCAAAGATTCTGTGAGCCGTATATAGGAGAGACTTATGCATACCATCAATTCTGCAAAGGGATAATTGATGTAATGCAAACTGCCATTCCCCGTATGCCTCCCGAGTTGGATTGGCAACATAGGTCTCCTCCTTCTTCGCAGCCCCCTCCTCTAATCCCTCCAGAGAGCGCCCAGCCCTCCTACGAGCCGTCGCTATCCGAGCAATGTATTCCCCCCGGGTCCAGGCCTTAAACGCGTCCCATGTAACCAGGGGATTGGTGCCTGCTGCATTTTCTAACCAGTAGTGACAAACCCCCTCCTGCACCGACTCTTGAACACTCTCATCCTCTATCCAATATCTGGACAACCTCCACAGCCTCTCCCCAGGTGTCCCAAAGGACAATTTCAGTAACAAGGGGGTGTGGTCAGATATGCCCCTGGGTAAGATGCTGCAGCCTGCGGTTTTGGTAAGCAGGGAGCGAGAAACAAACATCAGGTCGATGCGAGACAGGGTTTTAAAAGTAGTGGAGTGGCAGGTAAATTGTTTGGCCAGAGGGTTGGAATTACGCCAAACATCTATAAGGGCAAAGTCATTGGCCCATTCGGCCAAGCCGGGTACCCACCTGGAAACGGAGTGGAGCCTGTCCAGGGTCGATGTCGGGGTCAGATTAAAATCGCCTGTCACCAAAACATCATCAACCCCGTATTCAACCACCATCTGCATTATCCTATATAGTAGGGTGACATCAGCAGGGGGAGGGAGGTATAGTCCCACTATCACACAGGGATTGTTCATAATTTGTGCATGGATAATAACATATCTGCCCCCGGGATCAATTTTAACCCCCAAAAGCTGAAAGGGCAGTTGTTTGCGAACTAAGATGCTGACCCCCCTGGAGTAAGTGGAATAAGTTGCATGGTAGTGACCGCCTACCCATGCCTTTTTTAAGCCCAGAATACGGGAGCCAACCAAATGTGTTTCCTGAAAAATACAAATGTGTGGCAGGTGTTTCTTGATAAAATTAAATACTAGGGACCTTTTGTGTGCTGAGTTAAGACCCCGCACGTTCCAAGAGATTACCGATACCTGGGCCATGGTATCGTATACACAGTGATCAGGGCTAGGGCGGCAGTCTGGGTCAGAACCATTCCACTCCTCCAGGGTGCCAGCCGGCCTCCCCTACTCCCCCAGACCCACCCCATGTCCCAAATAGACCAGGTACAAATAGACATGTGTATATCATTGACCCGCAGGAAAGTAACATTTTGACTCTTTTTCATAACCATATAAACCACGACCAACTTGGTGGTCAAAACTCTGTCGGCAACGGCCGAACCCCCCCCTTCCCCCCTCCCCCCACCCCGCATGTCCCACCCATAGTAAGACTGCATCATTCCCTGTAACTCTGCCCGAAGGCAACTAACTTCTGGGAGGCGTGTAACACCAAGAGTGACAGTTCACTGTGCTATGACCTATAGGCCACTCACAGCAACCAACACTAATACGTCCCTTAGACTATATGTGCTAGGAGAGCATCCATATAGAGAGATGCTACTACAGTCAATAAGCCATCAAAAGGGGATCAAGCCAAACCTTAATGTTCTCCTGGGCGATACCAGGGGCACTTTACTTAAGTTCAGTTCCAGTAGAGTAAATGAACAGTGTAGAGGGTAGAGGCAAAAAAAAGGGGGAACAACAATATAGCAAAAACGTCACCAACCGTTGCTATATAACTGCACGGATCAGTACATGATAGATGGGCTGCCTCCTCTGCCTTTAATAGATGAAGAGAGCACATGTGGACAAAAACAAAATTCAGGAGAAATAACAGTGGTGGTAAAAATAAAGGAACCAGGGCAGAGTGGCACATCCTAAGCAGAAGAGGGGTAGAGATGTTGCAGCTAGCCAGCTTGTATGTGTCTGCTCCTCACATCGAGCCGGCAGGGCCTCCGTGTATAAGTGGGATCAGCCGACCCCATTGCAAGTGTGGTAAAAGTAAATAGGGAGGCGGGCAAGGCCTGCAGTTCATCAAGTAGGCCCGGTTGCAAAAACAAATCCATGGCGGGACCTGGGTCCGCTTCATCCCAAGGGGGGGACAGTCTCCAGCCATCTGGCAGCTTCTCTAGGTGATGTAAAAAATCGGGTTGTTTCCCCATCAATAACCCGCAGTTTGGCGGGGAAGAGCATGCTATACTTTATGCTTTTAGCTCTGAGGCCTGCTTTCACAGCATCAAACGACCGTCGGAGCTTTTGTGTCTCAATGGAGAAGTCTGGAAATAGCATCAGACGGTTGTTCTGGAATTTAAGGTCCCCTACCGCTCTGGCAGCTCTAAGCAGTTCATCCTGGTCCCTAAAGTTTAGAAACCTCATAATAAAGGTGCGGGGAGGGGAGCCTTGTGGACCGGGTTGTGGCGGCATCCTGTGGGCTCTCTCCACAGCAAAGTAGGGGGACAGCTGGGCGGCAGGTAGCAGGGATCTAAGCATCTCCTCCGCAAACACTGTAGGATCCTTACCCTCCGCTCCTTCCGCCAGGCCCACGATCCTGATGTTGTTCCTGCGGCACCTGTTTTCGGAATCCTCGGCTCTGTGTTCCAGGACTGCCACTCTGGATTGCAGGGAACGAATGGCGCCAACATTGTCGTGCACCGCGTCTTCCACCAGGCCCACGCGGTGTTCTGCCTCGGTCATCCGGGAGCGGACTTTGTCCAGGTCTTGTCTGATGAGGCCTACATCCATCTGGACCTCTTCTATCTTGGAGGTCAGGGCCGCTTGGCATGTTGCGATCGCCGCCATGACCTCCGGGATGCCTGGGGGAGAGGAGGCTGGGCCCTCTTGTGCTTCAGTTTGCGACGCCATGTCGGCACCCCTGCTAGGCCTCTGCGGCTGGGGACTGGTATCTGGCGGAATATCAGGCGGGAATTTAAGTTTTTTGCCCCCTTTCCCTCGGCCGGGTAGTCTGGAAGGCATTCACCGCCGGTAGGGTCGGTCAGTGACTCGGCTTGTCCGGTTTAAATGGGTGTCAGGATCAATGGAGTAGCAGAGCTCTGTGAAGCACGTCTGTTCACTCCGCCATCTTGGACACGCCCATCCTCGCGGACATAGAGTCCGCGGGACCCGCGATCCTACTGACGGAGCTCGCGGCAGGGGCGGCAAATTCAAAGGGACGTACCTGTATGCCCATTTGCCCAGCCGTGCCATTCTGGGGCATTAAGGGCGCACCGACATCCCGTAAACATAATTGTGAAAATATTTGAAAAACTACTGGGGGCTGTATGTGGTACCCAATAAATCATATCACCGGTAAATATTTCAATAATTTATTTTTACTACAACATCTTTGAGAACATTATAAATGGTATTCACCACCCATAGACATTACGGTAAGCACAATGTCTATTACATTCCCCTGTCAACCTTCATACCTACCCATTTAACAATCTGCTCATCTAATGCAGCTTTTCCTAACCTTTTTTTCTGTAGAGCAGTGGTCTTCAAACTGCAGTCCAGGGGCCGGATGTGGCCTTTTGCTTGCATTTATCTGGCCCTAAGGGCACTATTCCTCCCACTGACCCCAACAGTGGGTCATAATTCCAGTCACTGATGCCAACAATAGGGCACTATTCCTACCATTGACACCAATGATGGGGTCCTATTCCTTCCACTGACAACAACAGCAGGGCACTGTTCTTTTAACAGACACCAATAATGGGGTCCTATTCCTTTCACTGACAACAACAGCAGGGCACTGTTCTTTTAATTGACAGTTTGACACCAATGATGGGGCACTATTCCTTCCCCTGGTACCAACCAAGGGGCACTACTCCTCTCATTATTACCAATGATGGGGCATTGTTTACACCCATTGACCCCAGGGCATTTTCTACTTGCACTAGCCACAGTCTGGTCCCCTCAAAGTCTGAAGGACAGTAAACTGGCCCTTTGTTTAGAAAGTTTGGGCACGCCTGCTTTAGAGGAACCATTGAAATATTTTTCATAATGTTAAGGAACCCCTGGCAAAACCAATTAATTGGGGTTCATTGGCTCCTTTACAGCTAATAAGATTATTGGTGGCATCCAGCTAGCTCTGCTAAGTGGCGTTACTCCCCGAAACTATGCAGGCATCATCAAATGGAAGGTCAATCAGCCATAACTCATGAAACCCCTATAAATCTCTGGAGGAACCCTAGTTGAGAATGGCTGGTCTCGTTTATCATATCAGTTGATGTCAACTGATGTCACAAATATAATTAGTTGATGGGACGATTGTAGATTCTCTACGTGCTTCTTAGACCAACTGTACCCTACTAAGAAAAATGTAGGAGGTTCATGTTAGAACAGCAGGAACTAGGTTAAACACACTGATTAAAATCCCAGTGCCCCAAAGCAGAAATACATAATGGGTTACACAAGAGGGGGCTATCAATATTTCTCTGATTATCCCAAAACAAATGGAGCTGAATGGTCCCCGTGTAAAGTTCTAGGAAAAATGGAACCTACCAAGGGTTTGACCCCTCTCACATACACTGCTAAAAATGATTCTGTTGGCTTGTAATTTTAACATAAAAAATGTATAATTTTCAACATAAAAATAAATGTTAATGAATTTACTTTGATATTTTAAGTACCGTACGCAATTTTCATTAGTTCTTAACTACTTTCCACCCGGCCACTGTACATATACGGCCGGGTGGGAGCCGTCTACTTCTGATAGGACGTTCCGGAACATCCTTCAGAAGTGGAGGGATCGCGCGCGCGTGCCCGCGCAGCGGCGCGATCCCGATGCGCCCATGTCACCTGGACACGGCGCATCTTGGAGCGGCAGGAGGGCTCGTGATTGGCCCTCCTGATCACATGACGGCCGTGTCGAATCACAGCCGTCATGTGATGTAAGCAAACAGCCGGTTGCTAGGCAATCGGCTCTCCTCTCCTCACAAGGAAGTCGTCAGTGAGGAGAGGAGAGAGGATCGCTACAGCCGGCTGGTGATCAGTGAGTATTAGCTGATTTTTTTACAGCTTTTTACTCACTGATCACCAGTGTAGTGTCCCCACAGTGTAAACACACATGTCCCACACATGTCCCCAAAACACACATGTCCCCAAATAATAAAAACACATGTCCCCAAATAAAAACACATGTCCCAAAAATAAAAACACATGTCCCTCACATATGTCCCAGTAAAATAACATGTGCCAATGATTATCTGCACACATATGTCCGTGATCACCTGCACACATCTGTACATGATCATTTGCGTACATATGTCCGTGATCACGCGAACCAATTATTATACACTTAACGGAATTTTTTTTACTAAAAACATGTAGCAGAATACATTTTGGCTTACATTTATGACAAAATTTGATTTTTATTGGATTTCTTTTAAAAAAGAAAGGAGAAAATATAGTTTTTTTTCAAAATTTCCGCTATGTTTTCGCTTATATCGCAAAAAATAAAAAACAGAGTCGCGAATAAATACCACCAAACTAAAGCTCTATTTGTGCGAACAAAATGATAAAACATTAATTTGGTTACAGCATTGCATGACCGCCCAATTGTCACTGAAAGTGCGAGAGCGCTCAAAGCTGAAAATTGGTCTGGGAAGGAAGGGGGCGAAAGTGCCCAGTATTGTAGTGGTTAAAACACACCTTTTACATTTACAAAAA
>JAQSEC010003289.1:0-11752 GCA_028564925.1 Lithobates sylvaticus
ACAGAAAATCTCAGCTCATCTCGACCAATGAAACCTCTTCCAGAACGCCGCAGCAGACAACTTGGTACTTCCCCTCAGTAACCACAGTACGTAAATGACCCAAGTCAGAAGCAAGAAAAAGCTCTCATAGTGTAAAACCGTAATCTCTTTTATTAATAGAAAAAGCAACCACCATACATTTACATTATAACACTGGTAAAGCACACACAATCTCATGTTTCAGACTGGCTCCAGCCACACTCCCAGACTGTAAACCTGGACCTGGCATGCATGGTGACTCAAGTCCAAGGCCCTGCCCTATGCATTTTGTCTCACGATGTTTTGAAAATGTTTTCTTAATATTTTAGATATTTAAAGTGGTGTTTACATTATAAAGATAGCAGCTGCACTAGTTACCGATTTTTGGATTTTCTGTGGTGCAGATCAGAATTTTCTCCATTAGTTTTGAGGTCAGTCTAGTTAATGTTGGGGATCAGGGTTAAATGACTTTAATTGATAGGGCCTGGTTAAAAGTTTAGGACTAAGGTTAAGTGATAGGGTAATGTTGAGTGCTTAGGCTTAGGACAAGCATTGGGATTATTAGGAGTTATTTTTTTAGATGTTAGGTTAACTGTTTAGGTAAAGAGAGAGTTACGTTTTAGGGGAGTGCTTTAGTGTTAGGAACACATTTTAGAGACATGTTAAAATAACTTTATGATTTAATGTGTTTTAAGCAAAAACTTGCAGTCTAAACACTATTAACGTTTGGCGCTATTAGACTATAAACTAAGTTACGTATGTTAAGGAGTTACATTTTTAGGTGTAGCTTAAGGGTTATGTATTTAGCTTAAGTTAGCTGTCAGGCGATACTGCTCATAATTAGGGTAGGCAATACATTCAGTATAAGGAGGTTGGGTAAGTGTCATAGGTTATTTTTGGTGGGGCTCAAGTATGAATGTTAAGGGAGACAAATTAGTTAAGTCTTATGCCCTGTACACACGGTCATAATTTCAGACGGAAAATGTGCAATCGGATCGTGTTGTCGAAAAAAAACGATCGTATGTGGGTTCCATCTGACTTTTTCCGTCGAAATTTCCGACACACAAAGTTTGAGAGCAGGATCTAAACTTTTCCGACAACAAAATCCGATCATTTAAATTCCGATCGCGTGTAGACAATTCTGACAGACAAAGTGCCACGCATGCTCAGAATAAATTAAGAGACGAAAGCTATCGGCTACTGGCCTGTTTATAGTCCCGACGTACAAAACGTTTTGTACGTCACTTCGTTAAGAACGATCAGATTTTCCAATAACTTTGTCCGACCATGTGTATGCAGGACAAGTTTGGCACAAAATCCGTCGGGATTTTGTAGTCGGAATTTCTGACCGTGTGTCCGTAGCATTAGAGGTATGTGATACAGATTAAGCATACAATCTTATGATGCAATTCACAATTTGTGTTTGCCACCTAAATGTGAACCCCAAAAATGCACTGCATTTGATTACTAACACCAAGAACAAATATGCTATAATTTAATGATTTACTATTTATACAAACTAATTACACAAAAAAAATGCTCATTATTAAATAATAATTATCTTTCTTTCTACCTTTCTATTGCATTCTAAATTAAATCATGTGCATAAGATTTTGTGAAGAAAAAAAATGTTTATTTGGCTTGCACAATACCTCCCTCAAACTATGCTATAAACTGATATATAAAGTAACATACTGTAGGTCTTTGAATCCTAAATGGTTATGTTTCCTAATGGCTTCAAAAACACTATCCCTATTTGACTTTGCAGGAATCCAAGGCCACTCATTTTATAAGGACAGGCAGATTGGTTACTGGGCAATATACAGTATGATTTATGTACAGTATGCAGTATATAATATATGTATTTCCCAGTAATCTGCTTAAATATATACTGTATGTATATATATAATGTATACGCGTATATACATATATGTGTGTGTATGTGTACATAAAATTATTCTCAATGCCAAGCTAACTGTGATTTGTCTCATGGAAGCATACTTTTACTTGAATTGTTTGGATAACATTATAGTTTAAAGCAGATGTTCAGTGTCTCTGGTAATACAAAGCTATTAAAGAGACTGCTTGTTCTGGCTTTTGTAATTTGTACATTCCTTAGTTTATATAACAATCTATAGTGAAGAAAGCACGTGTAGCATAATGTAAACTGCACTTTTGCAGGAAAGTATGCTTAGCAATGTAATGTTCCATGCTTGCTATATAGTTGAAGAATGTTGGATAAGGTATTTTGATTTAGTAAATATGGACTAAATTTAAAATCAAAATTTAACTCTGATTATTGAAATTAACCCTTTCGCTGTCACTGGTTAAGACTTATGGAGGAACAGAATGGCTTGCATTTGTCCAGCTCAGTATGCCAAATGTCCGTTTCACTCTTTTCTGATAAAAGCTCCTGGCCTCTTCAGAGACCATGAAATTATAACAGACATGTCCGCTAGATTTTTCTCACTAATGAATAATTGTGATCAGTGACTGACAGGCCACAGATCAAAGCTATTCATTATAAATTTGAACACTTCTATGTTCAGCAGTAAGCACAAGGGTAGCAGATAAGATGTAGATTAAAGAATAAGTTCACCTTTAGAATATGTTACATATTCCACCATAGGCATTGCCCCCTCTCTGTGGCAGTGGGTGGGGGATCTTCTCCCTGCACACACTGTCACAATTTAAAAACAGCACAGTCATGCGGGACTCCACCCACATGATCGCATCATTAATTTAGAGTTTCCTGTGAATTAATTTACTACATGTACCGACAGCCATTGCAGCTGACATTTTTTAGTTCTCAATGAACTATGAGAGCGATGATGAGCGCCCTCATAGTTCCATAAGCTTCCTTTGCTCAAGTAACTGCCTGCCCGTATTGCAGGTATGGAATGACACCTATTCTGTGAGTCTGCAGGAGCTGGACATTGCACCTATGATCTGCTGATCATGGGTTCAGGGCTCTGCAGGCTCCTTAGAAAAAAAAAATGCAAATTTTTTACCTACAAAAGGTAAACTTTAAGGACTCAGTGCCCTCATTTTTTTTTTATCTAATTTAAAAATGAAACTCAAACTCTAATGGTAGTGGTTTCATAATTATCAACCAGCTGCTGTAGCTGTAGGGCTCTAAAGAGGAAAACTGCTTCCCTTTAGACGTGATTTTCTGTTGCAAGTATCACACTAAAAAATAAATTTTTGTTGCAAGGGATGCCAAAAAATCTGACTTGTATCTTAGACTTCTGGAAAAATCAGTGAGCCAATCACACAAGCAGAAAATTATGTTTTTGGGGGCATTCTGTACACATTCTGTGTACAGAACACTTCCAGGTAGCCACATTGCATTACATTTTACAGATAATTATAGTGGCTGCAGATTGAAAAGGAAAGGTCAATTTTAATAACATTCAATTACAATATGACTTGTGTCGCAATTGTATATGCTATATAAAAATGTTTTTTATTTTAGCAGGGGGGATGGAGGCAGACGTGAGGACGTAGGGCGGTGATGCTCCACAGAGGGAGGGGCTGGTCTTAGGGAGTGACGGCCGGACGGAGAGGAGGAGGTGCACGCCGGGGGAAGATCGGCGCGACACACGCGGATGAAGCCCAGCTGGATTATAGGAGCCGGCTAGCCTAAGCGGGAAGCCCGTCACAGACGACAACAGCAGGGAAGCAGCCGGGCAGATGGGAGTGAGCCCCCGCTCCCCCCCAACAGCTGCCATCAACTCCTCACCCCCCACCTGATTAACAGCAAAGCGCCGTATGGAAAGTGAAAGTGAAACCACCTCAGCACGAAAAAACACTGTGGAAGGGTAAGACCCCATGTTAAGGGGGAAAAAAAAGCAATACAAAAGACTTCTCCTGAATGGGGTAAGTGAACAGTCACTATAAAAAATGCTGGCGATGTGTATCATCAAGATGAGTGCCTAAATGTGGATTATAATAGATATCAGCAGCAATACAAAAGGGAAATCAGATAATACTGCCATATGGAGGAAAAGGGGGAAGGTGATCGGTAAATATCTCAGGAGAGAAAGGAGGGTTAAACCCCCCCCCCTCCCTAGGACAGCGATAGAAAACGGAATGTTGGTTTATTAGGGGGTTATAAAGACCGAACTAAAATATATTTTACTGGACTACGCACCCCCGATTGCTCCCTAAATATCTGATTGAGGCGCAGAACCATATAAAGGCCAGAAATAAGGGATAGAGGAGAGAGAGATATCCCTGTCTACCCCTCACCAGGGACCCCCCCCCGCCCCATTCCAAGTATCTGAGAGTGCCTGTCTTTTTTTTCTTGTTTTTTTTTGTCTCGCCCTCCCTTCCTTTTCTTTTCGGGGTATATGCCTGTTTCTTTTTTTTTTTGCTATCTGGAAATTGCGTGATGTGAGTTGGTTCGGAAAGAAAGAGTAATAACTCATCTGGAAAAGTGTATGCCCAACACGCGTTCTATGCCATTGGGGCCTTTGTATGCTTAAGGATGAACAGTGGGAAAGCGGCTTGGGGACTGTATATGAGAACAGCGTATTAGACGCATATATTTCATTCAATACAGTACCACTGAGTAGGCCAAATTGGCGGCCAGGGCAATTGGGACACACATACGTTGGACTACCAGGGGCTACGCGGTGGTTTTCTCTTTTTTTTTGGTTTTGTCCGCCTCGTCCGTTGTTTTATTTTTATTTTTTTAGCCCTTACTCTTTCCCGGATTCCTCCCCCTACGCCATAAGAGTCTGTAAGCATAGGGAAGAGGAAGGCCCTAAATAAATAAATAGATAAATATTTTAGTATGACTGGCAGAGCCACCAAAGGAACGGAACCTAAAACACCAAAAGAAATAGCAAATACAAGCACAATTAAGCAATACCTGGTGCAGGGTTTGAGCCCCAAGAGCCCAGTCATGGAAAAACAACCAACGAAACAGGGAAAAAAGAAGGAGGCGAACAAAAAGGAGGAAATTCCTGAGGCTGCGGGAGGAAATATTAGTACCCAAAGTGAAACAGACAGTAGCAGGACGGAGGAACAGAGGGAGAATACCCAAGTGTTAACCAAGACAATTTTGGCAGAAATGCTGACGAAAATGGAAAAATCAATTAAAAGCGAAATAGTGGCACTACGAACGGATTTAACACATGTGTTGACCCGAGTAGAGGAAGTGGAACATAACACAGATAAACATACACATGAAATATCTGATCTCAAAGACCAGCTCAGAATGATTAAGATAAATCAAAGGAAGACTCTGTATAAAATGGAGGAACAGGAAAACCAAAGTAGAAGGCAGAATCTCAGAATACGATCACTTCTAGAAGAAAATGGGGAAGATCTTATAAAGATCATAAAGGAAATATTCAATCCTCTTCTAAACAAAACCCCAGATTGGGACTTGAAAATTGAAAGGATACACAGAGTCAGGAAACCACAACATATACCAACAGACGCCCCCAGAGATATCCTGGTTAGATTCCAGAACTATAGGGAAAAAACAGAGATATGGTCTAATCTGAGAGGAAACCCCCCCTGAAATTCAGGGGAGTAGAGCTTCAAATTTTTATGGACCTGTCTCCAGAAACACTGGCTAGGAGACGGATGCTCAGACCACTGTTAAACCAAATGCGTATGGACAATGTAAAATATAGCTGGGGTTTCCAGCTATACATTAGGGGTATCCTATATATAAAGGCAGATCGGCAAAGTTAAGATTTCCTGAAGATCTAACAGAGTTCTGTAAAAATCTAGATCTACAAGTAATAGAAATTCCAGAATGGTTAGAAAGGGAAGGTCTGAAGTGAGAAATGGGGAAGGGGAAGTGACAACCTAGAGAAGACCATGGCTCTTTGCTTCACGGGGGGGACCAAGAGTGGGGTAGTTTAGTAGTTCACATAGAAGTAGTTGGTGGAGTACATTGGGGGGGTGGAGGGGGAGCGGGGGAGGGGGGAGGGAGGGGAGAGGGTGAGACCTGGACGGAAATCCTCTCTGTCCGAGGGACCGTTCTACCCCCCCCACCCTGTATGGGCAGGGGGGGAGGGGTAGAATGGGGAAAGGGGTCTGAGCCTAACCTCTGAGAAGGAAGCCCAGAGGTGGAGAGGATTATTCCTGATCGGCCAATGGTCTGGAGGTCAATACTGACCATGAGAAAGGAAGAGGGGGGGGATTGGGAGAGGGGAGGGGGGGAGGCTGGGGTGGAGGGGGAGGGAGGGGGATGAGAGGGGAGGGGGAGGGAGACTAATGAGGGGAGGGTGGGTAGGGAAAAATAGGGGAGGGAAAAGGGGGTGCCTCTTACTAAAATCAAAAAAAAGGATGTGCCTCTCGATAATAAGCAAAAAGAAAAGAAAAGCCCCAGATTAGGTTTCTAACATACAATGTCCGGGGTCTGAATAATCCTGCCAAAAGACACAAAATATTAATAGAGCTTAAACAGTACCAGATAGATATAGTGTTCCTACAGGAAACCCACCTCTTCCAAGGAGCTAATATAAAACTATACTCCAAAAAATTCCCTACTTGGGTGTACGCAGATTCAAATATCAGGAAAGCCAAAGGAGTGGCAATAGGTTTCTCGGAGGGAGTTCAGTTTAGAGAAGAGGAGAGAGTAGTGGATCCAGAAGGGCGGTTTCTCCTCTTACGAGGATATATGAATGGGATACAGGTCACCTTAGGAAACATATATGTACCAAATAAAAACCCAACAGAATATATGAAGAAGATGATACGCACCCTTGCCAATTTTGGGCAGGGGATGATTATACTAGCAGGGGACCTGAATCTGTGTATGAATCCAGATGAGGATAGTACGTCACGTGTGCGGGAGACAGGAAAGGTAGCTCTAAAAAAATTTAAGAAGATTCTCCACCAAAATCAATTGGTGGATGTGTGGCGAACTATGAATCCAAAAACACGGGATTACACTTTCTTCTCCCCCGTACACGTGACGTACACACGCATTGACTACTTTCTTGTGGATCATAACACGTTATCCAGGGTTACGGACTCCCATATAGAGATCTCCACTCTGTCAGATCACGCACCAGTAATGATAACAATAGAAGAAATTAGCATATCCAAACCCTTTTCGAACTGGCGATTAAATGAGGCCCTTCTCTCTGAAAAACAGGATATTGAAAAAATACAGGAAGAATTAATTTTCTTCTTTGAAAATAACGAATCACTGGATATATCAGACTCAATATTATGGGAATCACATAAGGCGTACATTAGGGGTATCTTTATTGCGATGGGCTCAGGGAAAATAAAAGAAAGAACAAACAAAATTAAAAAGATAACCGAAGATTTATACAGCTTAGAGCAACTTCATAAGAAACCAGGGGGCCATCGTCAAGAGATATTTCACAGTCTTATAATGAAAAGAGAAGAATTAAAAGACATACTGACGCAGGATACAAAAAGCGTTTTTAATGCGATTAAAAAAGATAAATATGTCGGGGGCAATAAATTGGAAAACATCTAGCTAAAACTCTGAAGAGGAAAAAAGCCAGGAATTATATTGAAAAAATACGCAATAAACAAGGGGATTTGGTCTTTAAGTCTAAGGAGATTGCAGAGGTCTTCCAGCACTACTATAAAACCCTCTATAACGTGAATAAAGAGAATATGGACCCGGGAAAAAAAAAACAAAATAAGAGAATTTTTAAAGAATTCAGGACTCACTCGGATATCTCCGGAAGTCAAGTTAGAGTTGGAAGCACCTATCTCGGAAAGGGAACTTCTCAGCGCTATGGCAGATACAAAGTCAGGGAAAAGCCCGGGACTGGATGGTTTTCCGATCCTTTATCTTAAAAAATTTTGTAAAACCCTGGTACCAAGAATATGTAGATATTTTAATGGACTGGGAGCAGAATACGGATTAAGCCGAGACGCACAAAAGGCCCTAATAACCCTTATTTTTAAAGAAGGGAAAGATGAGAGTTGCTGTTCAAGCTTTAGACCAATATCCCTCCTTAATTTTGACACAAAGCTTTATGCAAAAATCCTCGCAAATAGACTAAAAAATCTTATGAATGATCTGATTCATGTAGACCAGGTAGGCTTTGTCGCTTCTAGAGAGGGACGGGATAATGGAATTAGAACGCTATTATTATTACAAAAACTAAAAACAGACGGGCCCCCAGGTCTATTCCTGTCGATAGACGCCGAAAAGGCCTTCGACAGGGTAGACTGGGGGCTCATGATGGAAACTTTGAAGTACATAGGTTTAGGCACTAGGATGCTCCAGAGAATTGGAGTTCTCTATGAAAATCCGACTGCAATAATAAAGATCAATGGAGATCATTCATCCCCCTTCTCTATGAGCAACGGGACAAGACAGGGATGTCCCCTGTCCCCGTTGCTGTGTGTTCTTTCACTGGAACCATTACTAGCCACTATTAGACTGGATAACAACATTAAAGGAATCAAAATAGGGGACACCGAACATAAAATAGAAGCGTTCGCTGATGACCTATTATTTTGTGTGACGGAACCCAGGACATCAATGCCAAAATTGTTGGAGGTTTTAAAAGTATATGGAGAAGTATAGAACTTTAAAATAAATACTAATAAGTCAGAAATTTTAAATATTAATATAGGGAAAAAAGAGGCCCTTGTGTTACAAAGAGAATTTCAGTTCCCATGGAAACAAAAGGGGTTAAAATATTTAGGGATCAAACTTGCAAACTCCATTGAAAAGCTTTATAGCGAGAACTTTCTCCCGCTATTAGATGAAATAAGGAATGAAATCAAAAAGATCCAGTATAGGCCTCTCTCTTGGATAGGCCGAATAAATACGGTGAAAATGCTGATACTTCCTAAAATTACATATAAATTTCATATGATCCCAATCCCCTTACCTGATTATTATTTCCAGACTTTAAAATCTATTATAAACAAGTTTCTCTGGCAAAGTAAGAAACCCAGGATATCACGAAACACATTGAAACAAAATAAAGATCAGGGGGGCCTGGGGGTCCCTGATATAAAAAAATATTATCATGCGGTGATACTTTCAAGAGCTGTAGAGTGGACACGGAAGGAAAGTCAAAAACAATGGGTGCACATAGAAAATGACACTAGCTAGATAAATTTAAGGGGGGGATATGGTGCCCACCGAAAGTTGGAGATTTAGGAGTTAAGACACAGAGAATCACTAGGCACGTGTTTAAAATATGGGATTTAGTACACAAGCAATTTGGGTGGAGCTATAACTCACCATTAATGCCATTAAAAAACAATGACTATTTTCCACCAGGAAACAGAGAAATGGGGGGACACTGGATAGAAGAGAATACACAACTAGGTGAGATAATAGAGAAAGGAAAAATAAAATCACTGGTAGAAATACAACAAAATATAGCACACATAAACGTAAACGAATGGCGCTACCGACAGCTGACAAACTTCGTGGGGAACCTTCCACATCCAATTAGAACTAAGGATAACTACACTCCTTTGGAAAAAATGTGTAGTAAAAGGGTTAAAAAAAAAAGATACATCCCATTTGTATAAAATTCTCCTTGCAGAAGGTCGGCCGGAGGTACCCCCATTCTTTATAAAATGGGGAAACAAATTGGATTCACATGAATATAAGCACAATATTAAAAAAATTAAGTTAACACACAACTCAGCGACGGATAGTAGAACCGCAGAAACAAATTATAAATGCCTTGCAAGATGGTACATTACACCGAATAGAATTAATAAATTTCATCCCGGGAACTCACAAGAATTCTGGAGAGGGTGTGGTGAACCGGGGAATATAGCCCATATTTGGTGGAAATGCCCAAAAATCAGGGAATATTGGAAAACTATTCTGGATCTAATAAAGGAAATTACAGGGATTAAAATAAAAGACGACCCCTGGACATGTCTATTTCATAACACACCAGACCCAATAAAAGCATATACTAAGACTTTAATCCCTCATATGTTGAATGCCGCAAAGGCAGTGATTCCCAGGAGATGGCAACAAGCCCAACCACCCTCGGACCTAGATTGGATAGGAAAGATGGAAGAGATTTACCTCTTGGAAAATCTTAGGTACACTGGGGACGAGGAGGGAGAGGAAGATATGACCAAATGGAAAAAGTGGCAAGATTTTAAACAAACCTGGAGATACGCGGAAATACTAATGCAAGCAGGGTAAGGGTAGATACCTAAATATAGAAAGAAAGGTAAAGGACTAAAAGGAGAGGCACAGGGGGGGGGTGTGGTGTTGAACTTGTTGTATATGGAGCTTTGGAAATTAGAAAAATGTCAAGTAATGAGAGTCCATCAAGAAAATATTATTACTTAGAGAAAAAGTTATACAGACTGACAATACAGCATTTGTTGGAACTGTGTTCGTTCTTTGCACAGATGGTTTGGTAGCTAAATGGATGCTGTCAAAGCCCAGATTATAAATTACGACACCATATTAAAAGTTCCAAAAACCTTAATATAAATTATTTAAAGATGCTAACATTACGTTGTGCACTGTGTGAGTTCAATATCATGTATTTATTTCTGCAGAAAAAGTGTTTGGGTATGGAGCAGACAGGAATTAATTTACCATTCACAAAAGTACTGAAATGAAAAATAACTTTATTTTATGAAGCAGGCAAAAGAGATATATAATCAATTAATACAATGATAAACTTCCATTCTTACTGCTATCAGTCTTCTGAGATACAAAGCATAGCTTCTATAAAAGTTAAACGGTACATAAACCTTAAATACCGGTTCCAATTCAAAACTTCATTTTAAATATAATTCATAATTATGCATGAAATATTTACCACACCAGTACTAAATTCAACATATTTGCCCCACAGGAAGAAGGTGAATGATGCTGCTCATCATTCAACCCTGCAGATTGCAGATCTGTTAGTTTGAAGGGAACAAAACCAAAGAGGGGGTAGGTATTGCAGTTGCAGCTTGTTTTTTTTTTTTAGATTCTAATGTCGAGTACACACGATTGGAATTCTGGTCGGAAAAAGCTCTGATGGTTTTCTCGTCGGAATTCCGACGGAATTCTGCTCAAACTGTCTTGTCTACACACGGTCACATCAAATTCCGACGGTCAATAACACCACGACATACAACACGTTCAACGGCACTATAAAAGGGAAGTTTAATGCTTCTGAGCATGCGTCTAATTGTTTCTGAGCATGTTTTGGAATTTTGCGTGTCAGAATTGCATACACACAATCGTAATTTCTGATAGAAAGTTTTTCCGTTGGAAAAATTAAGAACAGGCTCCCAATCTAAAGTCCATCGGAAATGCCAACAGAAAAAGTCCGATGGGCATACACACGGTCGGAAAATCCAATGAAAAACTCACATCGGACTGTTTCCATTGGAAATTCCGGTCATGTGTACACGACATAAGGTTACCTTTTTTAACCACTTTCCAACCGCACTATAGTCGAATGATGGCTGCAGCGCAGCTGGCTAGTTCTGGGAGGCTTGGCCTCCCGTGATTGCGCCCACCACGTTCCCGTTGCAGGTAAAGAGCCAAGCAGTGGCTCTTTGCCACATGATCAGCTGTGTCCAATCACAGCTGATCACAGATATAAATCGAAGCCGGTTATCGGCACTCCATTCCTCATGCTGGCAGCATGAGGAGAGGAGAAGAGAGCCGATAACCGGCTTCTCTAAGGCCCCTTTCACACTGGGGCGGTGCGGGGCGGCGACGGTAAAGCAGCGCTATATTTAGCGCTGCTTTACCATCGTTTTACCCGCGGTATGCGGC
>JAQSEC010001836.1:0-11485 GCA_028564925.1 Lithobates sylvaticus
CATTGGTGGGGGAGAATGCCCCTTATAGTGGTGGTCATCAAAAATAAAGCCCCTTAAGTTGTGGTTTCATGGCAATGCCTCTCTTACAGACACCAAAAAGGAGAATTGGTGTCTGCGGCTACCTAGCTTAGACACGTGAAGATAAAACTCCACTCGTTCCACACAAGTGGCACTGCCAAAGGACATTGGCTCTGGAACTGTCCAGGAATCATCCAGAACAAGGTCACTTCATCACTGTTAAGGAACCCCAAAAAACCTCTGGAGGACCTGGAGTCTCCATCGCTATTCAGAGCAATTAGACATGTGCAATTCGTTTCGTTTTTTTTTTTTCGTTTTTCTTCGTTTTATTCGTTCATTCGTTATTGTACGAATAAACGAACGAGTCGCTAAAAATTTTAACGAATAACGAATCGTTCGAAACGAACGAATACGAAAAACAACGAAAATCCGAAATAACCAAATTAGAAACAACGAAACTACGAAAAAAGAAAACCCGAAAAACGAAAAACAGGAACAACGAAAAATCAAAATGAACGAAAAATTCGTACATTCGTAACTTTTTTTTTTTTTTGTTGAATTGGTAATTTTCCGTGTCTCTTACAATGGCGCTGCTTACGTGCTTCGAATGGATTGAACGAAAAAAATTTCGTACATTCGTACCTTTTTTTTTTTTTTGCGTTTCGTAATTTTCCGTGTCTCTTACAATGGCGCTGCTTAACGTGCTTCGAATGGATTGAACGAAAAAATTCGTACATTCGTAACTTTTTTTTTTGCGATTCATAATTTTCCGTGTCTCTTACAATGGCGCTGCTTAACGTGCTTCGAGTGGATTGAACGAAAAAATTCGTACATTCGTACTTTTTTTTTTTTTGCGATTCGTAATTTTCCGTGTCTCTTACAATGGCGCTGCTTAACGTGCTTCGAATGGATTGAACGAAAAAATTCGTACCTTTTATTTTTTTTTTTTTGCGATTCGTAATTTTTCCGTGTCTCTTACAATGGCGCTGCTTAACGTGCTTCGAATGGATTGAACGAAAAAAATTCGTACATTCGTAACTTTTTTTTTTTTTTTTTGCGATTCGTAATTTTCCGTGTCTCTTACAATGGCGCCTGCTTAACGTGCTTCGAATGGATTGAACGAAAAAATTCGTACATTCGTAACTTTTTTTTTTTTTGCGATTTCGTAATTTTCCGTGTCTCTTACAATGGCGCTGCTTAACGTGCTTCGAATTGGATTGAACGAAAAAATTCGTACATTCGTACCTTTTTTTTTTTTTTTTTGCGATTCGTAATTTTCCGTGTCTCTTACAATGGCGATGCTTAACGTGCTTCGAATGGATTGAACGAAAAAATTCGTACATTCGTAACTTTTTTTTTCGATTCGTAATTTTCCGTGTCTCTTACAATCTAAAAATAGCATACACATTACAAAAAATTATGAATTATGCTCCGATTACGAATCCACGAAAACAATGTTACGAAAGTACGAATAAATCAATCTAACGAAAGTACGAATGTAACTAAATCTACGAAAATACGAATGCGTCCGAATTTCGAATAAACGAAAATTAAACTAACAGAAAAACGAATCAACAAAAAAAAATAACTCTTACGAAAATACGAATCGTTACGAATACGAACACCGACGACTTACGAAATTACGAATCGTTACGAATCAACGGAAACGAAAGAAACACATTTTTCTGTTGTGCACATGTCTAAGAGCAATTACTGGTCAGTTGCTTTGCGTTAGACGTCCAGGCAGTTCACAGGTCTGAATATCCAAACTTCAGCTTACCTTTGGACGCACCCATAATCTGCCGCATTCATTTTAATAAAAATGTCTGAGTAGAAATACCATTAAGAAGGTGCAACTGGTAGCACAACCTTCTATTTATATTACTATCAGTATAGCTTAAGATGTCTCCACCTTGAACCCGGAGCTTCTTCTCAGAAATACATCTATAGATCACCAACCTCCGGACTCTCCAGACTGTCCAATGAAGGCCTCCATCTGTAGACATTCATGAAGCAGGTGCGATCGTCCTGTGGAAGTATATACATCATGGATATTTGTTGTAGGGAGGATCGGCACACAGCACATCCATCTTACCAAAATGCAGCTAATATTGGAGTTATGCAAAATATAGTAATATATCGTTTTTTTTTATCTACTGGAGGAACATTCAGCCCTCGGAGATATGCCGATCCATCACAGGGATCTTCAGTATATTGCAAAATTCGTGATACACATTAAGAAATATTAAACTTGTATTTAGAGCTGCCATGGTACAGAATATGGTATGGAGGTCACACCTATAAGAGCTTGTTGGATACCCCATTACAAAAAATATGGTCATTAGATTGCCCCCCCCCCCCCAATTCTGAAGGTTAATTTTTAAAACAAAAATTGTAGTTATTTTTCTCCTTTAATTACCCAAATTGGCCCTAATTGACGTATTTTTCTTCTCCTATTCTCTGATATTTTTTTCTCCTCCTATGTGATGGGGGGAATGGACCTCTGACTTGATGGGGGGGGGGGTGGACCTCTGACTTGATGGGGGGGATGGACCTCTGACTTGATGGGGGGGATGGACCTCTGACTTGATGGGGGGGATGGACCTCTGACTTGATGGGGGGGGGGTGGACTTCTGACTTGATGGGGGGGGGGTGGACCTCTGACTTGAGGGGGGGGGGGGGGGAATGGACCTCTGACTTGATGGGGGGGGGGGAGTGGGACCTCTGACTTGAGGGGGGGGGGGGAGTGGACCTCTGACTTGATGGGGGGGGGAGTGGACCTTGACTTGATGGGGGGGGGGGGGCGGCGGGGGGGAGGGGGGGGTGGGGGGGGGGGGTGGGGGGGGCGGGGGGCTGACGGGGGGGGGGGGTGAGGGTGGGGGCGGGGGGGTGGACTTCGGGGGGGGGGGGGGGGGGGGGGGCGTGCGGGCGGGGGGTGGGGGGGGGGACGGTGGAGTGGGGGGGGGGGGGGGAGGGTGGGGGGGGGGGGGGGGTGGGAGGGGCGGGGGGTGGGGGGGGGGGGGGGGGGGGCGGGGGGGGGGGGGGGGGGGGGGGGGGAGGGGTGTGGGGGCGGGGGGGGGGGGGGACGGGGTGGGGGGGGGACGGGGGGGCGGGGGGGGGGGGGGGGGGGGGGGCGGGGGGGGGGGGGGGGGGGGGGGTGGGGGCGGGAGGGGGGGGGGAGGGGGCGGGGGGCAGGGGGGGGGGGGGGGGGAGGGGGGGGGGGGGGGGGGGGGGGGGGGGGGGGGGGGGGGGGGGGGGGGGGGGGGGGGGGGGGGGGGGAGGGGGGGGGTGGCGGGGGGGGGGGGAGGCGGGGGGGGGGGGGGGGGGCGGGGAGGGGGGGGGCGGGGGGGGGGGGGGGGAGGTGGGTGGGGGGGGGTGGGGGGGGGTTGGGGGAGGGGGGCTGGGGGGGGATGGGATCTGAGGGGGTGGGGGGGGGGGGACCTCTGACTTGATGGGGGGGGGGGGATGGACTCTGACTTGATGGGGGGGGATGGACCTCTGACTTGATGGGGGGGATGGACCTCTGACTTGATGGGGGGATGGACCTCTGACTTGATGGGGGGGATGGACCTCTGACTTGATGGGGGGATGGACCTCTGACTTGATGGGGGGATGGACCTCTGACTTGATGGGGGGGGTGGACCTCTGACTTGATGGGGGGGTGGACCTCTGACTTGATGGGGGGGGGTGGACCTCTGACTTGATGGGGGGGGGCTCTGACTTGATTGGGGGGGAACCTCTGACTTGATTGGGGGGGAACCTCTGACTTGATTAGGGGGGAACCTCTGACTTGATTAGGGGGGAATCTCTGACTTGATTGGGGGGAAGCCTCTAACTTGATTGGAGGGGAAACCTCTGACTTAATGGGGATGGACCTCTGACTTGATGGGGGGGCCTCTGACTTGATGGGGGGGCTCTGACTTGATTGGGGGGGAACCTCTGACTTGATTGGGGGGGAACCTCTGACTTGATTGGGGGGAAACCTCTGACTTGATTGGGGGGAAACCTCTAACTTGATTGGAGGGGAAACCTCTGACTTGATGGGGGGGGTCCTCTCACTTGATGGGGGGGGCCTCTCACTTGATGGGGGGGGCCTCTCACTTGATGGGGGGGACCACTGACTTGATGGGGGGGACCACTGACTTGATGGGGGAGACCTCTAACTTGAGGGGGGGACGATCTCTGACTTGATGGGAGAAGAGGGGGACCTCTGATTTGATGGAGGGGGACCTCTGATGTGATATAGGGGATCTTTGACGTGATGGGAGGACCTCTGATGTAATGGGGGGGGGAGAGACATCTCATGTGAGATTAATTTCACAAAGGTGGTTGTTTTCTTCATCCCAGGCTCAGATTTCCCATTGATAAGTAACAATTGCATTTATTACATTTTAGACCGGGGGTGCCTCCAGATTTTGCAAATGTTTAAAGAGTGCCGCCACTGAAAAAAGGTGGAGAAATGCTGGATTAGATATTCAACACAGACTGGTGTGCAATTTCTTTAACTTTATTTCACATCACAACTGGAAGGGTTATGGTGGATTATAGTAGGGTTCTGGTGGGTTACGGTGAGTAATGGTAGTGTTATGGTAGGGTTATGGGGGGGGGGGGGGGGTTGCCCTAAATAGAAATAAAGGTTAGGGTTACTAGAAGGGTTATGGTAGGGTTGGGGTGGGTTATGATAGGGTTGGCCTAAATAGAAACAAAGGCTAGGGTTACTAGAAGCCAGAAGGGTTATGGTGGCTTAAGGTAAATTATGGTAGGGTTGGCCTAGATAGAAATAAAGGTTAGGGTGGGTTATAGTGGGGTTGTGACGGCTTATGGTAGGGTTGTGGTGGATTATAGTGAGGTAGTGGTGGATTATAGTGAGGTTGTGGTGGATTATAGTGAGGTTGTGGTGGATTATAGTGAGGTTGTGGTGGATTAATTAGTGATGGGGTAGTGGTGGGGTTATGGTGAGGTAAAGTGGTGGGTTATGGTGAGGTAGTGGTGGGTTTAGTGAGGTAGAATGGTGGGTTTTGGGTAAAAGGTAGTGGGTGGGTTATGGTGAGGTAGGAGTGTGTGCGGTATAGGAGGTTGTATGGTGGGTTATTTTAGTGAGGTTGTGTGATGATTATTTGGTAGTGGGCTTTTTGTTGGTGGATGATTGGTTTATTATGTTTTTGTGGTGGGTTATAAAGTGAGGTTGTGGCTGTTGGGTTATGGGAGGTACTGTATATGGAAATCTTTTTGGTTATGGGCTTGAGGTTGTGTTATTGTGGTGGTGTGATGTGTTGGTGGGTTGAGTTGTGTTAGTTGTGTGGGTGTTAGTGTGGGTTTAGTGTCGGATTGGGTTGGGTTTTGGTCTGGATGGGTTATGTGTGGGTTGTGGTGGGTTTATAGTGAGGTTGATGGGGACTGGTTTGGGGAGTGGGGTGGGTTATGATAGGGTTGGCCTAAATAGAAACAAAGGCTAGGGTTACTAGAAGCCAGAAGGGTTATGGTGGCTTAAGGTAAATTATGGTAGGGTTGGCCTAGATAGAAATAAAGGTTAGGGTGGGTTATAGTGGGGTTGTGACGGCTTATGGTAGGGTTGTGGTGGATTATAGTGAGGTTGTGGTGGATTATAGTGAGGTTGTGGTGGATTATAGTGAGGTTGTGGTGGATTATAGTGAGGTTGTGGTGGATTATAGTGAGGTAGTGGTGGGTTATGGTGAGGTAGTGGTGGGTTATGGTGAGGTAGTGGTGGGTTATAGTGAGGTAGTGGTGGGTTATGGTGAGGTAGTGGTGGGTTATGGTGAGGTAGTGGTGGGTTATAGGGAGGTTGTGGTGGGTTATAGTGAGGTTGTGGTGGATTATAGTGAGGTTGTGGTGGATGATGGTGAAGTTGTGGTGGGTTATAGTGAGGTTGTGGTGGGTTATGGTGAGGTTGTGGTTGGTTATGGCGAGGTTGTGGTGGGTTATAGTGAGGTTGTGGTGGGTTATAGTGAGGTTGTGGTGGATTATAGTGAGGTTGTGGTGGGTTATAGTGAGGTTGTGGTGGGTTATAGTGAGGTTGTGGTGGGTTATAGTGAGGTAGTGGTGGATTATAGTGAGGTTGTGGTGGGTTATGGTGGGGTTGTGTTGGGTTATGGTGGGGTTGTGTTGGGTTATGGCAGGGTATAGTGGGGTTATGGTGGGTTATGGTGAGGTTGTGGTGGATTATAGTGAGGTAGTGGTGGATTATAGTGAGGTTGTGGTGGGTTATAGTGAGGTTGTGGTGGGTTATAGTGAGGTTGTGGTGGATTATAGTGAGGTTGTGGTGGATTATAGTGAGGTTGTGGAGGGTTATAGTGAGGTTGTGGTGGGTTATAGTGGGGTTGTGTTGGGTTATGATGGGTTATAGTGAAGTTATGATGGGTTATGGTGGGGTTGTGTTGGGTCATGATGGGTTATAGTGAAGTTATGATGGGTTATGGCGGGGTTGTGTTGAGTTATGGCGGGGTATAGTGAGGTTATGGTGGATTATAGTGAGTTTATGGTGGATTATAGTGAGGTTGTGGTGGGTTATAGTGAGGTTGTGGTGTGGTGGGTTATAGTGAGGTTGTGGTGGGTTATAGTGGGGTTGTGGTGGGTTATAGTGGGGTTGTGGTGGGTTATAGTGGGTTATAGTGAAGTTATGATGGGTTATGGTGGGGTTGTGTTGGGTCATAATGGGTTATAGTGAAGTTATGATGGGTTATGGCGGGGTTGTGTTGCGTTATGGCGGGGTATAGTGAGGTTATGGTGGATTATAGTGAGTTTATGGTGGATTATAGTGAGGTTGTGGTGGGTTATAGTGAGGTTGTGGTGGGTTATGGTGGGGTTGTGGTGGGGTTGTGGGGGGTTGTGTTGGGTTATGATGGGTTATAGTGAAGTTATGATGGGTTATGGTGGGGTTGTGGTGGGTCATGATGGGTTATAGTGAAGTTATGATGGGTTATGGTGGGGTTGTGGTGGGTTATAGTGAGGTTGTGGTGGATTATAGTGAGGTTGTGGTGGATTATAGTGAGGTTGTGGTGGGTTATGGTGGGTTGTGGTGGGTTATAGTGAGGTTGTGGTGGGTTATAGTGAGGTTGTGGTGGGTTATAGTGGGGTTGTGGTGGGTTATTGTGAGGTTGTGGTGGGTTATGGTGGGGTATGGTGGGGTTAGTGGTTGGGGTTATGGTGGGGTTGTGGTGGGTTATGGTGGGGTTGTGGTGGGGTGTGGCAGGGTTGTGGGGTGGTGGGTTATGGTGAGGTTGTGGTGGATTATAGTGAGGTTGTGGTGGATTATAGTGAGGTTGTGGTGGGTTATAGTGAGGTTGTGGTGGATTATAGTGAGGTTGTGGTGGATTATAGTGAGGTTATGGTGGATTATAGTGAGTTTATGGTGGATTATAGTGAGGTTGTGGTGGGTTATAGTGAGGTTGTGGTGGGTTATGGTGGGGTTGTGGTGGGTTATGATGGGTTATAGTGAAGTTATGATGGGTTATGGTGGGGTTGTGTTGCGTTATGGCGGGGTGTAGTGAGGTTATGGTGGATTATAGTGAGGTTATGGTGGATTATAGTGAGGTTGTGGTGGGTTATAGTGAGGTTGTGGTGGGTTATAGTGAGGTTGTGGTGGGTTATGGTGGCCGTTGTGTTGGGTTATGGTGGGTTATAGTGAAGTTACGGTAGGGTTATGAAGGGTTATGGTTGTGTTGGGTTATAGTGAGGTTATGGTGGGGTTGTGTTGGGTTATGGTGGGTTGGGTTAGGATGGGTTATACTGAGGTTATGGACGGTTATGGTAAGATTGGCATAAATTGAAATAAAGCTCCAACTTGCTCTTTTCAGGAAAATAATGAATTCAGATTTTGTGTTAATGAAATGTGAGTTGGGGGTTTGTGTTACACAGTGAATATTCCCCTCCCCCCCTCGCTGTCAGGTGAAGCTGTCCTCTTGTATCTGTCTCATGTCACCGGCATCTGGAATGGATTCTCAGGGACTTTATCATCCCGGTGAAGTGTTTGTTTACACGGCTCAGTCCTTGTACTTCAGGCATTTCAATCATGTCGGGTCTTCAGTTTGGGATGGGGGGGGGGGGGAGGGGGGAACTATGATTTACACACCATAAATGTGTCAAATATTCACCGTCATCAAAACCGACAAATAGAAATATCAATAATAAAATAACCGCCACCAACAAGGTGATACCCCGGCGGGGAGGATTGTCCTCCATCTCCTCATTCTATATAGTGGAGGGACTTCCATAGACATAAATCCTCCCTCCGGCCCCCCCTTCAGTCTTGCCCAGGTGTAGCGGCTCCCTCTGGTATCACCGCACACTGCGAGCTTCTCACAATATGCAGTAGAAGCCGCAGTAAGTCAGATAGAGCCCCGCCCTCATTTCCTGGCTGGAGGACGTCCAGCATCATCTAGACTCTTCCATCCCAGCCTGACTGTCCTCGGCCCCGCCCCTTTCATTCATTGGGGCTCTTCCAATCACAGCCTGCCTAGGAATGCCCACTCCTTCAATCCGACACCCATCAAGGCATTGTGATATTTGCATATCTCCTCCCACTGCTTTCATCTGGGATGAGGGCTCGAGAGGAGTTCTGAGGCTGGGGGATGGGATGGTCTCAGGAACCAATGTACAGAACTCTGCTGTCCCCTCCCACCAGCCATGATCTGCCAGCAATGCATAGAGAAGCACAGAGACCCGGTGATGACATCACTGGTCCTAAAATAAGGCACATCAGTAATACAATACGCCACATCAGAGTCCCACCCCCCCCTACATCAGAGTCCCCCTTACATCAGAGCCCCCCCCCCCCCACACCAGAGTACCCCCTCCCTACATCAGAGTCCCCCTTTACATCCGGAGCCCCATCTCAGTCCCCCCATACATCAGAGTCCACTCCAGTGCCCCCTTTATATCAGTGTCCCCATTAGAGTCCCCCCCCCTTACATCAGAGTCCCCACCTAAATCAGAGCCCCTCTACACCAGAGCCCCCCCTCCTTACACATCAGAGACCCCCCCCCCACTAAATCAGACTCCCCTCCCTTCATCAGAATTCCCCCCTTCACTACATCAGAGCCCCACCCCTTCACTACTTTAGAGGAGTCCCCCCTTCCACCCTACATCAGAGTTCCCTCTTACATCAGAGTCCCCACCCCCCCCCCCCCACATCAGAGTCCACCCTAAATCAGAGCTACCATCTACATCAAAGTCCCCCCTCCCTACATCAGAGTCTCCCCTTACATCAGAGCCCCACCCCTCCATACACATCAGAGCCCCACCCCTCCACTACACATCAGAGTCCCCCCTTACATCAGAGCCCCCCCCTCCCTACATCAGAGTTCCCCTTACATCAGAGCCCCACCCCCCTACGTCAAAGTCCCCCCCTAAATCAGAGCTCCCCTATATCAGAGTTCCCCCTCCCTACATCAGAGCCCCACCCATCCCCTACATCAGAGTCCCCCTTACTTTAGAGTCCCCCCCTTACATCAGAGTCCTTCCCCTTACATCCCTCCCTTGGGGAGAAGTGGAAACCAAATAATCCAAATCCTCCGTCTGTGCTCGGAGTCTGAGGATACACCCCTGACCCTAGTGCCGGCCAGATAAAGTCTTGTAGCGGGCCGCATGTGGCCCCCAGGGGCCGTAGTTTGGCGATCCCTGGGTTAGTTCATTACACTGGATATGGTCATCCATAGATTGGAATACAATACAAAGTATGGAACAAGCGATAACAAAATGAGCCCAATTGTCTGGGTACTTACTTGTCAAATGAGGATTTAGCGCCCTCTAGGGGACAAATTAGATAATGACTTTAGTTTACGGATATTAACCACTTAAGGACCGGCCCTATTTCTTTACACTTGGTGTTTAAATATTAAAATCAGGTTTTTTTTTTTACTAGAAAATGACTGATGAGAACCTCCAAACATTATATATAGAGAATAAAATGGGGGTCGTTGCAATACTTTATGTCACACTGTATTTGTGCAGCGGTCTTACAAACACATTTTTTTGGGGGACATTTTTTTTTTTTCAATTAAAAAATTAATTTTTTTTTCAATTAAAAAATAAGAAAAAAGTAGTTAGCCCAATTTTTATTTTTTATAGTGTGAAAGATGATGTTACGCGAGTAAATAGATACCCAACATGTCACGCTTCAAAATTGCGCCCCGCTTGTGGAATGGCGACAAACTTACATATTTTTTTTTTATTTATACAGGTTTAGATTTACAGAGGAGGTATTTTGCTAGAATTATTGCTCTCGCTCTACCGATCGCGGCGAAACCTCACATGTGTGGTTTGAACACATTTACATATTTGGGCGCGACTTACGTACGTGTTGGCTTCTGCGCGTGAGCTCGGCGGGACGGGGCGCTCTAAATTGTTTTTTTTTTTTTCTTATTTATTTTACTTTTTTTTTTTTATACACTATCCTTTAAAAAAAAAAAAAAAATAAAATATATATATATATATATATACGGATCACTTTTATTCCTATTACAATGAATGTAAACATCTCTTGTAATAGAAAAAAAGAATGACAGGTCCTCATTAATGTGAGATCTGGGGGTCAAAAAGACCTCACATGTCATATTTACACTAAAATGCAAAAAAAAAAAAAAAAAAAAATAAATTAAAACTATGAAACTATAATCAGACAGGAGATAGAGAGAGAGAGATACACAGTAACATTGTTTATAAACATTGTTCAGAAGAAAGATTGCATCTCTCATCTTCCTTCTGAACAATGTTTATAAAACAATGTTACTTTGTATCTCTCTCTCTCCAGTCTGATCAATGTTAATTTGTATCTCTCTAACATTGTTTATAAACATTGATCAGACAGGAGATAGAGAGAGATACACAGTAACATTGTTTATAAACATTGTTCAGAAGAAAGATTGCATCTCTCATCTTCCTTCGGAACAATGTTTATAAACAATGTTACTTTGTATCTCTCTCTCTCCAGTCTGATCAATGTTAATTTGTATCTCTCTAACATTGTTTATAAACATTGATCAGACAGGAGATAGAGAGAGATACACAGTAACATTGTTTATAAACATTGTTCAGAAGAAAGATTGCATCTCTCATCTTCCTTCGGAACAATGTTTATAAACAATGTTACTTTGTATCTCTCTCTCTCCAGTCTGATCAATGTTAATTTGTATCTCTCTAACATTGTTTATAAACATTGATCAGACAGGAGATAGAGAGAGATACACAGTAACATTGTTTAAAATCATTGTTCAGAAGAAAGATTGCATCTATCCGTCTTCATTCTGAACAATGTTTATAAACAATATTACTTTGTATCTCTCTCTATCTCCTGTCTGATCAATGTTAATTTGTATCTCTCTAACACTGTTTATAAACATTGATCAGACAGGAGATAGAGATACAAAGTAGCATTGTTTATAAACATTGATCAGACAGGAGAGAGAGATACAAAGTAGCATTGTTTATAAACATTGATCAGACAGGAGAG
>JAQSEC010002184.1:0-11726 GCA_028564925.1 Lithobates sylvaticus
TTCTGATAATGACAGGAAAACCCGTCAGTGATAAACGTTAAAATTAAGTCAGGCGCACAATAAAACTTTTTTACCTGCTCAAATACACTGTATAGTGGATACTTATCCAAGCTACACAGGTGAATAAAAAACATATTTGTACTAACAGTATTTTATCTAGAATAACACCCCTATAATGAAAATTAGAACAAAAAAGAACACACTTTTGCAGACAGCATATCTCTTCAAACTGGTTTGCTTGTTTCAATTACCTGTGTAGCAAGGTCTCCGGCCTCCTTCGGTCATGGAGAACCTCCAGGGCCAAAGACAGCTGACATCCTTCTGTATGTAGTGGGTTGTGAGGCATGGTGGGTGTAGAGTAGTTAAAGTTATTGGGTGCCAGACACTTCTTGAATGCAAAAGAAAGTTTATTTCTCTTAACAATCTTTTTGGGGGAAAGAGGGTTAGGGCCAGGACACCCTTAGGTAGTTGCAAGATTAGTTGGCAGACCCTGAGACTTCAGTAGGAGGACAGCCATGTAGGGAAAGGCATCCAGCAAGACACCACATCTGCATGTGCAGGAATGCTGTATGGCAACAGTCTTTAACAGCTCTTAACACAAAGCTTAGCAGTTCCTTTCTCTTTCACTACAATCACTTCTTGTAGTTCTTCAGCCCACTGAGCTCCCGGTCTCTCATTAGACCCACTGATTCACTGCCACTGAATCCCTTGAGCTCCTCCAATCTTCACCGGGGTATCTTCCTCCAGCGTCACCCCCGCTTCTCTGCTGGGTCCCTGGCTTGGCACTCAAGATACCTCTCAAGCTTCACCCCCACTGGTCTGCTCGGTCCCTAGCTTGACACACAAGGCTGCTCTGCAAGCGTCACCTCTGCTGGCTGGGTACCTGGCTTGATTCCCACTGAAGTTTCCCGATTCTTCACAGTCCCCGTCTGGTGAGAATGCTGCTCTGGTACTTGCTTCAGTTACTCACCATGGTCCCTGATAATTAGGCGGATAGTCCCTTACTGGTGACAGCTTCCCCTCTACCTCCGACCACGACAGGTTCTATGGCCGGCAGAACCATCAATTTTGGTTGGACTGCAAGCCGCAATCCCAACCCTGTGCTGCTCTCTTGTTTCTGGTTAGGCCCTCAGACAGCCTAGCAGCCAGACGCCCCGGGATAGGCCCAATCTCCGGTCCTAGCAGCCCGGGGAAAACGACACACGTCCACCCAGACAGCCGTCCAGATGGCACAGAACACAGATCACCTGACTCCACCCTAATATATATGTTCTACCAGCAGTCCAAGGGATTCAAGAAACCCCATATACTCATAACCTGACCTTGCCTTGTCTTTCTCGTATCTAGTACCCGGCCACCTAGTGGTAGAAGAGAAAAGTGCAACAAGGCCAAACTTAGGGATAAATCAATAGATCTCTAGCATTCAACCAGGATAACTACTCCTAGCAAGTAAATTTGTGAGGAGAAACCCTGCCTAAACTCCAGGGTGCTACAAATGTTATCATATTTTATTTTTTTTATATAAAAGAGGCAAGTTGCAAATACAAAAGAAAGCTACAATTACTACAACTAGAGAGATGTTCCTGTTTCTTTTCAAAACAGTTACTAACAATGTGAGTTTTTGAAATCTGACACAGTAAGTTGACACGGTCATATATGTCATTTTTTTCCCCACAAATAGAGCTTTCTTTTGGTGGTATTTGATCACGGTGTGGTTTTTATTTTTTGCACTATAAACTAAAAAAGAGCGACAATTTTGAAAAAAAAACACAATATTTTGTACTTTTTGCTATAATAAATATCCCCATTTTTTTTAAAAAAAAAAAGGAATTTTTTTCTCACTTTAGGCCAATATATATTCTTCTACATATTTTTGGTAAAAAAAAATATCAATAAGCGTATATTGATTGGTTTGGGCAAAAGTTATAGCGTCTACAAAATAGGGGATAGATTTATGGTATTTTTATTATTATTATTTTTTTACTAGTAATGGCGGCGATCTGCGATTTTTATCGGGACTGAGACATGCGGCGGACAAATCAAACCCTTTTGTGGGACCATTGACATTTATATAGCGATCAGTGCTATAAATATCCACTGATTACTGTATAAATGTCACTGGCAGGGAAGGGGTTAACACTAGGGGTGATCAAGGGGTTAAATGTGTTCCCTATGTGTGTTCTAACTGTGGGGGGAATGTGGCTGACTAGAGGAAGGAGAAAGATCGTTGTTCGTATTTGGTAGGAACATACGATCTGTGTCCTCTCCCCTGACAGAACAGGGATTTGTGTGTTTACACACACAGACCCTGATTCTCGCTCTGTCACGAGCGATCGCGGGTGCCTGGCGGTCATCGCATTCCCCGGACACGCGCATCGGCTCCGGGGGCCCGCTGACACAGTGTCACCAATCAGTGCCCAAAGTGCCACCTATCAGTGCCCACAATCAGTGCCTCAACAACAGTGCTGCACATCAGTGCCACCATCAGTGTCACCTACCAGTGCCCATCAGTCCCCATCAGTGCCACCTATCAGTGGTACCTATCAGTGCCCATCAATGCCACCCATCAGTACCACCCATCAGGGCCCATCAGTGCCATCTTATCAGTGGCCATCAGTGCTGCCTTATCTGTGCCCATCAGTGCCACCTTATCTGTGCCCATCAGTGCCGCCTTAACTGTGCCTATCAGTGCCCATCAGTGCAGCCTATCAGTGCCCACCAGTGCCGCCTCATCAGCGCATATCAATAAAGGAGAAAAATTACCTGTTTGCAAAATGTTATAACAAACTATTAACCACTTCAGCCCCGGAAGAATTAACCCCCTTCCTGACCAGAGCACTTTTTGCGATTCGGCACTGCGTCTCTTTAACTGACAATTGCGCAACGTGGCTCCCAAACAAATTGAAGTCCTTTTTTTCCCACAAATAGAGCTTTCTTTTAGTGGTATTTGATCACCCCAGCGGTTTTTATTTTTTGCGCTATAAACAAAAAAAAAAGAGCGACAATTTTGAAAAAAAAATCATAATTTTTTACATTTTGCTATAATTAATATCCCCCAAAAATATATAAAAAAATATTTTTTTCCTCAGTTTAGGCCGATACGTATTCTTCTACATATTTTTCGTAAAAAAAAAAATGGCAACCGTTTATTGATTGGTTTGCGCAAAAGTTATAGCGTTTACAAAATAGGGGATAGTTTTATGGCATTTTTATTAATAGTTTTTTTTTATTAGTAATGTCGGCGATCAGTGATTTTTTTACCGTGACTGCGACATTGTGGCGGACACATCGGACATTTTTGACACATTTTTGGGACCACTGTCATTTGTACAGCAATCAGTGCTATACAAATGCACTGATTCCTGTGTAAATGACACTGGCAGTGAAGGGGTTAACCACTAGGTGGCAGTGTAGGTGTTAAGTGTGTCCTAGGGGCGTGTTTTTTAACTGTGGGGGGCGTGTGTGACACGTCACTGATGACAGGGAGCAGAGATCAGTGACACTGTCACTAGGCAGAACAGGGAGATGCTTGTTTACATTACCTGTTCTTCCTCCTCGTGAAACGATCGGGGGTATCCCCGCAGCGATCGAGTCCGCAGGACCCGCGACCTGACTCACGGAGCTTGCCTTGTCTTAAAGGACAACATACAGGTATGGTATTCTGCCTGTACGAGCCCTTCTGCCGATGTATATTGGCGTGAGGCGGTCGGCAAGCGGTTAAACATGATTTTTTTTTTTCAAAATTTTGAAAGCTGAAAATTGGTCTGGGCAGGAGGGGGGTGTAAGGGCCCAGTAAGCAAGTGGTTAAAGAGCCGACGTACAGCTACGACGGCTCCTGCAGGGGAGCCAACCTGCCGCAGTATAACTGCAGCGGATGGTCGGGAAGGGGTTAAAATTACTGTATGCACAATCTTGAGGAACCCCAATCTTAAATGTAAAAAACAAAACTAATAGTTTTACATAGTGCAGCAACATCCACACACATAGGACACCCAACGTCAGAGGTGATTTATTATTCCAAAGCAAGCACACCTTAGCACACTGTTACTGACTAGTATTCCAATATTTCTCTTCACCCTCAGTTTCTCTCCATTACTCAGCTAATGTGACCCTAGTGCTGGTGGAGAGGGGCAAACAAGAAAGCTGTGCAGGTGCCCGACGTCCTCCTTGTCAACTGATGATGGGTTGTTAGGATACCAGTTGCTAGAAGTTTGTAGTGGTGCACAAGTTTGTAGTGGTTTGTAGTGGTGCACAAAAATCCTGTGGCTTTGTGTAACTAAAAGGCAGCCTTCATCCACCTGTTGTCTTGTGTACAATTTTTGGCCAATTTTTAGGCATTTTACCAAGGCACCCCGGAAGACACCTGAAAGCACCCTGGTTGAAAAAGGTGGTCCAGTCTATACTACACATAGCAATGAGATTAGAATATAAACACCAGCTGAGGAATTCATAAAGAGGGTCATAGACACTTTTAGAATTCCCTCGCTCCTCTTCATGACAAATGTGAGTGTGGGTGACAGATTTGTGTACACTCTGCCCTCACTGTGCATGTTTGGTCCCTTGCTTTCTTTTTCGTGTGCAAGTCATACCCATCCCCACATTCATTCCTCTGGGTAAGCCATACTGTGATGGACCACCATTAGGCATAAGCCAAATTACCCTAGGTTCAGTTCGAGCAGGGTCCAGAAAAGTTTGGATACCTGAAACCCATTGAAATCAATAGAAGCCAAATCTGTCAAATTTAAAATGCTAATTTCCTGGGCCAATAGTGGAGGGTGACAAACAATAGCAGGATGGTAGTTACTGCCCTGGGGAACATGTACCAATGCAAAAACAGCCAGGAGCCATGATTTTTAAATGCTTAACCACTTTAATACCAGGCACTTTCGCCCTTTCCTGCCCAGGACAATTTTGAGCTTTCAGTGCTATTGCACTTTGAATGACAATTGCGTGGTCATACAACACTGTACCCAAACTAAACTTTTATCATTTTCTTACCACAAATAGAGCTTTCTTTTGGTGGTATTTGATCACCTCTGCTGTTTTTATTTTTTGCTAAACAAACTAAAAAAGACAGAAATTTTTGAAAAAAAAAGTTTTTCTTTGTTTCTGTTATAAAATTTAGTTTTTTCCTTCATTGACGGGCACTGATGAGTCGGCACTGATGAGGCGGCCCCGATGGGCATTGATGAGTTGGCACTGATAAGGTGGTACTGATGGGCACTGATATGTAGAATTGATGGGCACTGATAGGCAGCACTGATGGGCACCGATAAGTGACACTGATATGCAGCACTGATGGGCACTGATAGGCGGAACTGATGGGCACTGACAGGCGGCACTGACCGGCGTCACCAATTGGCACTGACAGATGGCATTGATGGACACTAATAGATGCCACTGATGGACAGCACTGATTGGGCAGGTACTGACAGGTATTAATGCTGGGCACTGATTGGCACTGTGATGGACACTGTGGTGGGCTCTGATTGGCACTGTGATAGGCACTGATTGGCACTGTGGTGGGCACTGGCAGACTTTATTATTGGGGCACTGCTGGGCAGTGGCGTTGCTAGGCGGGTGCAGGGGTTGTGGGCCGCACCCTGGTGACACCCGCCAGAGGGGTGACACCCGTGGGTAGCGGCACCGCTAACACCGCCCGCTGCCCTGTTTTTTGCTCTGTGGCTGTGTCCCTCAGCGTAGCGGAATGAAGCCGCTTCCCCTTCCTCTCTGTTTACATCAAGGGTCTCAAACTGGCGGCCCTCCAGCTGTTGCAAAACTAAAATTCCCATCATGCCTCTGCCTGAGGGAGCCATGCTTGTAACTGTCAGACTTGTAATGCCTCATGGGACTTGTAGTTTTGCAACAGCTGGAGGGCCGCCAGTTTGAGACCCCTGGTTTACATCCACAGAGGAGGAGGAGCCCGAGCTCGAGGGACACACACCGGTGTGTGTATCTGCTGTTCTGAGGTCTGTAAGGGGGGTGTCTATACTGATGGGGGGTCTGCACTGAGGGGAGGGGGTGTCTGTACTGCTGGGGGGTCTGTACTGAGGGGGGGTCTGCACTGAGGGGGGTGTCTGTATTTCTGTGGGGTCTGTAACTGAGGGGGGTCTGCACTGAGGGGGTGTCTGTACTGCTGGGGGGGTCTGCACTGGGGGGTCTGCATTGAGGGGGGTGTCTGTACTGAGGTGGGTCTGCACTGAGGGGGGTGTCTGTACTGAGGGGGGTCTGCACTGAGGGGGGTGTCTGTAATGCTGGGGGGTTCTGCATTGAGGTGGGGGTGTCTGCACCGAGGTGGGGGTGTCTGTATTGATGGAGGAGTCTGCACTGAAGAGGTGTCTTTACTGAGGGGGAGGTTTATACTGAGGGGGGGTCTATATTGATGGAGGGTGGTCTGTACTTAGGCCCCTTTCACACTGGGGCGTTTTTCATGCGGTGCAGCGCTAAAAATAGCGCCTGTTCACCGCATGAAAAAATCCTGCCCCTTTAACTCCAGTGTGAAGCCGGCGGGCTTTCACACTGGAGCGGTGCGCTAGCAGGATGAAAAAAAAAGTCCTGCTAGCAGCATCTTTGGAGCGGGATAGGAGCGGTGTGTTCACCGCTCCTATACCGCTCCTTCCCATTGAAAAGAATGGGAGACCGCGGTAAAACCGCGGCAATACCGCCGCAAAGCGCCGCTACGGCGGCGCTCTGCGGGGGTGTTTAACCCTTTTTCGGCCGCTCGCGGGGGGGAAAACCGCACCGCGAGCGGCCGAAAACCGCAGTAAAAACGACGGTAAAGCAGCGCTAAATATAGCGCTGCTTTACCGTCACCGCGGCTCACCGCCCCAGTGTGAAAGGGGCCTTAGTGGGGGGGTCTGTACTGAGGGAGGGGGATCTATACTGCGGGAGGGGGGTCTGTAGTTAGTGGAGGGGGGTCTGTATTGAGGGGGGACTATAGTTGGTGGGGGGGTGACACCATTTTATTTCGCACCGGGCGACACCGACTCTAGTGATGCCACTGCTGCTGAGCACTGATTGGCAGCTGATTGGCACATCTGATGGAGCTGTGCTGATAATCAATGTGCTGATTATCAGCACAGACCCCCCTCCCTGACAGGGAGAGCTGCTGATCGGCTCTCCCTGTCAGCGCGAACCGAGGAATGCCGTTTACCGGCACTTCCTGGTTCTCGCGCTGATCACGTGGTAAGAAGCCTCTGTCAGAGGCTTCTTATCACGATCGGAGATGCGGCATGTCAGACTGACACGCGCCGGCATGTTATCCTGCTGGACGTCATATGACGCCCAGTCAGGATAACAGAACCACTTCCTGGCCGTCATTCTGTTATAGGCCGGGCGGGAAGTGGTTAAAGTGAAACATGAAAAATTTCCTAGTTACATCTGTGGATCCTGGCAACATAGGAGTGCACACAGGGTGTGCAGGTGTGCCTGGGCACACCCTGATCACTCTGTGCAGTGCACATCCCCCCTGCTTCCTCTCTACCCCCTTCAGTAGTGCCAGCTTCCCTCCTCTCCTCTCAGGAGTGGGGAAGGGGCTGATAAATATTTCATTAACTGGCCGTAACAATCATTCAGTCTTTATTCTTAACTGAATCATAGTAAACTATGTTTACTGCAGGCTGCAGAGAAAGGGACTGGGGAATCTCTGTCCTCAGTTTCTTACTCTGTCTCAAAAGAGATGTCAGGGGTCTTAACAGGGGTGATGTTTCACCAAAGCCCCATAACGGGGCTCCTAAAAAAACTGTAAAAAAGTAATAAAAAATAAAAACCTACAGACACCATCCACTGGCCTATTGACACCAATCTTTGCTCTACTGACACTGTCCACTGCACTGTTGATATACACGCATATGTGTTTGTACTCTGGAGTGCACACCCTAATACAATAGGCTGCGCACACCAATGCCTGCCAATAACACATATCCTGTCCTAATGTCACAATGCGCCCACTGTGCTGTATCTATGGAGGAACAGCATAGGAAGTGTGTTAGCATTACCGATCCATTGCCTAGATATCAATGAGTAAAACAAATGAGTTGATGAAATGTGCGGGTGCAGTATTTCTATAAACACATACTGTATATTAATAACAGCATTAGGTACTGCAAAATTAATAGCTTGTCAAATATTCCAGATCAAAATATTTTTTGTTTGTCATCCGCTCTTCTTTCTATCCAACAAGTCGTTTAATTATTTATTTATTCTTGTGATTAAATATTGAAAAAGCAAATGATAGTGAGAAGCAGCGTGCCAATGATTCACAGGTTCAGAGGAATACAATTAAGACTATTTTAACAACTGCAAAAAAGTCACAGCAGACTAAAGTATTAACAGAAGAGGATCTAGCGACTTTAAGCTTAGAGATTTTTATTTTTATTCAAAAGCTTTTTGAAACAACTAATCACTAAATATTTTGCAGCGTATTGGTTACTAAACTTGTATAGGGTACTCAGCTTTAGGCCTCATGCACACTGGATGTTAAAATAACATTAAAAAAAACGCCAGTAGCCTTGCAGTGAGTTTTTCAAAGTTTTTTAAAGTTTTTGCAATAGCGTTTTCTGTGTTTGCGTTTTTAGCATTTTTTTTTTATTTTATTTATTTTATTTTTTATTTTTTTCTCAATGGATCAAAAGCGTTTATTGGTGTTCATCAGCGTTTTTTGACGTTAGAGCGTTTTTACAGCTGAAAACAGCTGCTGTAAAAACGTCCAGTGTGCATGAGGCCTAACACTTCATAAGAACAAATGCTTTATTTGCATAAAAAAGCTGCCAAGACACATACCGCTCACAACATTGAGCTGCAGAGAAATAAATAAATATCCACACTTGTTTTTCCAGGTGTCTTCAGCTGGGTTCTATGATGTCACAGGTCGTTCTTGTACTCTTCTTCCTGTGGCGGTGGGTGGATCCTAAATTCTGCAGAGCGCAACACACATGTCATTAAGCAGCTGTCATTTAACCCAGAAGAGGGGAGGTGTATTTGGTATAATTTGAATTTAAGCTATTCAGTTTGGATTGGCTGCAAAACTTCGCCAGGTACTAAAACCAGGCATGCAGTATTTTTTAATGCAGCACACTGTAAACACGCAGATGGTTTCCTGGTTCCTCCTTCCCTCATCAACATACTAATTACATTGTTCAATAAAATATTTACCTTTTTAGTTTCATACCTTTTATTAGACCCAGTGATGTCATTGCTAGGTCTTTGTGCTTTTTATATACAATACAGGCAGATCATAGCTGGTGCTCCTTCCAGCCCTGATGCAAGAGAAGTTATGCAAATATAAAAAATCCTTGATGGGTGGGCATCGGTGTGGAGGAATGATTGTTCCCAGGCAGAATGCCTTTGCTTGAATACTGCCCATGTTATACCCAAATGGGTTGCCACCTCATCCCTTTAAGACCCCTTTAACACTGAGACAGTTTTCAGATGTTTTATCGCTAGAAAATAGCGCCTGTAAAGCGCCTGAAAACTGCCTCCCATTCATTACAATGGGTGCTTTCACACTTGGGCGGAGCGCTTACGGGACGTTCAGAAAAGTCCTGCAAGCAGCATCTTTGGGGCGGTTTGGAAGCGATGTATACAGAGCTCCCAAAACGCTCCTGTCCATTGCAATGAATGGGCAGCACTTCTGAAGCACCTGAAATGTGCTTCGAAAGCACCGCAACATGGGAGTTCTTAATCTCTTCTGTGGGATTAAAAACTCCCTGCTAGTGGCTGAAAAGCGCCGCTTAAGCAGCGGTAAAACAAACGGCACTTTAGTGCTAACACAGTCGTGGCCCCAGTGTGAAAGGGGTCTAAAACCAAACACATATTAATTACACAGGTTCTCCAGGTAAGGCACTAAGTGAATTTAATTACTACCTTAACCACTTGCCATCCAGGCCAATTTTGACGTTTCTCTCCTACATGTAAAAATCATAATTTTTTTTGCAAGAAAATTACATAGAACCCCCTGACATTATATATATATATATATATATATATTTTTTTTTTTTTTTTGCAAAGACCCTAGAGAATACAATGGCGGTCGTTGCAACTTTTTATCTTGCACAGTATTTGCGCAGCAAGTTTTCCAAAGCCTTTTTTTTGGAACAAAAAATGTTTTGAGCTTTAAAAAAAAAATAAAAAAAATAAAAAACATTAAAGTTAGCACGATTTTTTTGCATAATGTGAAAGATGAAGTTACGTTGAGTAAATAGATACCTAACATGTCACGCTTCAAAATTGCACGCGCTCGTGGAATGGCGCCAAACTTCGGTACTTAAAAATCTCAATAGGCAACGTTTTAAAAAGTTTTACTGGTTGCATGTTTTGAGTTACAGTGGAGGTCTAGGGCAAGAATTGTTACTCTCCCTCTAATGTTCGCGGCAATACCTCACATGTGTGGTTTGAACATCGTTTTCATACGTATGCATTTTCTTCTGCGTGCGAGCACATGGGGACAGGGGCGCTTTCAATTTTATTTTATTTTTTTATTGGTAATTTTTCTTTTTTTTTGTTTGACACTTTTTAAAAAAATATATATTTTTTGATCGCTTTTATTCCTATTACAGGGAATGTAAACATCCCTTGTAATAGGAATATGGCATGATCGGTCCTATTTACAGTGAGATGTGGGGTCAATAAGACCCCACATCTCACCTCTAGGCTGGGAAGCCAGAAATAAAAAATAAAAAAAAACGATCTTGGCTTCCCACCTGAGACGGCGCAGTTTGTTTGAATGCAGAAGCTGGGCGTGACGTCACAAGATCGCGCCCGGCCTCAGAACAATCATAGAGACTCTGGCGACCATCTGGTTCACCTGAAATCTCTATGGTAAACATCTGGGGCTGGCAGATTCTGTCTCTGACTCACCGATGGAAGTGGTGAGTCGGTAGAAGCACAGGAGGGTGGCGAGAGGGGGGGGTCCCCTCTCACCGCCCGTAAGAACGATCAAGCGGCTGAACAGCCGCTATGATTATTCTTATGGTGTAGGGAATTGCCTGCTGAAAAAGCCGATATCTGAATGATGCCTGGAGCTGAAGGCATCATTCAGATATAGTCCAAAAGGCTGCTATAAATGTAGTGTCCAACAAGTGAACAAACATAAATATTACCAACAATGTGGCAACATAACTGTATTTAAAACACTTAGTGGCAATTTCTGAAAAAAAGGATTTTATATATAGTAAAGTCCATAAACTGCTGTTCATATCCAAGACTTCATGGGACATCAGAAGAACATTAAAACGTTTGTGTTCTGTTCATCAATAATCAAAGCAAACAGCGCCGCATACCAGATCGCCAACAGATGAAAACGATCAGCGATGGCAGAGATCTTCCTCCTACTCCGGCTCCACACTGTTGCAGTATAAATTTCCTGGATCCTCCTCGTATGGAATGCTTTCCTTTGGAGGATCCAGGAAATTAATACCGCAACAGTGTGGAGCGGGAATAGGAGGAAGATCTCTGCCATCGCTGATCGTTTTAACTGTTGGCGATCCCATCCCTCCTGTGTATGCTCGTATGATCTCTATAATCTGAGATCCACCTGATCTGGTAAGCGCCGTAGTTTGCTTTAAATATTGATGAACAGAACACAATCGTTTTAATGCTCTTCTGATGTCCCATGAAGTCTTGGCTATAAACAGCAGTTTATGGACTTTACTATATAGCAATCCTTTTTTTCAGAAATTGACACTAAGTGTTTTAAATACAGTTATGTTGCTACATTGTTGGTAATA
>JAQSEC010004342.1:0-11651 GCA_028564925.1 Lithobates sylvaticus
GGGGAGAGTGGCAAGATGGAAGCCTTTTCTTACCAAGAAAAACATTAAAGCCTGGCTAAATTTAGCAAAAACGCATCTGAAGTCTCCCAGAAGCATGTGGGAAAACGTGGAGATGCCCTTGCAAGCTTACAGATTTGGAGTGAGCCGACGCCATATACCAGAATGGCGTCGGCAAAGTGGTTTCAATATCCTGACTGGGTGTCATATGACGTCCTCAGGATATTAAGCCGCTGCGCGCCCCGGGGGCATGCATCGTGGCGATCGTTGTTGCGGTGTGCCAGTCTGACACACCGCAACTCGGATCTAGGTAAAAAGTCTGACAGAGGCTCATTACCACGTGATCAGCCATGTCCAATCACGGCTGATCACGATGTAAACAGGAAGAGCCGGTGATTGGCTTTTCCTCACTCACGTCTGACAGACGCGAGTAGAGGAGAGCGATCGGCTGCTCTCCTGACAAGGAGGGGGCTGTGCTGATTGTTTATCAGCGCAGCCCCCCCTCGGATCCCACCCAGGACCACCAGGATGGCCATCCACACTGGACCACCAGGTATGCACCCCCTAGACACCCAGGGAAATAAAAATATGTGCCCAGGCAGCTGCCAATCAATGCCCAGGCAGCTGCCACATAGTGCCCACTCACAAAGCCTACCACTGCCACCAGGTATGCCTATCAGTGCCTCACATCAGTGCCCATATTTGCAGCCTTTCAGTGCCCAGTGTCGCCCACCAATGCAGCATATTAGCTGCATATCAGTGCCACCCATCAAAGCCGCCTACCAGTGCCCATCGTCTGTGGCCATCAGTGCCCATCAGTGAAAGAGAAAACTAATTTACAAACTTTTATAACAAACAAAAAAGCAAAAACATTTTATTTTTGTCTTTTTGTTTAGCAAAAAACAAAAACCGCAGAGGATCAAATGCCAACAAAAGAAAGCTCCATTTGTGGGAACAAAATGATAAAAATTTAGTTTGGGTACAGCATAGCATGACCGTGCAAGTGTCTAAGTGCGACAGCGCTGAAAGCTGAAAATTGGTCTGGGCAGGAAGGTGTATAAGTGCCCAGTATTGAGGTGGTTAAGGGTGTGCACACTTATGCAAACAAAATTTTAGTTTTTACTTCCCTCCGCCTAAAAGATTCGTTTGTTTTTCAATTGAGTTGTACAGGTTACATTAAAGGTGGAAAAAGTTCTGAAGCGCTGATTTACCGTCATTTTAGCCACGGTATTCGGCCGCTAGCGGGGTGGTTTTAACCCCCGCTAGCGGACGAAAAAAGGGTATCCCCGCGGTGTCCCATTGATTTCAATGGGTAGGAGCGGTGAATACACCACTCATTCACCGCTCCAAAGATGCTGCTAGCAGGACTTTTTTTACCGTCCCGCAAGCGCACCGCTCCAGTGTGAAAGCCGGCTTTTACACTGGAGTTAAAGGACCCACTTTTTTCAGGCGCATTACAGGCGCTATTTATTTAAAGTTTAAATCATTTTTTTTGCAAGAAAATTACTTGGGACCCCAAACATTATATATACATATATTTTTAGTAGACACCCTAGAGAATAAAATGGCGGTTGTTGCACTATTTTATGTCACACTGTATTTGCGCAGCTGTCATTAAAAAAAAAAAAAAAAAAACTGCATGATTCTGGCCAAAATTTTCGGATTTTTTTACTTTGAATAAAAAGATCACAATTCTTTCAACTCTCGTGGCGTAAAATCTTTCATATTATATATAAAAATTGGGCTAACTTTATGTTTTTTTTTTAAATTCATTAAAGTGTAATTATTCCCAAAAAATTGCATTTGAACGACTGATCATTTTATTCTCTAGGGTCTCTACTAAAAAATTATTTATAATTGTCTGTTCCCCCCCCCCCCTTTCTTTTGAGGGCTGTTGGCTTTAGCAGAGCAGAGAGAAGGGAGGACTGCGATCGGGGGGAGCCATGACTGAAGGGAGGACTGCGATCGGGGGGAGCCATGACTGAAGGGAGGACTGCGATCGGGGGGAGCCATGACTGAAGGGAGGACTGCGATCGGGGGGAGCCATGACTGAAGGGAGGACTGCAATCGGGGGGAGCCATGACTGAAGGGAGGACTGCAATCGGGGGGAGCCATGACTGAAGGGAGGACTGCAATCGGGGGGAGCCATGACTGAAGGGAGGACTGCAATCGGGGGGAGCCATGACTGAAGGGAGGACTGCGATTGGGGGGGGGCCATGACTGAAGGGAGGACTGCAATCGGGGGGAGCCATGACTGAAGGGAGGACTGCAATCGGGGGGAGCCATGACTGAAGGGAGGACTGCGATTGGGGGGGGCCCATGACTGAAGGGAGGACTGCAATCGGGGGGAGCCATGACTGAAGGGAGGACTGCAATCGGGGGGAGCCATGACTGAAGGGAGGACTGCAATCGGGGGGAGCCATGACTGAAGGGAGGACTGCGATCGGGGGGAGCCATGACTGAAGGGAGGACTGCAATCGGGGGGAGCCATGACTGAAGGGAGGACTGCAATCGGGGGGAGCCATGACTGAAGGGAGGACTGCAATCGGGGGGAGCCATGACTGAAGGGAGGACTGCAATCGGGGGGAGCCATGACTGAAGGGAGGACTGCAATCGGGGGGAGCCATGACTGAAGGGAGGACTGCAATCGGGGGGAGCCATGACTGAAGGGAGGACTGCAATCGGGGGGAGCCATGACTGAAGGGAGGACTGCAATCGGGGGGAGCCATGACTGAAGGGAGGACTGCAATCGGGGGGAGCCATGACTGAAGGGAGGACTGCGATTGGGGGGGCCATGACTGAAGGGAGGACTGCAATCGGGGGGAGCCATGACTGAAGGGAGGACTGCAATCGGGGGGAGCCATGACTGAAGGGAGGACTGCAATCGGGGGGAGCCATGACTGAAGGGAGGACTGCAATCGGGGGGAGCCATGACTGAAGGGAGGACTGCGATTGGGGGGGCCATGACTGAAGGGAGGACTGCAATCGGGGGGAGCCATGACTGAAGGGAGGACTGCAATCGGGGGGAGCCATGACTGAAGGGAGGACTGCAATCGGGGGGAGCCATGACTGAAGGGAGGACTGCAATCGGGGGGAGCCATGACTGAAGGGAGGACTGCGATCGGGGGGAGCCATGACTGAAGGGAGGACTGCAATCGGGGGGAGCCATGACTGAAGGGAGGACTGCAATCGGGGGGAGCCATGACTGAAGGGAGGACTGCAATCGGGGGGAGCCATGACTGAAGGGAGGACTGCGATTGGGGGGGGCCCATGACTGAAGGGAGGACTGCAATCGGGGGGAGCCATGACTGAAGGGAGGACTGCAATCGGGGGGAGCCATGACTGAAGGGAGGACTGCGATTGGGGGGGGGCCCATGACTGAAGGGAGGACTGCAATCGGGGGGAGCCATGACTGAAGGGAGGACTGCAATCGGGGGGAGCCATGACTGAAGGGAGGACTGCGATCGGGGGGGAGCCATGACTGAAGGGAGGACTGCGATTGGGGGGGGGGCCCATGACTGAAGGGAGGACTGCGATTGGGGGGGGGCCCATGACTGAAGGGAGGACTGCGATTGGGGGGGGGCCATGACTGAAGGGAGGACTGCGATTGGGGGGGCCCATGACTGAAGGGAGGACTGCGATTGGGGGGGGGCCATGACTGAAGGGAGGACTGCGATCGGGGGGGAGCCATGACTGAAGGGAGGACTGCGATTGGGGGGGGGCCATGACTGAAGGGAGGACTGCGATTGGGGGGGGCCATGACTGAAGGGAGGACTGCGATTGGGGGGGGCCATGACTGAAGGGAGGACTGCGATTGGGGGGGGCCATGACTGAAGGGAGGACTGCGAATCGGGGGGAGCCATGACTGAAGGGAGGACTGCGATTGGGGGGGGCCATGACTGAAGGGAGGACTGCGATTGGGGGGGGCCATGACTGAAGGGAGGACTGCGATTGGGGGGGGCCATGACTGAAGGGAGGACTGCGATTGGGGGGGGCCATGACTGAAGGGAGGACTGCGATTGGGGGGGGCCATGACTGAAGGGAGGACTGCGATTGGGGGGGCCATGACTGAAGGGAGGACTGCGATTGGGGGGGCATGACTGAAGGGAGGACTGCGATTGGGGGGGCATGACTGAAGGGAGGACTGCGATTGGGGGGCCATGACTGAAGGGAGGACTGCGATTGGGGGGGGGGGCATGACTGAAGGGTGGACTGCGATTGGGGGGGGCCATGACTGAAGGGTGGACTGCGATTGGGGGGGGCCATGACTGAAGGGTGGACTGCGATTGGGGGGGGCCATGACTGAAGGGTGGACTGCGATTGGGGGGGGGCCATGACTGAAGGGAGGACTGCGATTGGGGGGGGCATGACTGCAAAAGGGCACTGAGATATAAAGGGGACTGGAATCCCTACAGCGCGGTCTTTTACAGTGCAGGGAGGGGTTGTGAGACTAACTGCCCGCCTTCCCCATACGACGTCCCCCCCCCCACAGGGCCCTGAAAAAAGTGACTACACCAAAAGCAGTCCCTGGTGTCAAAAAGGTTGGGGACCACTGGTTTAAACCTCAAAAACTAAAGAATTAACGCGATTGTAAAGTCTTGTTTTTTCCCCATAAAAATAACAAACATGTCATACTTACCTGCCCTGTGTAATAGTTTTGTACAGAGCAGCCCCGATCCTCTTCTCTGGTCCCTCTGTCCAGTTCAGTGCCCCCACAGCAAGCAGCTTGCTATGGGGGCACCGGAGCCGAGTCACAGCTCCGTGTGTCCAATCAGACACGGAGCCCCGATCCCTCTCTCCCCCGATTGGCTAGCTGACTTAGATTGACAGTAGCAACAGCCTGCTGTGTCTAAGCCAATCAGGAGGGAGAATCTCAGATGACAGACTCGCTGGACAGAGAGGGAGCTCAGGTAAGTATTATGGGGGTGCCGAGAGGGGCTCCTGCACACAGAAGGTTTTTTTATATTATTACATAGAATGCATTAAGATAAAAAAAAAAAGGACATTTTTTGGGACTGCATTAAACCTCACAACAGTACAATCAGTCTGTATATGCAGTAAAGCATGCTTGTTATACTCATTGTGGAACCTAAGGGGTTAATGCTGCGCATTGTGTATAAAAAAAAAAAAAAAAAAAAAAAGGTGTTTGATCCTGTCTTGATCTCTGATCTTCCCCTTCTTTTACAGTCCACAATCCATCTCCTGGTAGTACAGAGCCCTAGGAGGCCACTCTGCACATGCTCAGTTTGGCATGTAGAGTTTTTTTTTTTTGGGGGGGAGATTGCATGTGATCAGCACAGGGCCAATCAGCACTGTCCAGAGTCAGGGGTCATGCATCCTCATAAAACAGTCATAAGAAAATTAAAACTCCTCCTACAAGCTTTAACCAGTGCTCAGCCTGAAACTGATAGAAGTCATAAGACTGCTATATACTGCTGATGAGAAAGGGTATTTAGCAGTTTATATATACTAAAATAATTGCATTTCCATGTTCTGTGTACTGTGGGAGACCAGATATAGTGAATGCAGGGTCCTGGGTTAAGTAACACTGAGCCCAGGTTCACACTGATGGGGGTTAGAAGTTAGCTGAACTCGCACGATTTCAAACCGGCAATGCATGCCAACTTTGGGGGCGATTTGACAGACATCTGTGCGGGTCCATACACAGATGTCTATTTAAATCGCCCCCAAAAGTAGTACAGGAACTACTTTTGGGAATCTGTGCAGCGCCGCAATAGCCACCAATTTGGCATGCGATTTGACTTGCCAAATCCCATGCTAAATCGGCCCAATGAGAACGTGGGCTAAGGGCCAGTTCACAACAGAACGTGGTGCAGGAAATTCATTTGCTATCTGCAGTGGGTCAGTTTTAAAGTGGTTCTAAAGGCAGAAGGTTTATCTTAATGCAGTAAGATAAAAAAAAAAACCTTCAGTGTGCATCAGCCTCCCCCTAACACTAACCTGAGCCCCAACTCGATCCAGCAATGTACACGAGTGGCCTCGGCCATCCGGGACTCTCCCGCCTCATTGGCTCCCGTTGCAGTCAACCACAGCTCTGTGTCTGAATGGACACACAGAGCTGCGGCTTGGATGCCCCATAGCAAGCTGCTTATTGTGGGGGCACTCGGCAGGAGAGAGGGGCCTGGAGCACTGGTGAGGGACCCGAGAAAAGGAGGATCTGGGCTGATCTGTGTAAAACCAACAGCACAGAGTAAGTATAACATGTTTTTTTTTTTTCTTTTTTAAACAAAGGAGGAGACTTTAGTATTACTTTAACCTAATGACCAGTGTTAATTTCGTCGACTAAAACATTTTAGTTGACTAAAATACAACTAAAACAATTGAGAGGACTAAAATACGACGAAAAACTAAAATGCCATTTAAGTCAAAAGACTAAAACCAAATTGAAATTTGACTTATTTATGGTATTGAGGTATGAACATTAAGTCGAATTCCAATTTGGTTTTAGTCTTTAGGACTTAAATGGCATTTTAGTTTTTAGTCGTATTTTAGTCTTCTGCAATTGTTTTAGTCGTATTCAGTCGACTAAATCTCCAGTACATTTTAGTCAACTAAAATCTAATGGGTGTAATTAAATTGTAATGCATTAATTAACCATTCTCTACAATTTCAAAACTCATTATATACTGCTGGAGTGAAAAATCTAATATGTTATTATTTATGGTATTGAGGTATAAACATTAACACATTAGATTTTTCACTCCAGCAGTATATAATGAGTTTGGAAATTGTAGAGAATGGTTAATGCATTACAATTTAATTACACCCATTAGATTTTAGTCGACTAAAATGTACTGGAGATTTAGTTGACTGAATACGACTAAAACAATTGCAGAAGATCCTAAAACTAAATCGAATTTTCCTGCGAAAATTAACACTGCTAATGACACTCCAAACGCATTGTGTGTGCTGCACCGGATTGCATGGTACTACTGTTGCTGTGCATTTTGTAAAGCAGTGCATACAATACTTTTGGTGCAGTCCAGCCTGATTTCAGGACATTCAAATGAAAGGGCTGAAATCGCACTGCATCCGGATCACATGTGAAATCACACAAACGCATTCCTGGCCCTAATTTACAGGGTTTATACCACAATCACCAACAAAGGAATCACCATCTGACTTAGCCCTTAAAGTATAAAGAGATTATTATTATTTTTTTGCGGAGAGGGGATTAGAACACCTTTCAGTTTTTTTTACAGTCTGTGCCCCTGGCTAGGGGGATTAACCCTATTTGTGCTCTTAACTGTTATCATGGAAAAGAGAAAGAAAATCCCAAATTTTGGGTTGTCACCAGAACAGGAATACAAGGGGGAAATCCTCCAACAGGGTCACTAGTGCTGGCGACAACCAGGAATTTGCCAACTTTGAAAGGGATTTCGTATCACATCCTGTTGGGGCTATGGGGCAGGAAGTGAAGGAAAATCTTCCCAATGGGACACATGGCAAAAAAAATAAAAAAACCTGAGAACATGTCCCTGCTTAAGGCTTGTTCATGTGCGGCAGCTCTCTGAAAAACAATGTGCAGTGGATTGCTTTTAAGAGACATTTGACAGGCAGAAAAGAGGCGAGGTGTTGCTATAAATGCTACAACCACCACACTGCACCCGCACCCATTACACCTGGTTGTAGCGCAGCCCGTACCATCCAACGTGACAGACTGGTCTCATTTTTGCAGCGGCTGAGAGGCAAAGATCACAGATGCAGCATATGTACAGCCTTGAGCTGCTGCAAGGCCTTCTAGGTGGGAAGTGAGCTCTTGCTCTAGCCAAAATAAAGAGCCAAGTTTTCCCTGGATCTGTAATGGAGCAGCTGTAAGGACACGTCTGCACACGATGGGAGCAGCAACAGGCTGCAAGGTCAGGTCTGCATATACAGGGCGGGTCACAGTGTGGTCACATGACTCGTGGCGGTCCGGACCCCCTCCCCCCCATACTGCCCCCTCATTACCTGTACTGCGGCCACTTGGACAGGTCCCCCAGCAGCTGCTGGAAGCCGGCGTGCTCATGCTGCTCGCACTTTAATAAGGACAGAAGGGCCGGCCCGTGGTAGTTGAGACTTTGGCGGACCAGGTCTTTATCCATCACAGCCCGAACTAGACACACACACTGTGCGCACACACCTCCACCGCTCAGCACACGGCGACCGACGCCATCCCACAACAGGACGTCACGTGATCATCACCCTCACGTGACCAGTGCTAGGCGGAGATCGGGCTGGGTCATGTGATGGGCTGGTGTTCTATCAGAGACGCGTAACCCGGCCTGCTGCGCATGCGCCATACGATGCGCAGTTTAAGTGACTGGCCTTGCGGCCATCTTGGTACACCCGCACTAGTCCACAGTAAGCTTATCGGCAAGCGAACATCCTTATACACCAACCGGAGTCTTGCTTTTCACAGTTATTTTTAACAGTGAACTCAGTTCATATAGTGAAATGCAGTATTTACGTTTTGATGTTTAATTTTAAAAGCAGCGGTGTTCGACCACATCAGCAAACCCATAGCTCCCAATTGTCCCTGATTTTGAGCAATGTCCCTCTGTCCCTCTTTCCTCCTCATTTGTCCCTCATTTTGATCTGGTCTATATAATTGTATATGTAGCGCAGACACTTTTCTAAAGTGTGCGTATAATGCCAATTTTCCAGAACTGTAATGGAGTTCTGGGGTTAATTGTATAGGTTTTTTACTTTGGCATCTGTTTGGCTGGGCTGTACTGGAGTTCTGCCTGGTCATAGGTGCAGTGAGGCACCTGTGACAGGCTGAGAACTAAGCCTGGTTGGACGTGTTAAGTACCAATCTTTCTCAGAGCCAATCAGTGGGCGCGTCTGGCCCCGCTGTGTAGCCAGAGAAGGGGTATTTAAGATGTTGAAGTCACGTGTTCAGGGTTCGGCTTGCTCTTTGATTCCTGGTTCCGGTCCGGACCAACCCCATGAGGGGTCCCGGACCCAGGAGTGTCTGCCGTCCCCGTGAGCATGGTCATCTTGACCAGCCCCAGAGGCCCTCATGGTCTGGGGTGGGGATCCGTCCGTTCCCGAGCCTCGGAACTGGCTAGTTCGAGGCCCAGTAACTGAAGGAGGATTCGGAGGTGTCCCGGTGTGCTCTTGGCATTGGAGAGACACAACAACTCGTACAAGCGACCAGGGGAGGACTCTTCGGAGGAGGGCCAAGAAGCTAACCCCAAGAAGACACCCCCAAATCGGTTCGCAGATCGCAGTGCGAACTGTGAAATGGTGCAGGAATCGCATTGCAAAGGTGTGAACACCCATGCAATCCGATTCCAGTGTGGACCAAAAAAAGAATCCTGCACTATTTTGGTTCGAATGCGGAGCTATTTCAGGCTGGGTTCACACTTGTGCGATGTCAGACATTGCATGTGATTCGCACTAAATTACTGTGCAGATCACATGCGATGTCTGCACTGGAGTCCTCTTCCACTCCTCCATGACGACATCACAGAGCTGGTGGATGTTAGAGACCTTGCACTCCTCCACCTTCTGTTTGAGGATGTCCCACAGATACTCAGTAGGGTTTAGGTCTGGAGACATGCTTGGCCAGTCTATCACCTTTACCCTCCGCTTCTTTAGCAAGGCAGTGGTCGTCTTTGAGGTGTGTTTGGGGTCATTATCATGTTGGAATACTGCCCTGCGGACCAGTCTCTGAAGGGAGGGGATCATGCTCTGCTTCAGTATGTCACATGTTGGCATTCATGGTTCCCTCAATGAACTGTAGCTCCCCAGTGCCAGCAGCACTCATGCAGCCCCAGACCATGACACTCCCACCACCATGCTTGACTGTAGGCAAGACACACTTGTCTTTGTACTCCTCACCTGGTTTGCGCCACACACAGTGACACCATTTGAATCAAATACGTTTATCTTGGTCTCATCAGACCACAGGACATGGTTCCAGTAATCCATGTGCTTAGTCTGCTTGTCTTCTGCAAACTGTTTGTGGAGTTTTCTTGAGCATTATCTTTAGAAGAGGCTTCCTTCTTCATGCAGACCAATTTGATGCAGTGTGCGGCGTATGGCCTGAGCACTGACCTGCTGACTCCCCACCCCTTCAACCTCTCCAGCAATGATGGCAGCACTCATATGTCTATTTCCCAAAGACAACCTCTGGATATGACGCTGAGCACGTGCACTCAACTTCTTTGGCCGACCATGGCGAGGCCTGTTCTGAGTGGAACCTGTCCTGTTAAACCACCCCCGTCAAATCATTCCCTGCAGCTATTACCTTTTGTACCACCACCCCCTCCCTTTAGAATGTAGCTCTACGAGCAGGGCCCTCCTGTCCTTTCTGTATTGAACTGTACTTTAACAACTTAAGCCCCGGACCATTTGGCTGGCCAAAGACCAGAGCACTTTTTGCGAATGGCACTGCGTCGTTTTACTGACAATTGCGTGGTCGTGCGGCGTGGCTCCCAAACAAAATTGACGTCCTTTATTCCCCACAATTAGAGCTTTCTTTTGGTGGTATTTGATCACCTCTGTGGTTTTTATTTTTTGCGCTATAAACAAAAAAAGAGCAAACAATTTTGAAAAAAAACACAATATTTTGTACTTTTTGCAATAATAAATATCCCCAAAAAATATAATTTTTTCATCAGTTTAGGCCGATATATATTCTTCTACATATATTTGGTAAAAAAAATCGCAATAAGCGTATATTTATTGGTTTGCGCAAAAGTTATGGCGTCTACAAAATAGGGGATAGATTTGTGTCATTTTATTTTTGTTTTAATAGTAATGGCGGCGATCTGCATTTTTTTTTTCGATCTTTGATTTTTATTAGGACTGCGACATTGTGGCGGACAGATCGGACACTTTTGACACTATTTTGGGACCATTGACATTAATACAGCGATCAGAGCTAAAAATAGGCACTGATTGCTATATAAATGTCAATGGTAGGGAAGGAGTTACACTAGGGGGCGATCAAGGGGTTTACTGTGTTCCCTAGGTGTGTTCTAACTGTAGGGGAGATGGGACTGACTGAGGGAGGAGACCGATCATACTTAGTATGAACATACGATCTGTCTCTTCTCCCCTGAGAGAACTGGGATGTGTGTGTATTTACACATATACCCATTCTCGTTCTGTCACGAGCGATCCCGGGTGCCTGGTGGACATTGCGCCCGCGCATGTGCTCCAGGGACTCACGGCGCGCGCCTGCTATGACGTCTTAAAGGAGCGTCGTATAGCTACGGTGATTTGCGCAGCCGTGCCAACCTGCTGCAGTATAACTGTGGCGGCTGGTCGGCTAGCGGTTAAACCTCATTTGCCATGTAGTTACCCAACCCATTAATTTGTTCAGATCTTTTTGCAAGGTTTCCACATCCTGCGGAGAAGTTATTGCTCTGCTTAGCTTAGTATCATCCACAAATACAGAGATTGAGCTGTTTACCCCATCCTGTGTTCTATTGTTTCATTAAAAATTGGATTTTTCAATATAGTTACACTTTAAATATAGGCGTATATTCTTAGAACCAGTTTGGCTACAAATATCATGAGTCAGTTTGACACATCTGACATGAATCGATAGTAAGAGCATTTACCTGCAGTGTAACAAACCTTGTAACAAACCCGCCCGAGTAAGGGGCGCCCCCGGCCCCTTACCATGTGATCAGCTG
>JAQSEC010001138.1:0-11829 GCA_028564925.1 Lithobates sylvaticus
TTATTGTTTTAAAAAAACAGGTAATTTGTTTGTGTCAGGGCTGGGCTCAGCCCTTGCTTCTCTGAGCTGGCTGCTCAGTTGTCTGCTAATTGCCAGCTCCTATCTCTCCACAGCGAGTCATCTGTTGATGATACTCTGCTCGTCAGTCCTGCCTACTTAAGCCATCCAACCCAGATGATCTCTGGCTTCGCCTTGGTCACATCTCTAGAGACACGCTCCTGTGTTCCTGTTAAAGACTTGGTTGGCTGACATTCCTTCTGGCTCCAGATCCTGCTTGCTGTTCTACTACGCTCATCTCTGGCTCCCTGACGTTATTGCTTGTCTGACTATCTGTTCCGGTTCCTGAACTCTGGCTATGTTTTGACTATGTTTACTCTGTTTACGTTTTTTTATTTTTATTAAACAAGTGAGATTTAATTAAACTTCTGTCTCAGTCTGTTTCATGGTTTCTGACAGTTTGCTACATTAAGGTCCATGTTTTATGCACTTAGATTCATTTCTCTTGATTGAGGCGCACATTATAGGTTTATATGTGTTGGTGTTTTCACAGCATTGTATTCTACCTGCTGCTGCTGTTCATTTAAGGGTTTTCTCTCTCTCAAAAAAAATATATTTGTAGCATGATTTTTATTTAATTTTATTTGCCACCTTAATAGAAGCCAGTGTCTCTAGTAAAACTCCCTCCTCCTCACCAAAAAGAAGCAAACAGACAAAAACAATAAAAGAGATTAAGACTTAAAATGAATCTGAAGTCTTTTGAGGCAATTAGAGGCAGAGTTGACTTACGTTTTATTCATATCTATTTAAAGAATAAGTTCATCTTTGGAACATGTGCCCCCTTCCCCACTGACGCCCCCTCCTCTTTGTGGCAGCGGGTGAGGATTCCTCCGCCTGTACCCACTGTCACCTTTCAAAAACATTTTGGCTGTCTGGACTCCACCCAGACAGCTGATTCATTCATTCACAGTTTCCATTGAATGACTAAACTACAAGTATATTCTTCCACCAGGGCAGACAGCTTTGTATTTTTAATGGGCTGCAGGGACTCAAACAGAAAGCCTGTATGTCTGCACAAGCTGGTAGCTGAAGGATATGACTGCAGGAGGGCACAATGCCCCCCTGAGCTACTGATCATGGGTGCAATGCTTTCCAGGTTCTTGCAAAAAAAATAAAAAAAAATAAATGCACATTTTTTTTTTAATGCAAAAAATATATGCATTTATTATTTTTTCTGTAAAAAGCAAACTTAGCCTTTAACCACTTCAGCCCCGGACCAATTGGCAGCCAAAGGACCAGGCCCCTTTTTGCGATTCAGCACTGCGTCGCTTTAACTGACAATTGCGCGGTCGTGCGACGTGGCTCCCAAACAAAATTGGCGTCCTTTTTTCCCACAAATAGAGCTTTCTTTTGGTGGTATTTGATCGCCCCTGCGGTTTTTATTTTTTGCGCTATAAACAAAAATAGAGCGACAATTTTGAAAAAAATGCAATATTTTTTACTTTTGCTATAATATCTATCCCCAAAAAATATATAAAAAAACATTTTTTTTCCTCAGTTTAGGCCGATACGTATTCTTCTACATATTTTTGGTAAAAAAAAAATCGCAATTAGCGATTATTGATTAGTTTGCGCAAAAGTTATAGCGTTTACAAAATAGGGGATAGTTTTTATAGCATTTTTATTAATATTTTTTTTTTACTAGTAATGGCGGCGATGAGCGATTTTTATTGGGACTGCGACATTATGGCGGACACATCGGACATTTTTGACACATTTTTGGGACATTTGTAATTTATTCAGAAATCAGTGCTATTTACATAGCACTGACTCCTATGTAAATGACAGTGGCAGTGAAGAAGTTAACCACTAGGGGGCGGGGAGGAGTCAGTGTGACGTGTTGTGTTTTTTTTACAGTAGGGGGGCGTGGCTGTACGTCTGACGTCATTGATCGGCTTTCCCGATGACAGGGAACAGCCGATCAATGACAGGCAGAGTAGGAAGTGCGGGGAGAGGTTTGTTTACACAAACCTCTCCCCGTTCTTCAGCTCCGTAACCCGATCGCGGGATACCAGCGGCGATCGGGTCCGCTGGTCCCGCGGCCGTGGTCACGGAGCTCCTGACCGGGTCGCGAGTGCGCCGCTGGCTGCGCGCGCGACTCACGGGCAGGCAATTTAAAGGGGACGTACCCGTACGTGCTTTTGCCTGCCCGTGCCATTCTGTAGACGTATATCTACATGAGGCAGTGGGGGAAGCGGTTAAGTAAAGATAACCCCTTTTATCTCTCTATAAATCTCAATAAAATCTCAAATCTTTCATTAGAAATTCGAAATCCCCATTAAATTCAGTGTCACTGATGGAAGTGCTGTTAGAGCAGGCAGTTATTTTGCATAGCTCTGTCTGATGTGTTCTCTTCTATGCTTAAACAATAATATTTGATGCCATTATTACAGGCAGTCCCCGAGTTACAAACATCTGACTTACAAATGACTCCTACTTACAAACGGAGGGAAACAACAGGAAGTGAGAGGAAATCTACCCCTAGGAAGTTAAATTCACTCCTGTAAGTGTTATTATGAGATAAAGGTACCTCCAATGATGCTTTATCACCAAGGCTTGTTTCCACAACAACCCAAAATTTTCAAAATCCAATTGTCTTTGGGACAGAAAGTGAGGTGAAATCTTCTGAACAGGGACACAGACAACAAAACAAACATTGTTGGATATGCTATCCAAAAAGCTTAAAAGTAGCACATGTACCTGTTCTGACTTGCAAACAGATTCAACTTAATAACAAACCTACAGACCCTATCTTGTTTGTAACCCGGGGACCGCCTGTACATGAGTGTGTATAGCTCCAAAAACGAAAACTGGTATGGGGTTAACAATGCTAGACCACTGGAGAGTGGAATTAACATAAACATTTGATTATTTAAAGTGGATGTAAACCCAACTTTTTTTTTTTTTTACGTCATAATGTAGAGAATAAGATTTCCATTTATTTGAGCCCAGTCAGATTTACTCGAGGCCTGAGCAATCCTCTTTTATTGTTCAGTTAGAGAAATCTTGACAAAGTCTTGAAAACGTTGTCAAAAACTTGCTGTGAGTGACAGGTGATTTACATATCTCATGCACTAGCCTGAGACAGGTTATCATCAGATCACTGGATGTTCTACTCTGCCCAGCTCTGACTACATAAATGTCCCCTAAATCACCTGTCTGTCTATAGTCTGCTGACTGTTCACTGCATCCCATGATGAGAAACATCCAGTCAAAACACAGTAAAGCTGGGAGAGCTGGAGGGGAAGGGGATGTGAATTGTGAACTTTTTACACAGGATATGCCTGTCTCAAGCTAGTGCATAAGATATGTAAATCACCTGTCACTCACAGCAAGGGGGCGTTTTTGACAAAGTTTTCAAGACTTTGTCAAGATTTCTTTAACTGAACAATAAAAGAGGATTGCTCAGGCCTTGAGTATATCTGTGTAGAAAGACTGGGCTCAAATGAAAGGAAATCTTATTCTCTACATTATGACATCAAAAAAAAAAAAAAAAAAAAAATGTGGGGTTTACATCCACTTTAAGGACATCATGCATCCATTCACTGTAATATAAAATGCAATATATAGTGCAATTATTTAAAAAATCGTGACTGCTATCAATTGCATTTCAGTGCATACTGGCAATCTTAGCAGATTGTTTAAAAACCTAACCATAAAGTAATATTAAACCAAATGCATTTTTTTTCAACACAAAAAATAAGCATTCCCCATTAAATTATTTGTTAAAATTCTTACCCCAACACTTGCAATTCATAACTTCCAATGCTGCTTGCTCCTGCTCTTTCAGTGCCTCTTCCCCTAACTTCCAATCTTCATAGGAAAGAGTTAGCAGTGTACAGCACAGTCCTAAGGCAGTCTGTTCGCTTGGAGGAAGGAAGAGGGAGTGCCTAGGCCATACTGGGCTATTGGGCTGTGTGTTTCTATTGAAGCACATAGTGTAAGGAGACACAATTCTGGTTCCTGCATGAAAGAGTGGCTTCATAGGAAGCTGCAAGAGAAAGGATCTACCTCAAAACTGTGCAGCAGTAATGGCATCAGCTTGAACAGAAACATAAGCAAAGATCAAGGCATAAGGTAAAATTTTCTTTCTCTCACAAGTGTACACATACACTCACATTATATTTTTTTTCATTGATGAAATGAACACCAAAGCAACCTAATTTTAGCCAATGTATTGACATTATAAGACACTGACATTTTAAAAGATAACTTTGATACATGTTTCTAAACATGAAAATCAGTCCAGAAAAGCATTCAAGCCGGGTTTCCAAAGTGTCATCAAACAATAAGGTGCACAAATAGTAGTCTCCCCATGGATGTATTTTTTCTAACCCATTAATACAACATTTATTACTGTCACAGCACATATTTTGAGGCTCAGGCTGCTTAAAAGGCTGTCTCACTAGAGTGATATGACAAGCCTGTTGGGAAGTAAGAAGAAGGGAGGGAAGATGGATGCATGGTGCCTTGTTGACAAGTGGTGGATGTGAGAAAAGAGAAAGATCAGTACAAATTTCCATTAAATTAGAAAAGAAAAAGCAAGTTGCCCCTAACATCACCTCTTATGGCTCCTTAGACCAGCTGCTTCTTGGATACCCCACTGAGGAACAAATTGCTTTCTTAGCAGGGCATTTGGACACTACTGCATTAATAGATATGGATCCCAGCATGCTAACCCAAGCATGAAGGCAATTTTATATGAGCAACACTGTCATCTCAATTTAGGACAACAGCTAGGATGCCCTAAAGGGCAGTACAACAGCTTTGAGAAGTACACAGCATAAGACATTTTCTGCTGTCTTAAGGCGATCGAATGCTGGTATTTCTAGCAAGTAGATAAACCAAAAATAAAGCGAAATGTAAATGGAGAGTTGACAGCAGCGTTGTACATGTCAGAAGCAATTGGTTTCAGGTTAAATGTATTTTTTTTCTTATTTCATGAATAAGCACTTTTCTGTAAATCATATTAGAAGAAATCCAGTATGACAGAGAATACTGCACAGGTAGACACATACAGTGAAGCAATAATACATAAATATATATAAACCTTAGATGCAACAAACTCAGACTAAATAAACAAACACACACGCAAGCATTGTGATTGTATAACATAAGGCCCACACATTTGCAGTGAAACCTTTTTCTTTGATATGTGTGTCTTTTTCAAAAAAATTCCAACAGTTCATATATGGTTACATTCGTAAAATTTTGTTTGACTATATTTCTACTTTATATTAAGACATTGTATATGCTCTTTTCTTTCGCTGAAGCCATAGAAGAGCTTTATTGACATTGAATTCTGTATATTGTGGCATTAGGCCTCATGCACACGAGACGCTGTTAAACGCGCGTTCAGAGGCAGTTGGACACTTTTTTCAACTGCACCTGAACGCATGCAATGTTATCCTATGTGTCCATGTACACAGTCTAGTTTTTTCCCGTTTGTATGCAGTTGCGTTTAACCTCGTTTTTCCAGAAGCAAAAAAAATGCGTTCAGACACTTTGCTTTTCTGCTTTTCAGACGCAAAACGCAGCTAAACGCGGCTAAACGCGGATAAACACAGGCATCTGCGTTTAGCTGCGTTTGCGTTTATAAGCCTTTTTAAAGGAACCCAATTTTTGGAGCAGAAAACTCAGAAATATGATGGTAAACCATAAAAAATACTAGAAAAAATTGTTTAAAATGTCGTAATTAGTTTAGATAGTTCATAGAGCATATATACTCACTGATGTATACATGTTTGTGAAATGCATACATGTTTGTGAAATATCCAACGGACATTCGCTGTGCCATCAACGGATGGGTCCAATATCGACGAGCTCTGATTCTGGACCTCTCATGCAAATTTGCGACGACATTGCTGCCGCATCAAGAGCAACATCAGGAGCATTTCCTGACATATATTCAATATGGGATCCATTTAAAAAAAAAAAACACAGAAAGAGAGGCAAATGCAAGTGTACAACGGCTCTCTCTGCTGCTCACTCTGATCAAATTGGCAGAAATAGTTAATAATACATGCTTTCTGAGCTTGGGGAGGGTCTATATGATGTTATCTTTACAAATGCTTATAGACGCAAACGCGTCTAAACGCGTCTAGACGCGTCTAAACGCGGCATGAAAACACAGCAAAACGCGCGTTTTTAAACGCAGGTTTCTGCTTTTTAAAACACGCGTTCAGCAGAGTTTGCATCTGCGTCTCGTGTGCATGGGGCCTTACACTGTTGATTATACTTCTGAATGCTCTTTTTTCAACATTACTGTTTTGGCAGCATGTAAACTTAAATTCAAGGCCCCTTCAACTGTAAAGCACCTATTGAAATATCTGAAATTAGCTTATTGCTTTCTGTATTTTAAAAATCCAAATAAACAGATTATATATGAATGCAGGTCAGGTGGATTTCCCATAATATTACCTTTTCACAGTGGAACAAATTTTTTCAATTGTTCACATGTACAATAAATCACATGATATTAATGCAAATGCTCACTATAGATCTGCCACTTAGTCATATTCTTTCCAAAACCAGGGGACCTGTAGAACTATAGAATAGGTAGGATTATTATTCTTATTATTTTCAAAGCTTAATCAACAAAGTTGAATAAAAAAATGTTAGTGCACAAAAAAATGTCAGTTTTAAAAACATTTTTTTCCTATTGATACATGTCCCCTGGGGCAGGACCCAGGTCCCCATACACTTTTTTGGCAAAGAACTTGCATATAAGCCTTCAGTGAGAACATTGGATTTTGCAGGTTCGAGCCCCATTGACTTCCACTATTCCTGCATATGTGATCTGACAGGCATGTTCGCCAGCAATAGTGCTGCTTTCCATTTGCATTAGCGCCCAGTTTATGAGAGTTGAAGTCTTAATTGGGCGCTATTTTTCTGGACTGCAGGATAATTTATCGCCGCTATAGTAAATTACCCCCATAGTCTCCTCTTTTTTTATTTAAATTTTGTAAAAAAAATAAAAAAATTCAGGAGCAGTGATTTTAATAATGCTTAAAGTGAAACAATCACAATTCCTTTAAATATCATGCCTGGGGGGGGGGGGCGTCTATAGTATGCCTGCAAAGTAGCAAATCTTTCCCGTGATTATTACTGTACCGCAGCAAAATGACATTTCTAAAGTAAAAATCAAAGGAAAAAATGGCATGTGTTTCCCCCACTAGTCCATACTAGATCCTTCAAGTCTGGTATGTATATTATGGGGAACTCCATGCCAAATTAAAAAAAATAAATAAATGTGTGAGGGACCCCCCCAAAATCAATGTCTGGTATGGATTTTGGGGGGACCCCCACGCCATTTCTTTTTACATTTTTATCCATTCAAGCAACCTAGCGGGTCAGGAAAGGGAGTGGATGAGCGAGCCCCCCCTCCTGAACCATACCAGGCCACATGCCCTCAACATGGGGAGAGTTCTTTGGGGTCCCCCCCAAAGCACCCTCCCCATGTTGATGGGGACAAGGGCCTTATCCCCACAACCCTTGCCCCGTGGTTGTGGGGGTCTGCAGGCGGGGGGCTTATCAGAATCTGGAAGCCCCCTTTAACAAGGGGGCCCCCGGATCCCAGCCCCCCTATGTGAATGGGTATCGGGTACATTGTACCCCTACCCATTCATCAAAAAAAGCTGTGAAATAAGACAAAAAAATTGAAATTTTTTGACAATTCCTTTATTGTAAAATAGCTCTGAGTGGTCTTCTCCCCCGAGCCGTGTCCCCCGCCGACATCTTCTCCTGGTGCCGTCTCTCTTGCCGCCACCTTCTGTTGCCATCTCTCCCACCATCGCATACTTCTCCCGCTGCTGTGTTCTTCCTCGCCGCCATCTTCCTCCGTTGTGTTGTCTGCCGCTGTCTGGTGTCTTACACCACCATGGGGCGTGACCATCCGATGACGTCACATGGAAAGCCTGCCCCCTTTTTTGCAGAAAATAAAAGGGGTTGGGCTCTGTGTGTGATGTCAACGGATGGTCACACCCCATGGCTGTGTAAGAGACGCCAGACAGTGGCGGACAACACAACAGCAGAAAATGGCGGCGAAGAAGAACACGGTGGTGAGGAAGAACACACAGCAGGAGAAGTAGGCGGTGGTGGGGGAGACAGCGACAGAAGATATCGGCAAGAGAGACAGCACCAGGAGAAGATGACGCTGAGAGACGGTGGTTGCTTTTGAGAAAAAGATCCTTATTAGTCTGTTGTTGATTACTGTATGACATTTTTCTAAAACATTTAGACCCCGGATGTGAGCCGGCACACAAAGTGCACCCATGCTTATATTTACAATTAGCATTCCATCTACCCATGCTATCATTGAAAGCAAAACATATGTCTTTTTTGTATTGTACAGACGTACTAATGTTGGTAGGGTTCAATGATGGTCTGGAAAAACATGGCCTTTGAGGAATAAAAAGATTAAGCTAAAGACCAACATATTTTGTAGCCCACTGTAAACCTGACTGCACTGCTTCTTCATAAGTATACGAAGCGAAACCGCCAAAATTCCTATAAGCTTCCTAGATAATGTCTATATGCTGGAAGATACCCGGGCTCTTTTCCAGAAATCTTTCCATAACACACTAGCATATACAGTGGCTTGAGAAAGTATTCGGCCCCCTTGAACTTTTCAACCTTTTGCCACATTTCAGGCTTCCAACATAAAGATATAAAATTTTAATTTTTTGTGAAGAATCACCAACAAGTGGGACACAATTGTGAAGTGGGACGAAATCTATTGGATATTTTAAATTTTTTTAGCAAATAAAAAACTGAAAAGTGGTGCGTGCAAAATTATTTGGCCCCTTTACTTTCAGTGCAGCAAACTCACTCCAGAAGTTCAGCGAGGATCTCTGAATGATCCAATGTTGTCCTAAATGACTGATGGTGATAAATAGAATCCACCTGTGTGTAATCAAGTCTCTGTATAAATGCACCTGCTCTGTGATAGTCTCAGGGTTCTGTTGAAAGCGCAGAGAGCATCATGAAGACCAAGGAACACACCAGGCAGGTCCGTAATACTGTTGTGGGGAAGTTTAAAGCCGGATTTGGATACAAAAAGATTTCCCAAGCTTTAAACATCCCAAGGAGCACTGTGCAAGCGATCATTTTGAAATGGAAGGAGTATCAGACCACTGCAAATCTACCAAGACCTGGCTGTCCCTCTAAACTTTCAGATTAGACAAGGAGAAGACTGATCAGAGATGCAGCCAAGAGGCCCATGATCACTCTAGATCAGGGGTCTCCAAACTTTTAAAACAAAGGGCCACTTTATTGTCCTTCAGACTTTAGGAGGGCCGGATTGTGGTCGGCAGGGGCAGAAAATTTCACGGGCCCGGCATTAGTAAGAATAAATATGGCCTCAGGGTTGGTGGTCAATAGGAGGAGGAGTATTCCCCCTGTTAGTAGGAGGAATAGTATTCCATCATTGGTATTGGTGAAAGATATAGTGCCCAATTGTTGGTATCAGTGGGAGGAATTGTGCCCCAAGGGCCAGATAAAGGCTAGCAAAGGGCCACATCTGGCCCTCGGGCCGCAGTTTGGAGACCCCTGCTCTAGATGAACTGCAGAGAACTACAGCTGAGGTGGGAGAGTCTGTCCATAGGACAACAATCAGTCGTACACTGCACAAATCTGGCCTTTAAGAGAGTGGCAAGAAGAAAGCCACTTCTCAAAGATATCCATAAAAAGTCTCGTCTAAAGTTTGCCACAAGCCACCTGGGAGACACACCAAACATGTGGAAGAAGGTGCTCTGGTCCAATGAAACCAAAATCAAACTTTTTGGCCACAATGCAAAACTATATGTTTGGAGTAAAAGCAACACAGCTCATCACCCTCAACACACCATCCCCACTGTCAAACATGGTGGTGGCAGCATCATGGTTTGGGTCTGCTTTTCTTCAGCAGGGACAGGGAAGATGGTTAAAATTGAGGGGAAGATGGATGCAGCCAAATACAGGACCATTCTGGATGAAAACCTGTTGGAGTCTGCAAAAGACCTGAAACTGGGACGGAGATTTATCTTCCAACAAGACAATGATCCCAAACATACAGCAAAATCTACAAAAGAATGGTTCACAAATAAACGTATCCAGGTGTTAGAATGGCCAAGTCAAAGTCCAGACCTGAATCCAATCAAGAATCTGTGGAAAGAGCTGAAAACTGCTGTTCACTCCATCCAACCTCACTGAGCTTGAGCTGTTTTGCAAGGAAGAATGGGCAAGAATTTCAGTCTCTCGATGTGCAAAACTGATAGAGACATACCCCAAGCGACTTACAGCTGTAATCGCAGCAAAATGTGGCTCTACAAAGTATTAACGCAAGGGGGCCGAATAATTTTGCACGCCCCACTTTTCATTTTTTTATTAGTTAAAAAAGTTTCAAAAATCCAAGATTTCGTTCCACTTCACAATTGTGTCCCACTTGTTGGTGATTCTTCACAAAAAATAAAAATTTTATATCTTTATGTTTGAAGCCTGAAATGTGGCAAAAGGTTGAAAAGTTCAAGGGGGCGAATACTTTCGCAAGCCACTGTATATACATCCCTTGTAACCAATTAGCAAAAGATTTTGCTACTGGCCTGCGTCTATCCTCCTAATTCCTGTCATCCGTTTTCTCTACTTTTAAAATCAATTCTTTGACAGATGGTAAAAGAGATAATACATCTACAAATTCACCCTTCCATATTTTTTCTTTCATGCCTAAAGGAAGGTGGAAACCCAAAGGAGATAGTACACAGGGTATCATAGTACCAGGGTTAATAGAAACCACATATTCTTTTTCAGTATAATGCCGCATACACACGAGCGGAATTTCCGTCTGAAAAATCTTGGATGGTTTTTATCCGACAGAATTCCGCTCAAGCTTGGCTTGCATACAGATGGTCACACAAATGTTTGCCGAACTTTCGACTGTCAAGAACGCGGTGACGTACAACACTACGACGAACCGAGAAAATTAAGTTCAATGCTTCAGAGCATGCGTCAAATTGTTTCTGAGCATGCGTAGAAATTTTGCGTGTCGAAATTGGTACAGACGATCGGAATTTCCGATCGGAACTTTTTCCGACCGAAAAATTTAAAACATGCTCTCAATCTTTTGCTGGCTGGTATTCCGCCAGCAAAAGTCTGATGGAGCATACACACAGTCGCATTTTTGGACCAAAAGCTCTCATCAGACATTTGCTGGTGGAATTTCCACTCATATGTACGGGGCATTAGGTGAAATTGAACATTGAGGTAAAGAACCACTATTGATACCTGAGCTAGCTGCCAAAACCGAAGCAGCAGGATCAGAAGACCCAATTGTTGGATGAGATGAAATTGCTTTCCTGTGCAAACTGACATACCTGTACATCAGTCCACAAAAGCAGGATAGCGGGCGCACGCGCCTGCGGACTCAATGTCAGCCAGCGGCCCGCGGTCATGGTGAGGAGAGGCAGAATGGGGAACTGCCTATGTAAACAAGCCATTTCCCTGTTCTGCCTAGTGACATGACAGAGATCTTCTGTTCCCTGACATCGGGAACAGTGATCTGCCGTGTTTCAGTAATCCCATCCCCCTACAGTTAGAACAAGCTGAGGGAACACTCTTAACCCCTTGATCGCCCCCTAGTGTTAATCCCTGTTATTTTTACATAGCCCAGAGTTCCCGACCAACTCCAGGCCTTGGGATTCGGGGCTAATAATGGTCATTGGTAAGACCCAGAGATTTTTGGGGGCCCACTCGTGTGGGGAATATATGACCAGGTGGGGGGTATATGACCAGGTAGGG
>JAQSEC010003303.1:0-11455 GCA_028564925.1 Lithobates sylvaticus
GGCCGGACTGGGAATAAAAACCAGCCCTGGAAAAAATTTCATACCAGCCCCACAGCATAACGTCATTATTTTCTGGTTCATGAAAGGGAAAACCATACATTTTAAAGCACATTTGAAGAGTGTATTATATACAGAAAAGACAGATATGAAATCACATAGGGCTTTATATATATAAGCAAATTCCAGTTAAAAGTGGTCAATCATCAAGGGGGACCCCAGGAACTCAGAACGGGGGGGGGGGGACCACCTTCCGCAGAAAGAATACACTAAGGTAAGGGGGGGGTTACTGATATAAGGGGGAAACCCTTTATATCAGTGCCCCCTTACATTATTGTACTCACTCCCCCCTTACATCAGTGACCCCCCTTCAGACTGACCTGGCGGTGCTGTCACTGGCCCCCTCTCAGGTGCACCAAGCAGGGCTCAGTCAGTCGGCTCCAGCTTGGTGGCTCTGGTTTTCCTATAGTCTCCTCTCCGCAGTCCACACACGTCTAACTTCTCCCATGACCCCCATCCTGGTGGCGCTCCCACTCTTGACTCCTCTCCAGACTCCCTCAGAGACTGCAGACATGATACAGGAGATGGTCAGAGACTGCATACATGATACAAGAGCTCAATGCAGCCTCACCAGTGCCCATCAAATGCAGCCTCACTGTGCCCATCAAATGCAGCCTCACAGTGCCCATCAAATGCAGCCTCGCCAGTGCCCATCAAATGCAGCCTCACTGTGCCCATCAAATGAAGCCTCACTGTGCCATCAAATGCAGCCTTACTCTGCCCACCATTGCGGCCTCACTGTGCCCATCAATGCAGCCTCACTGTGCCCCATCAATGCAGCCTCACTGTGCCCATCAAATGCAGCCTCACTGTGCCCATCAATGCAGCCTCACTGTGCCCATCAAATGCAGCCTCACTGTGCCCATCAAATGCAGCCTTACTGTGCCATGAAAGCAGTCTCACTGTGCCCATGAATGCAGCCTCACTGTGCCCATCATTGCAGCCCCTCCTGTGCCCCATGTCCCAGTCTGCAGTCCCTGTCTGTGGGAAGGTGTGTTGTTGATGTTCGGTACAGTACCTTGCATGCCAGCAGGATATCCATGATGGCCAGCAGCAGGCAGGGGCTGTTCTCGTTTTGGATGGGGACAGTGCTCCTTCAAGAGGATCTGTTTGCTGTGAGATGGAGTGGTCCCTGGCCACCTGCACCTTCAGCCGTCCTCACTTTCCGGCCCCAGTCAGCCTGTCCTCTGGTCCTGGGGAAGTGGAGAGCACTGGGTGGGAGCTGGAGAGAAGGGGGAGCAGAGAGTACTGGCGGGGTTGGAGAGCACATGGGTGGGGGCAAAGAGCAGGGGGGAGTGGAGATCACAGGGGTGGGGAGTGCAGAGCACTGGGGGGGGGGGGAATAACAGGGGTGGAGAGCACGGGAGGCTGAGAGCACTGGGGGGGGGGGGGTAAGAGTGTGGGGTGGTGAAGAGCACTGGACGGGAGCTTGAGAGCACTGGGGGGGGGGGGCAGAAAAACAGGGCTGGAGAGCACTGGGGGGTACAAAGAGCAGGGGGGGGTGGAGAGCAATGGGGGGGGGAGCTTGAGAGCACCCATGGGGGCCAGAAAGTACAGGGGTGGAAAGCACGGGGGACTGGAGATCACTGGTGGGGTTGGAGAGCACATGGGTGGGGGCAAAATGCAGGGGGGAGTGGAGAGTGCTGGGGGGAGCTTGTGAGAGCACTGGTGGGGGAGACAAAAAGAACAGGGGTGGAGAGCACAGGGGCTGGAGAGCACGGGGTGGGGGGTGGAGAGCACGGTGGGGGGTTGGAGAGCACGGTGGGGAGCACGGAAGGGGGTGGAGAGCACTGGGGTGGGGTGGAGAGCACTGTGGTGGGGGGGCTGGAGAGCACTGGTGGGGGTGGAGAGCACTGGGTGGGGGTGGAGAGCACTGTGGGGGGGGGGGGTGGGGAGCTGGGTGGGGGCTGGAGAGCACTGTGGGGGGTGGGGAGCACATGGGGGGGGGTGGGGTGGGGGCTGGAGAGCACTGTGGGGGGTGGGGAGCACTGGGGGGGTGGAGAGCACTGTGTGGGGGGAGCACGGGGGCTGGAGAGTACTGTGGGGGGGGGGAGCACGGTGGGGGTGGAGAGCACTGGGGGTGGGGAGCACTGTGGGGGTGAGCATGGGGGGGGGCTGGAGAGTACTGTGGGGGGTGGGGAGCACTGTGGGGGTGGAGAGCACTGTGGGGGGGGGAGCACGGGGGGCTGGAGAGTACTGTGGGGGGTGGGGAGCACTGCGGGGGGGGTGGAGAGCACTGTGGGGGGGAGCACGGGGGGCTGGAGAGTACTGTGGGGGGGTGGGGAGCACTGCGGGGGGCTGGAGAGTACTGTGGGGGGTGGGGAGCACTGTGGGGGGTGGGGAGCACTGTGGGGGGTGGGGAGCACTGTGGGGGGGAGCATGGGGGGCTGGAGAGTACTGTGGGGGGTGGGGAGCACTGCGGGGGGGGAGAGCACTGTGGGGGGGGGGCTAGAGAAGGATGGGGAGAGCAGGGGGGGCAGAAAGAACAGGGGTTGAGAGAAATGTGGGGGGGGGGGGGGGGGGGCTGGAGAGTCTGGTGGGGGAGGAGAGCACTGGGGGGGGGGGGCAGTAAAATAAGTTGGATAGGAGAAGCAGGGGATCGGCATATAGAGGAAAGGAGCTTTCTATATTCCTCCATGCAGCCCTGAATGCTTGATTCTCCTCCTCTCCCTCCTCCAAGCATTAAGCGGCTGCATGGAGGAATATAGAAAGCTCATTTCCACTATAGGCGGCCCCCCTGCTGACCCCCCTATCCAGGCACACAGTCTACTCACAGGAATCTTCTCCTGTGATCACGGAGCTGGCCGGGTTTGTGTTCGGCGGTCGCGCTGTAACACGGTCCCGCCCCCCTAGACCGGCTGTGTGATAGGTGGATTCTATCTACTATCACACGAGCCGGTCTAGGGGGGCGGGACCGTGTTACGGCGCGGCCGCCGAACACAGTCACAGACCCGGCCAGCTCCGTGATCACAGGAGCATGACAGGGAGCACTGCAGCCGCAAAGCGGCCCCAGGGCAGGCAGCCTACCGGGAAATATCCCGGTATCCCGGTAGGCCAGTCCGGCCCTGCAATAAATCCTCAATAAACATAAATACGGTAATTCTCAGAATAAATCAGCATTCATTCAATTGTGCTTCCATGCAAATGTGAACATCATGTTCTGATCTTTATTGGGGAATTTTATTTTGTATATAGAGTGTTTATGTGGTGAGTTTTTACATAAAAAAAAAACAATTCAAAAATCAATAAACGAAATACGGTAATTCTCAGAATAATCAGCATTCATTCAATTGTGCTTCCATGCACATTGTCTGGACAGAATGCTTGGGGAATGCTTGGGGAGATAGTGATGTGTTCCTGCTTAGGAAATGTATGTTAGCTTGGGGGGGGGGGGGGGGGGTGCAAACTCTGCAGGGCTCCAACACACACTCGCTGCTATTCCAACCCTTCACATATTTCCACATAAACTTCCCTCCTGGCATTAAACTTTGCCAGGTATTGTGCTCAGATTACCACCCCAAACTGATGTTCCTCCCTCAGCTCACCTCTCTCCTGCATGTCCTGTGAGCAGAATAGCTGTGCTCCTCCTCTGGGTTCTCTCATCATATGGCACTGAAGATAGAGGAGGGGGGATTCAGCGGGACTCACAGAGCAAGTATGCAGGAGACTGGGGGGGGGGGGGGTGAGGAGACAGAAAATCAGGAGGGGCCGGGGGAGGAGCGCATCAAGAGAGGTCTGACTAAATACAATCTCTTAGCAGCAGGGATCTGATCTACCTGTCAGCTATCTGAGATTGACAGGTAGATCGAAGCGGAAGCGGTCATGGGGACCCCTACTGGCAATGCCTGAATGGTCAGGTGTGTGGCACTTACTATTACGAGCTGTGCCACACAGCTCGCATACTTCAAAGTCTTGCAGGACACGGCTGCTAACGGGAACTGAGTTCCTGTTGTGGAAAAAGTACAGGAACTCAGTTCCCATGCGTTCCCGCAGGACTTGAGCCCTGACCTGACTGATGGCCCAATCCCACCCCCACTGCCCGCTGCCTGTCAGACCTGCAGCACAGAACCATAGAAGAGTTTCAGAGCCCACCACTCAGCTCTGCACTGCAGGTCTGACAGGCACCTGCCAGGCCAATGGGTGGGGACAGAAGCCAACAGCTGCATAAGCGACATATGGAAATAAAAATAAATGGTCACAGAATCAGGACCAAGGGCAACCAGCAGATATATACCAATTCCAAGGTCTGGTGAGTACTTTTTTAGGGAAGAAATTGGAAATTTGTCCTGGGGATGGATTTGCCTTCGGGGGTGGGAGGACTGTATTAGCATAAGCAGGGAATTATTTTCTTTGGAGGCACCATGTGCAATATAAATCCTAGGCTGTGTGCACTTTTTACTCCTGACCCCTGTGCTCTGTGTGTTACGCATTCCTAACCACTGGGCTCTGGTCGTTACACACTCCTGACCCTTACATTTTGGGTGTTATGCACTTCAGACCCCTACACTTGTGCCTTATATACTCCTGACACCTGCACTCTGTGCTACACATTCAAAAACCCTGCACTCTGTGTGTTATACACTCCTAATCCCTGCACTCTGTGGGTTACACACTCCTAATCCCTGCACTCTGTGGGTTACACACTCCTAATCCCTGCACCCTGTGGGTTACACACTCCTAATTCCTGCACTCTGTGGGTTACACACTCCTAATCCCTGCAGTCTGTGGGTTACACACTCCTAGCCCCTGCACTTTGTGGGCTACACACTCCTAACCCCTGCACTCTGTGGGTTACACACTCCAAAATTCTCTGCCAATTTTGTATTGCTCCTTGTGGACTTGTTAGTGAGTTTCTCCTAATACCTTGTTTTAATGATAATAGTGTCCCTGGGACAGAAAGTGAGATGAAATCAAGGGGGCACATATAGCCAAAAAAATAAATCCTGAAATTTACCTCTTGTGTTTACCCCTCTATCTACTCTATTGATTACTACATAAAAGTTTCAGATGGAATGAAAAAAAAAATTGGATTTTTGACTAGAATACATTTTTACAGTACAGGGGGTATATGCAGATACCTTCAAGTGACTGGAAACTGGCAGAAAAAAAAAGCTGCAGGGAGATTTCCTATATAACCATCGCCCCCCTTCCCCTCCCAGCTAGCCCTCATTTCTCCAAGAAACAACTTTTACTAGTAAATCAAAAAGCCTACTTTTCTTTGTTGTACAGTAGTACTGGACACAGGATCTTCCAAATATGGGATGGGCAACACAGAGAACATACCTCCAACAAGCCTTCAAAACCAATGAATCAAAAAGGTATTTTTCACCTGGGGAATCCTGATAAGCCTGTGAGCAGAAAGCCACGTGGAAGGCTGGTAAATCAGAGGAAAAGATACAGAAAATCCCACGAGACACTAACTACCCTGTCCTCAAATGATGACTCGTCTAATCCACCTAGCAGTGTTTCCTCCTGCAGGAACCTTCAGGGAGCACAAAGAGGGAATCCGATTACCTTAAAGAGGCTGTAACCCAGTGGTAGACTCTCACAGCACATACCATATCAAGACAGTGGAGAGAAATTTTCTTGGGATATTTGGAAGCAAGGACATAAGGAGGTGAGAACAATGTCCTGTTTGAGGTGGAAGAAGGAAACCAGTTTAGGAGGAAAAAAAGCCTGAAGATTAACTTTACGTGTAACACGAAGAAAGGCATTTTACATGATAAGGCCGCTAATTCAAAGACTCTTGAAATGATGGCAGAGTATGGTCTTGCAAGTAAGGTCATATAATAAAATATCCCTAGTAGGTTCAAGGGCTGGCCTTTAAATGGCTGAAAGTTTTCAGGCTAAGGTCCCATGGAGTCACAGTGGAATATACAGGTAAAGAAATGTGTGTGACACCCTGCACAATTACTTTAAGTAGGGAATGAGAAGCCAACAATCTCTGAAACAGGGTGCCCAAGGCTGAGATTTGCCCTATGATGGTAATCAAGGCATGATCAATCCAGATCAGACTGGAGGAGGGACAGGATGCATCCCAAAAAGTTTTCCAGGGACGACCTTTCCTGATTTCTCACTATGCAATAGGATTGCTCTGCCTCTGTATGTTTACGTTTGAGAATGTTTTGCTATCTTTCTATGGGCCAGGCAATATGTAACACATGTAAATTCCTTCCATGCCCTCCTGAAGAAGTGAATTAGCATCATAAAACACATTAAGGAATCAATACCCCTACAGTCCAAGATCAAGTGATATATAAATACTGTACCACGAGATATTGGAAAGATTGAAGTAGCTTACAGGGATGTGTTTGAGGTTGCATAGACCTGTTGAGTTTTTAAATATGGAGTAACAATGTTTTTTATTTATTCTATTCAATAAATTGTCAATATTTTGTTCAGCAATGGATTGGTATTTCTATATGGTTTTGTGACTGCTGAGGGTACCAGCTTTGACTTAAAGCATCACTAAACCCACATCATAAAAACTATGAATAAAAGCTGTATTATGTTCTGTTCATACTCACTCAGCCATTATGAGATTCGTTTTCTGTATTCTGCAAAAAACCTGCTTGATCCTGCTGCTCTCTATCTCCACCTTCTGTTCATGTCCTCAATTCAATTATGGATTTTGCAGCTGTGGTGGCAAATCTATGCTGAGCATTTCCTCCCTATCACATCTGAGAAGCCCATGTGACTATAGAGTCACACATGTGGGAGTATACACAGTAGTAAATGACAGCCCATTCCCTCCCTCCTCCTCCATGCCCACTAACCAACTAGACACAATGGGGGCAGGATATTATATGTAGATTGATGGAGGCTTCACCTTCCTCTTATTTTAAGACACAGAATGGAGGACCTGGGACTGGCAGAAATCCACCAGCACCACGTCATTTCCACAAAATAATGAAGATTTGATTCCAGATATATATTTTAAAACAATTTATTGATATTATTATTTTTTTTTTTACTCTGTATTCCAAAGGCTGTTTTTTTTTTCTTTTTTAACATGTGACCAGCAGCAGAGGACTAGAAGCTCCTCCTACTTATGTTTCCCTGCAGAGAGCTGCATATCGATTAGGAAAAAGGTACTTTTTTAATTAAAATAATTATAGTGCCATCAACCATGACATCACTAAGGGAGCTAGGGAGGAGGTGGAATCCCTATGGGTAGAGCTACAAAGGGATAAGGCTAAGGGGAAAATATTACTGGGAGTATGCTATAGGCTTCCTAACCTGAGGGAGGAGGGGAGATGGATCTCCTATAACAAGTTGGATTAGCAGCAAGGATGGGAAGTGTTATCATAATGGGGGATTTTAATTATTCAGACAAAGACTGGGTATAGGGAACAATGCATTTGTCTAAGGCTCGCCAGTTCCTAAATGTCTTGCAGGACAATTTCATGGTTCAGAAATTGTCCTGCAAGACATTTAGGAAGACATACTAGAAATAAAGCATTATTGGATCTACTGATTACCAACAATACAGACCTAATCACGGATGTGGAAATACGGGGCAATTTAGGAAACGGCGATCACAGGTCAATTGGCTTTAGTATAAATCACACAAATAGGAAACATAAGGGGAATACAAATACACTGAATTTCAAAAGAGCCAACTTCCCTAAACTATGAACCTTGTTAGAAGGCATGAATTGGGATAAAAATCTTAGGAACAAAGAACACGGAGGAGAGATGGGTTTGCTTTAAGAGCATATTAAATAAGGGCATTAGCCAATGCATCCCATTGGGTAATAAATTTAAAAGAGCGAATAAAAGTCCTGGATGGTTTAACTCCAATGTAAAAATGCATATTAAAAAAAATAAGGAGAAGGCCTTCAAAAAATACAAGGTTGAGGCATCATCTTCAGCATTCAGACTTTATAACCACTTCAGCCCCGGACCAATTGGCAGCCAAAGGACCAGGCCCCTTTTTGCGATTCGGCACTGCGTCGCTTTAACTGACAATTGCGCGGTCGGCCACGTGGCTCCCAAACAAAATTGGCGTCCTTTTTTTCCCACAAATAGAGCTTTCTTTTGGTGGTATTTGATCGCCCCTGCGGTTTTTATTTTTTGCGCTATAAACAAAAAATAGAGCGACAATTTTGAAAAAAATGCATTATTTTTTGCTTTTTGCTATAATAACTATCCCCAAAAAATATATAAAAAAACATTTTTTTTCCTCATTTAGGCCGATACGTATTCTTCTACATATTTTTGGTTTAAAAAAAAATCGCAATTAGCGATTATTGATTAGTTTGCGCAAAAAGTTATAGCGTTTACAAAATAGGGGATAGTTTTATAGCATTTTTATTAATATTTTTTTTTTTTACTAGTAATGGCGGCGATCAGCGATTTTTATTGTGACTGCGACATTATGGCGGACACATCGGACATTTTTGACACATTTTTGGGACATTTGTCATTTATACAGAAATCAGTGCTATTTAAATAGCACTGATTCCTATGTAAATGACAGTGGCAGTGAAGGAGTTAACCACTAGGGGCGGGGAGGAGTCAGTGTGACGTGTTGTGTTTTTTTTACAGTAGGGGGGCATGGCTGTACGTCTGACGTCACTGATCGGCTTTCCCGATGACAGGGAACAGCCGATCAATGACAGGCAGAGTAGGAGTAGGAGTAACCCGATCGCGGGATACCAGCGGCGATCGGGTCCGCTGGTCCCGCGGCTGTGGTCACGAGCGCGCCGCTGGACGTACCCGTACGCGCTTTTGCCTGCCCGTGCCATTCTGTAGACGTATATCTACATGAGGCGGTCAGGAAGCGGATAAAGAATGCAACAAGAAATGTAAGGGTGCAATTAGGGTGGCTAAGATGGAACACGAAAGACACATAGTGGAGGAGAGCAAAAAATAAATCCCAATAAATTCTTTAAGTATGTAAACAGTAAAAAAGGGAGGACAGACCATAACAGGACAGAATGTGGAAGGACATCTGTTTACAAAGGATGGGGAGATGGTGAAGCTATTGAATTTATTCTTCTCCTCAGTCTTCACGAGGGAATCTGGGGACTTCAGTAACCAAAACTGCAGTGTTTATACTTATGACACCTCACAGGAAGCACCTCCATGGTTAACAGAGGACAGAATTAAAATTAGGATGGCTTGCACCCGAGGATACTTAGGAAACTCAGTCAAGTAATTGCCAGACCATTGTTCCTAATTTTTACTGACTGCAATGGTACCAGGTGATTGGAGAAAAGCCAATGTAGCACCAATATTTAAAAAGGGCCCAAAATACATCCCTGGTAATTACAGATCAGTTAGCCTAACATCAATAGTATGCAAGCTCTTGGAGGGGATGATAAGGGACTATATACAAGATTTTAGTAACAAGAACAGTATCATTAGCAGTAATCAGCATGGATTCGTGAAGAATCGTCCTTGCCAAACCTTCTATGAGGAGGTGAGTTGCCATCTAGATAAAGGAAGACCGGAAGACGTGGTGTATCTGTATTTTGCAAAAGCATTTGACACAGTTACCCATAAACGTTTACTGTACACAATAAGGTCCATTTGCATGGACCATAGGGTGAGTAAATGGATTGAAAACTGGCTACAAGGGCGAGTTCAGAGAGTGGTGATAAATGGGGAGTACTCGGAATGGTCAGAGGTGGGTAGTGGGGTCCCCCCCTCCTGAACCATACCAGGCCGCGTGCCCTCAACATGGGGAGGTGCTTTGGGAAAGGGGGGCCCTGCAGGCCCCCCACCCCAAAGCACCTTGTCCCCCTGTTGATGAGGACAAGGGCCTCTTCCCGACAACCCTGGACGTTGGTTGTTGGGTTCTGCGGGTGGGGGGGCTTATCAGAATCCGGGAGAACCCTTTAATAAGGGGGCCCCCAGATTCTGGCCCCCCACCCTATGTGAATGAGTATGGGGTACGATGTACCCCTACCCATTCACCTGGGGAAAAAAGTGTTAATAAAAAAAAACAACACAGATTTTTAAAGTACTTTATTAGACAGCTCCGGGGTCTTCTTCCGACTTTGGGGGTCTTGTCCCGCTTTTCTTCCGGGCCTCCGCTATCTTCTTACAGCTCTTTTACTAGCGTTGGCCCAGTCTTGTCGCTGTCACCGCCGCCGCCTTCTTCTTCTTCTTTTTCTTCTTCTTCCTCCTTCCGATGTTGACACATCGCTCTCTCCCAGCATCCCGGGACTGTGACATCATAAGGGGCGGGGCACCATGTGACATCACCCGTCTATATAAGTCGCCGCACAACGCGTCCCTGCCATTACGGCCGGAGAGAGCGTCGTGTCAACATGGGAAGGAAGAAGAAGAAGAAGGCGACAGCGACAAGACCGGGCCAACGCTAGTAAAAGAGCTGTAAGAAGATAGCGGAGGCCCGGCAGAAAAGCGGGACAAGACCCCCGAAGTCAGAAGAAGACCCCCGAAGTCGGAAGAAGACCCCCGGACGGCGGCAATGACGAAGGAGAAAGCCAGGCTCCTCCGCTAGTAAAAGAGCTAGCGGTAAAAGAGCAGAAGATAGCGGAGGAGCCTGGCGAGCAGACCCCCGAAGTCGGAAGAAGACCCCCCAGAGCTGTCTAATAAAGTACTTTAAAAACCTGTGTTGTGTTTTTTTTATTAACACTTTTTTCCCCAGGTGAATGGGTAGGGGTACATCGTATCTTATTAAAGGGGGGCTCCCGGATTCTGATAAGCCCCCCGCCCGCACACCCCAACAACCAACGGCCAGGGTTGTCGGGAAGAGCCCTTGTCCTCATCAACATGGGGACAAGGTGCTTTGGGGTCTTCCCCAAAGCACCCCCCCTGTTGAGGGCACGCGGCCTGGTGCGGTTCAGGAGGGTGGGGGGGCGCTCGCTCGTCCCCACCCCCCTTTCCTGACCGGCCGGGCTGCGTGGACTTTGGATAAGGGTCTGCTATGGACTTTGGGGGGACCCCCACGCCGTTTTTTTTAAATCTATACCAGGCGACGGGCCCCTTTCCTGACCGGCCGGGCTGCGTGCTCGGATAAGGGTCTGCTATGAACTTTGGACTTTGGGGGGACCCCCACGCCGTTTTTTTTTTTAAATCCATACCAGGCGACGGGGCTCCCGAGGTGTCAATCTAAACGATGGAGGTGGCGACATTCACTTCCTTCGCTAGTCCCGTCTACCTGGTCCCGGGCGGTAGATGTAATTGCGGTAACGTTACCATGAGGGGAAGAGTAATCAGTTAGACTACTCGTTACCGATGGAAACAGTCCGATGGGAGCTTTTAATCGGATTTTACGACCGTGTGTATGCCCAACGGTCTTTTTCTGTCGGAATTTCCGACGGACTTTGAATTGAGAACCTGTTCTCAATTTTTCCGACGGAAAACCTTTCTATCGGATTTTCCGACACGCAAAATTCCGACGCATGCTCGGAAACAATATCGA
>JAQSEC010003746.1:0-10350 GCA_028564925.1 Lithobates sylvaticus
GAAAATATATCCAGGGTGAGGCGGGGAATACTACCACCGCATTCAGGTGGAAGCGACGGGATCTGAGACTGCGCCATTACACCATGTATAAAATATAGTAATGTAATGTAACATGTGGTCTCCTGACGTGAATAGAAAACTTGGTTCATGTGAGGTGGATGTCTGTATGATTTGTAAAAAAATAAATAAAAAATTGTTACTGTTTAATTTTGCGAGTTTGTGGTGGCCATGTGTACGCTATTATTGACTCCTAGTGATCTGTGCCAAGTGTTCTGTACTGTGCTCCTTTTTATTGTGTGATCTCTTGTGTTTGAAATTTCTGAAGTTGGCTTGTACATTTTTCAGAAGAAATCAGCTTTAAGCAGGTGACGCTGATAAGCTGCAAAATCAAGGAATTAGATGCAGGAATAAACCATTCGTTAAGAAGCCTTAGAGCAGTTTCTGTCTGGAAGAGTAGCACTGTCTGTGCCATAAGCTTCTCAGCTTGCTTCAGCTCAGTATATAGTTACAGTTTTCATCTGTAACAAGGATGGTATATTGTCTGCTGTCAGTGAAGTGGAAACTCCCCAAAAATCGGAAATTAGTAAGATATAAAGGAACAATGAGGAAGATGAAATAGTAAATAATGTTTTGCTTCTGTGGCAGAATTAGTTCCATGAACATAGTGATTCCTGGTTTACCTAATGTTTATTCAGTAGACAAGACCCACACAATTACCAGTTGTCCTATTGTTTTACAACCAAATCCCCCCCCCCTTTTTTTTTCTTCCACAACCACCTTTCTTTCCACTTTGGTGTAGAGGTGTCCTAAATACATGTACTATTTATCTACCAAGAGGCATATTTCTTGCATTGGACCAGGCATGTCCAAAGTCTGGCCCGCGGGCCAATTGCGGTCCATGTTCTGGTTTAATACGACCTCACTGGTAATTTGGATGGATATATATATATATATATATATTTGTAATCGGAGTCTTCAAGTGAGAAATGCGATATTCCTAAGAACCAAGGCCTGAGGTGTGCCATGGCCTGACTGGTCGGTATGCCTGAAAAGAGGGCATACCCTTGATGTAAGAATGAGAAGTACTATGAGTATGAAAAGCTGGGGGAATGGGAGGGTGGGAACCCAGAACGCCGACGACCCAGGACCTAGAAGAGGAGGAGGCTTAAATAGTCTCTCCGACTCCTCCCACAAATACAGGCTGGCCCTTCGGCCAGCCTTACCACTTGTAATCGGAGTCTTCAAGTGTGAAATGCGATATTCCTAAGAACCAAGGCCTGAGGTGTGCCATGGCCTGACTGGTCGGTATGCCTGAAAAGAGGGCAAAAAGACACAAGATTTAGGTGAAGAAGGGAAGGTAATGATCCAACACGTAGACTAACGTGCGCCCGGATGGCAACAGTGAGTAACCGGTAAGTATCCGTTGTGACAGAAGAACCCACTGACTCCTGACTTGGTGATGGAAAGGAACCCCCTGAAGAACCTGCGAAGCTACGCAGAACCCACCTGAATGTCCTGTGAAGGATGGACCGAGTCTGATGCCCCAAGACAACCCAGACATGCGAATTAACTGCTTGTGCATGAGAGAATACGTAGGGAAAAGGAAGCAAGGGCTGGCCCGAGGAACCCCTGCAAAATGATGGCCGAGAAGCATGGACACCAGCGAAGTAGCTCAGTGAAATGCCCCCCCCAACCCCTGGCCTACCCCTACTATGATATGAGGATGTGAGAACGAGAGGGCAAAAATACCCCTGACAGGAGTGCAAACCTGGATGCCTGATGGATGTGATGGGTAGGCGCTATGGCAATGAGCATCGCCAACATGGAGCAACCATGCCAGACACAAAACACTGGTCCTACCTGATACGAACACGTTGAGCTGCAGCCAAGACGGCCCAACCTGAGAACACAACCTGGAGAAATGACAGACAACCAGACATGAGAACAACAACACCCCTCTGTGCCTACCTACGAATGAGAAACGTGAGCAGAAATGTCGAGACCACTGTGCGTGATGAAACTGACGATGGACCCCCCTCCTCGTGTGAGTGGTGTATGAGCCCGAGTAACCTGCAGCGCAGAGACAGGTAATTGACTAAAGAACTCAGGGCTGGTGTACCCACGGACCGTGGTGGGTAGTCGTATGAGTGTGGTGAATGAACATGCATCGTATGACGTGTGGTATACGGGCGAGAAGATTGAGGACAACAATCAATTTAACAAACGAAACCTCAGCCCGTATGGATCTGTAGACGTGACAGATTCTGACGTGTGAGCCCTAACTAACTGACCCAGATACAACAGGGACACAGATACGATGAGACATGACAACCAACAAACAAAACAGCTACCGGAGTATGCCCAGGGTGAACAACGCCCCTCTGAGAAACGCAGAGGCTGAGAAACACTGAGGCTGAAACACAATGACAGAAATGCCAGGGCGGCAATGAAATGACGGAAATGAAATGACGGAAATGGTGAGGCAGAAACGTGATGACAGAACTGCTGCTGAGGCAAGCGTGGTGACAGAAATGCTGAGGCAGAAACGTGGTGACAAATGCTTGAGGCAGAAACGTGATGACAGCAACGCTATGACAGAACGCTGTAGCTGAATGTTGAGGCAGAAACGCAATGACCAGAATCCAGGGGCAGAACGCAATGACATGTATCCAGGGGCAGAAACGAAATGACACGAATCCAGAAACGCAGTGACAGAAACGCAATGACACGAAACATGGGATGACCGCAACGCAGGGGCAGAAACGCAATGACACGAATCCAGGGGCAGAAACGCAATGACACGAATCCAGGGGCAGAAACGCAATGACCCGAATCCAGGGGCAGAAACGCACTGACACGAATCCAGGGGCAGAAACGCATTGACATGAATCCAGAGGCAGAAACGCAATGACATGAATCCAGGGGCAGAAACGCCATGACATGAATCCAGGGGCAGAAACGCAATGACATGAATCCAGGGGCAGTAAACGCAATGACATGAATCCATGGGGCAGAAACGCAATGACATGAATCCTGGGGCAGAAACGCAATGACATGAATCCAGGGGCAGACACGCAATGACATGAATCCAGGGGCAGAAACGCAATGGCATGAATCCCGAGGCAGAAACGCAAGGACATGAATCCAGGGGCAGAAACGCAATGACATGAATCCAGGGGCAGAAACGCAATGACATGAATCCAGGGCAAGAAACGCAATGACATGAATCCTGGGCAAAGCTATGACAGAACGTTGAGGCAGAAATGTAATGACAGAAGCGCTGAGGCAGAAATGCAATGACAGCAATCCTGGGGCAGACTGCTATGACAGAAATCTGATGCAGAAATGCCATGACAAACGCAAATGACAGAAAAAATACGCTGAGACTGAACACTGAGGCAGAGATGAAATGACAGAAATCCAGGGTCAGAAACGCAATGACAGAAATCCAGGGGCAGAAACGCAATGACAGAAATCCAGGGCAGAAACGCAATGACAGAAACGCAATGACAGAAATCCAGGGCGCAAAACGCAATGACAGAAATCAAGGGGCAGAAACGCAATGACAGAAATCCAGGGGCAGAAACGCAATGACAGAAATCCAGGGGCAGAAACGCAATGACAGAAATGATGGGCAGAAAACGCTATGACAGAAAAGACGGGCAGAAAACGCTATGACAGAAATGACGGGCAGAAAACCGCTATGACAGAAATGACGGGCAGAAACGCTATGACAGAAATGACGGGCAGAAAACGCTATGACAGAAAATGGCGGGCAGAATCGCTATGACAGAAAATGGCAGGCAGAAACGCTATGACAGAAAATGGCGGGAAGAAACGCTATGACAGAAATGCTGGGCAGAAAACGCTATGACAGAAAAATGCGGGCAGAAAACGCTATGACAGAAATCCTGGGCCGAAAACGCTATGACAGAAAATGTGGGCAGAAAACGCTATGACAGAAGGATATGTATGTTTAGAAAGTATCTTTGACACGCTGCAGTGAAGTGCACTTTCGACAGGCTGCCTCCAGGGAAAAAACGAAACTTCAGATGTTGCGGCAAATGGCAGAAAATACGGTGACACCGCACCAAGCAGATATGTACATGGGGAAAGTGTAAGGGGAGAGTAGTCGGCTGAAACACTCCCCCCCCAGCACCAGGCAGACATGTCCCTTGTGTACCTGCAATGGGGAGAGGAGTCGGCAAGCGGCCGAACACCCTCCCCCCCCAGGCAGACATGTCCCTCGTGTAACTGAAATAAGGAGAGTAGTCGGCGGCGGCCGAATCCCCCGCACCAGGCAAGCAGGCGGGTGACACAACCAAAACAGCATGGAAGGAAGGACGCCCCCCTCCCCCTCCCGCGTGAGCGCCGGGAGGGCGGGCGGCTGCACGCCGTGGGGAGAGTGGCGGGAGGAGGATGGAAGGGAGGACAGAGTGCGCGCCGGGAGAAGCGCCGGGAGAAGCGGGCGGCACGCTGCCGCCAGAGCTGAAGGGAAAGTGTGTCATGAGGACAGATACCCCCCCGCGCTCCCCCTCGGCATGACCGCCGGGAGTAGCGGGCGGGCGGCACGCTGCTGACCAGAGCTGAGGGGAGAGTGGAACATAGGACAGACGCTCCCCCTCGGCATGAGCGCCGGGAGAAGCGGGCAGACAAGTGGGTGGTGGAGGATGGATGCCCTCCACGCAGCTGAAACATGGCGCTGCAAGGGATGATTAGCAGGACGGCGCCCACAAAGCTGGTGGATGACAGGGGGGGGGGGGGGGGACACTTGGAACCGACACCAATGCTGCGGCCGACTGCCGCTCAGAACGGTGGCCGGAAGTGACGTGCATCAACCCAGAACGCCGACGACCCAGGCCCTAGAAGAGGAGGAGGCTTAAATAGTCTCTCCGACTCCTCCCACAAATACAGGCTGGCCCTTCGGCCAGCCTTACCACATATATATATACATACATACATACATACATACATACATACATACATACATACATAATCTCTTTTGTGGATGCGTGCTCTGGGATTCGTTGGGGGGGCAACAAGGGGGCGGGACAAGTGCCGTCAGATTACATAAAGGAGAATCTCCTGTTTACTCTGCAGCCTCTGTAATAGGAAGTCCCGTCTCCTGGGCTGGCATTGGACGACTGTTCTGGACTTTGTATTAAAGAGGCTGCCGAGTAAACAGGAGATTCTCCTGTATGTAATCTGTTTGCGGCCAGTCCCGCCTCCCTCCCTGTCCCCTCCGAGGCTGCAGATCAGGCTGCAATGATGGCAATGGTGAGGCTGCATTCATGTCAATGGTGAGGCTGAGTTCATGTCAATGGTGAGGCTGAGTTCATGTCAATGGTGAGGCTGAGTTCATGTCAATGGCGAGGCTGAGTTCATGTCAATGGCGAGGCTGAGTTCATGTCAATGGCGAGGCTGAGTTCATGTCAATGGCGAGGCTGAGTTCATGTCAATGGCGAGGCTGAGTTCATGTCAATGGCGAGGCTGAGTTCATGCCAATGGCGAGGCTGAGTTCATGCCAATGGCGAGGCTGAGTTCATGCCAATGGCGAGGCTGAGTTCATGCCAATGGCGAGGCTGAGTTCATGCCAATGGCGAGGCTGAGTTCATGCCAATGGCGAGGCTGAGTTCATAGCACTTGTGGGGCTGCATTCATGTCAATGGTTAGACTGCATTCAGAGGCTGTATTCATGGCAATGGTGAGGCTGCATTTTCACGGCAATGGTGAAGCAGCAGATGGGCACTGATTAGGCTGCATTGATGGGCACTGACCCTTATTTTGCTTTACAGTTCTTTATTTAAAATCTAAGTTTTTTTTTCCTGAAACTTCTCTCTTAATGTGAAGGTGCATGTTATACTCCGATAAATACGGTATATCCAAATAACACACCCGAGCTCATCTTTAGACTCTTCTCCACACACAGCCACGTGTTGGGCCGTGTATTAGTTGATTTGCATTTTAATTTTAATGGTTCAAAGAATGTCAGGCAAAATGATCAGCTAGGGTTCTAAGGTTTCACAGAAGTCTGGTTTGAGAATAGCTGGAGTGGACATTGGCAGGAATTCTCATTTACTTTGATAAACCATACTGGGCATCTACACATGTGCAGTTACAGGAGATCAATAATGCTTTTAGGATAAAAAACATTACTTCTGATGATGGCGGTAGAGGTAAGGTAGTGACCTAAGCCATGGTGCTTTGTAATGTTCTAACATGTGCAGTTACGTATTGCTGACACCTTACTTTAATGTTTATTAATACTGTGAATCATGAAAGTTCAATCTGAGGACACCACAAGCACAGGAGCCGTAATGACAGGACCCGGCATACACCAAACTGCACACCCATTAGGCTTCCTTCCTGCCCCTGATGTACATTTTCCTCATTGTGTCAACCTATGGCTCTGTTTGAATGAATTCATTGGCTTTATAGGCAGGTACAGTTTTCTCAAAGTTCACAGGTTATTTTTACACATCACATGGACTGCTTCCCTCCGCCAGTTGTTTGAATTGGCTGTTTAATTTTGGGTTGAGCCAAAAAAAAGGGGAAATTTAGTGGGAAAAGTCTGGCAGCACAAAAAATATTGCTGATATAACGATAAACAGAGATAACGGTAGTTATAGCTAACTAGGTACGACTGCTATGGTGTGATTGTATAGAAGAGTAATGAGAGAGGTCTTTGTGCTACACCTCCAACTTCTGGTTGTGTCATTCGCTATTGTTAAAGTCTGTATGACAATTCTAGTTGTCTGGTGGATAAAATGACTGTTGTATTTTCCAAGCAATTACTCTGGAACAAGCATGAAGCACATATTCAGAACTCAGGTCTGTGTATTTGGCCTTAGTCAGTCATTAAGAAAGTATTGATGGTCATTGGTTGATCTCGATGGCTAGCATTTTTAGAAAGAGTAATGGCAACCTACATGTGTCACTTGGCACAGGTAAGCTTTAAAGTAGAACAATCATCAAATAAGGACCAGCCCAATAAGTCCTTGATAACAATTCCTTTATTCTTCTGAAACTTTGTTCTACATCTTTGGTATGAAATTTATGGTATATTCTATTTGTAAAATCTGCTGTAAGTACATGATCTGGTGTACTGTCGAAGCAGGATATTTTATGTAATATTTGCATTGTTACCGCAAAGCTGTTTAATTAAAAGGTTATCAGAGTTCAGAATAGAAATTGATACTTTTGGATCCCTTGGCTGCTGGCTACATTAAATACCTATAAATTGGGTCACATTATCTTCTTGATCAGCCAGTCTGAACTCCAATGCTTCTCTTGCATAAAAGAGCACTAAACCAAATGCCAAGTCTTCCTAGATTCCCACTGTACAGCTGGCCATACACTGATCGAAATTCAGTTGATTCAACAGGGAACATCTGAATTGCAATCAGAGTGTGGCAGTCTCAATTAAATCAATTGTTTGATTAACTTCCGTCAAAGGGAAATGGTTAAAAATGATCCTTGATCAGCGGCTGTAGCTGTGAGACCACGGTCAGTATACAATGTCCTACTTGCTTATGGAAAATAAATTAAAGTGGATGTAAACCCACTCTCCTCCATTCTAAACGACTGCCATAGTGGTTATCTATAAGGATATACATGCCTCCTGCATGTATCTTTACCTGTCAAATGTCTCGCCTCTGTCTGTTATGAGACCTGAAAAACTGCAGATTCTGTGGGTGGGTCTGTTGTCCGGAGCTTGGTGGGTGGAGTTATGATGTCAGTAGACTCCTCGCTCACCTCTACACTCTCCTTGTCAACATGCATTTTCTCCTGTGTATATCTTACACTGAACTTCTGCTATGATCACTAACATCCAGTCAAAACCAAGAAAAGTCACCACATGACTTCAGCATGCCCAATCATGCTGAGGTGTGGAGCAGCCAATCCTGGGAGAGCTGGAAAAGTAAGGAGGAGGAGGAGATCTGAAGTACTCGGAATGCCTCTCTCAAGCACCTCACACAGTACAGTAAAACACAGGTTAGGCACACAGTTTACCCTTTGATCGCTCCTGATATTATCCCCTTCCCAGCCAGTGTCATTAGTATAGTGAAGGTGCATATTTTTATCACTGATTACTGTATTAATCACTGGTCCCCAAAAAAGTGTCAAAAGTGTCAGAATGCCCGCAACAATATTGCAAACCCACTATAAGTCGCTGATTGCTGCCATTATTAGCAAAACTTTTTTTTTTTTTTAAATATGTTGTAGACGCTATAACTTTTGCGCAAATTAATCAATATACGTTTATTGGGATTTTTTTTACCAAAATTATGTAGCAGAATACATATTGGCCTAAATTTATCAAGAAATTTTTTTAATTTTTTTTTTATTTGATATGATTTTATAGCAGATAGTTTTTTTAATTTTTTTTATTTTTTCAAAATTGACTGTCTTTTTTTTGTTTATAGTGCAAAAAACGCAGAGGTGATGAAATACCACCAAAAGAAAGCTCAATTTGTGGGGAAAAAAGGACATACATTTTATTTGGGTACAGCATCGCATAGAGCTGCACGATTAATCGTTAAAAAATTGTGATCTCGATTCAACCCCCCCTCACGATCTATGCAGAATTTCCCGATTCATTCATTTAACAAGTGTAGAGTGTTCTCTGCTCACTCAGCTGTCAAAAAGGAAAAAAAAATAAATGTTTTTCACAACATTGTCCTGACTATAAACATTGTAACTTTTCATTCTTAGGCTGCATTCACAGAACGTTTCGTTTTCAGGCAGAAAGTCGCATGTTTTTACCACGATTTTGCCACGATTTTTACTGCCCTTTTTTTGCCGTGATTTTGTACTGGTCAAAAGGTCACCAATGTAATGTACTGGTCAAAAGGTCACCAATGTAAAAAGCAGAATGTAATCTGCCCAAAAAGATGTACTTTTTTGAGCTTCAGGCGTTTTTCAAGCCTTTTGCTTCAGGTGACAAAGCGCTCAGATGTGAAACAGGTGCCATTGAAATGAATGGGATTTTGCTTGTTAGGCGTTTTTCAGGTGTTTTTTTAGGAGCGCTTTACAAGCTGAAAATGCTCAGGTGTGTCTTAGATCAAAGGAATCAACTTTAGTGTGTAGATGAGGGAAGTTTAATCACTTAAAGACTAATGACCCGTACACGTGAGCGGAATTTCCGTTGGAAAATTCTTGGATGTTTTTTCCGACGGAATTCCGCTCAAAGCTTGGCTTGCATACACACGGTCACACAAGTTCGCTGAACTTTTGACCATCAGGAACGCGGTGATGTACAACACTACGACGAGCCGAGTAAATTAAGTTCAATGCTTCCGAGCATGCGTCGGAATTTTGCGCGTCGGAATTTCCGATCGGAACTTTTTCCGACCAAAAAATTGAGAACATGCTCTCAATCTTTTGCTGGCTGGAATTCCTTCAGCAAAAGTTTGGTGGAGCATACACACGGTCGCATTTTCAGACCAAAAGCTCTCACTAGAGGGAGCTGTAGTGTAGAGTTTTGATGGTGTGCTGTTCGCTCTAGTTCAGCATCCATTTTTGGGTGTAAAGAAAATGGCACAGTTCTAACCCAAGGCCCCTTTCACACTGCTGCGACTTGAAAGTCACGTGATTTTGCCGCGATTTCATGGAATGTTTGTGTAAACTTGAGGTCTATGGACGCATTCGTCACTTCCTGCGAGGTCAAGACCCTGACGCGTTTCGTCACTTCCTACATAAGGAGGACTTATGAGCAAAAATCAGTATGCGACTCTTTTGGTCTTCTGTGAATTGTGTGTGGAGGTCCCTTTCCCATTTTTTTAGGAATGGAGGGTCTAGCTGGGATGTATACTCCAATAGAAAATTGTACGAATAAGAGAGGGACCTTCGTAGTGGTCCTTCCCCCATGCATAGCTCCTCAAATGGTGTCTTTGGTCTGTGGAAGTTGCTAACTTTCGGGAGGGATTTGAGGAAGTGTTTGAGTTGGGCCAGTTTCCAACTGCCCAAGGCGGAAGCCCCAAGTTCCGGGTATATGCCCGATAGATCGCGCCAATCCGAGGTACCCATGAAAGTGGAGGCCCTGATCAGGTCCTGGTCTTGATGGAGTCGAAAGGACTTATCAGAAGTACTTGGCGGGCAGTTTGGGTGGCATATTATGGAGTTAAGGGTGATGGAAAGCTGGGGGCTTTCGCTAAGGTAAAGTGTCTATTTTAATTCCTGCAAGGTAGGTTCCAATAGGTTTCAATTTCGAGGGTTGTGGTAGGGGCAAAATACTAGATAAAAAATTGATCCCACTCCAGGGGCAAACCTCAAAATAGGAAATGGGACCGATTTTCCCGCCGCTCTAGCCGGATCCCAAATTTTGTCAGGTAGATGTCCTGCACCAGT
>JAQSEC010000906.1:0-18642 GCA_028564925.1 Lithobates sylvaticus
TCCACATGCCCAGCGGTTGAATGCTAGCTTGGCTAAATTGCTAGCACTTCAACTGCTGCCTTTTCAGTTGGTAGACTCGGCCCCCTTCCGTGAGTTTGTTCAATGTGCGGTTCCTCAGTGGCAGGTTCCCAAACGCCACTTTTTTTTACGGAAGGCGATTCCGTCTCTCTACCGGCATGTGGAAGGCAATGTCCATGCCTCGCTGGACAGGGCGGTCAGCGGTAAGGTGCATATTACCGCTGACTCATGGTCCAGCAGGCATGGACAGGGACGTTACCTTTCTTTCACGGCCCATTGGGTCACTCTATTGGCAGCTGGGAGGGATGCAGGACAAGGTGCAGTAGTGTTGGAGGTTGTTCCGCCACCACACCTCCAAAACGCTACTACTGCTACTGGTTGTGACACACCTCTCTCCTCCACCCCCTCCTCTTCTTCTTCCTCCAGTGCTCTGTCCTCGGAACCAGCGGTGCTCCGTAGGCGTACAAGGGGCTACGCAAGTGCGCAGGCAAAAAGATGCCATGCCGTGCTTGCGCTGGTGTGTTTGGGGGACAGGAGCCACACTGGGCCAGAGGTTCTGGCAGCTCTGCAGGGGCAGGCCGAGAGGTGGTTGACGCCACGTCAGCTTAAGCCAGGAATGGTCGTTTCTGACAATGGCACCAACCTCCTCTCCGCCCTGCGACAGGGGCAGCTCACCCATGTGCCCTGTATGGCTCACGTCCTCAACCTGGTGGTGTAGCGGTTCTTGGGCAGGTTCCCAGGCTTACAGGATGTCCTGAGGCAGGCCAGGAAAGTCTGTGTGCATTTCCGCCGATCTTATAATGCCAGTGCTCGGCTGACTGAGCTGCAAAAGGAGCTGAACCTACCCAAGAACCGCCTAATATGTGACATGCCCACCAGGTGGAACTCAACGTTGGCCATGCTGCAGCGACTGCACACGCAGCAGAGGGCCATCAATGAGTACCTTTGCGACTACGGCACCAGGACAGGGTCAGGGGAGCTTGTTTTTTTTCCCCACGTCAGTGGAGCATGATCAGGGATGCATGCACTGTCCTCTCACCATTTGAGGAGGCCACGAGGATGGTGAGCAGTGACAGTGCATGCATCAGTGACACTGTACCTCTTGTCCACCTGTTGGAGCATACGCTGCGTGGGATAATGGACAGGGCACTTGAGGCAGAACAGAGGCAGGAAGAGGAGGACTTCCTTGCCTCTCAAGGCCCCCTTTATCCGGACAGTGTTCCTTCTGTCCCACCCATCACACAGGAAGAGGATGAGGATGAGGAGGAGGAGGAGGAGGAGGATTGTGTGAGCATGGAGGTGGAGCCTGGCACTCAGCATCAGCAGCAGCAGTCTTTTAGGGATGATGTACAGTCCCAACAAACCAGTGGACTTGTACGTGGCTGGGAGGAGGTGGCTGGCGATCATGTCATCCTCAGTGACCCAGAAGACTCCGGACCGAATGCCTCAGCTAACCTACGCTGCATGGCCTCCCTGATCCTGCAAAGCCTGCGGAAGGATCCTCGTGTTCTTCGGATCAAGGAGAGGGACCATTACTGGCTGGCCACTCTCCTTGATCCACGGTACAAGGGTAAGGTTGCGGACCTTATCTTGCCGTCGCAGAGGGAGCAGAGGATGAGACATCTCAGGGAGGCCTTGCAGAAAGGTCTGTGCAACGCGTTCCCAGAAACTGGGAGGTTACAAACTCCTGGTCCTGGGCGACGAGTTGCTGAGGCTTCGGTCAGTAGCAGAAAGAGCGGTGGGGAAGGTGGACGTCTGACCGATGCGTTCAGACAATTTTTTAGTCCGCAGCCCCAAGGTATGATCGGTTCCAGCAACCATCGCCAGCGTCTGATATACATGGTGCAGGAATACCTTGGGGCAAGGTCAGACTTGGACACCTTTCCCACCGAAAATCCTCTGGCTTACTGGGTCCTGAGGATGGATCACTGGCCAGAGCTTGCACAGTATGCAATTGAGCTACTGGCCTGTCCTGCCTCCAGCGTTCTTTCCGAACGCACATTCAGTGCTGCTGGAGGATTTGTCACCGATCATAGGGTGCGCCTGTCCACCGACTCGGTTGATCGACTGACCTTCATCAAAATGAATCAGTCTTGGATCACCACCAGCTACCAGGCACCTGAAGCGGATATAACGGAATAATTTATAATGTCACATCCCTTCAAGACTGCCTATGCTGATGCTGAGTGACTGTCCTGTTATGTTCACTGACTATCCTCTTCCTCCTCCTCAATGATCCATGCCACCACACCAGTGCCTAAGGCACAATTTTTCAGCCCCTGTATAACAGGGGCGTGTAATAAAAATTTTTTTAAAAAATGCTTCGCAACACGTGTGACTGCTGTGCTCCAAGTACAGTATCTGTGAGGGGTTGCAGTGTTGTGGCACCAGCACCAGTGCCTAAGGCACAATTTTTCAGCCCCTGTTTAACAGGGGCGTGTAATTACAATTTTTAGGCAATGCTTTGCAACAGTTCTCATTGCTGGCCTCCCTGTAATGAGTATCTGTGAGGGGTTGCAGTGTTGTGGCACCAGCACCAATGTCTAAGGCACAATTTTTCAGCCCCTGTTTAACAGGGGAGTGTAATTACAAATCTTGATCTAATAGTTCACAGCAGGGCCCATTCCTGCGCCCACCAAGAGTAACTATGAGGGCCTACAGTCTTGTGGCAACACCGTCCACCACCACCGCCAAAGGCCCAATTTTTCTGCCCTGTTCATCAGGTGCTTGCAAATACAAATCTTGATCTAATAACTCACAGCAGGGCCCATTCCTGCGCCCACCAAGAGTAACTGTGTGAGCTTACAGTCTTGTGGCAACACCGTCCACCACCACCACCACCGCCAAAGGCCCAATTTTTTCGGCCCTGTTCATCAGGTGCTTGCAATTACAAATCTTGCTCTAATAACTCACAGCAGGGCCCATTCCTGCGCCCACCAAGAGTAACTGTGAGAGCTTACAGTCTTGTGGCAACACCGTCCACCACCACCACCACCATCACCACCACCACCACCACCACGCCAAAGGCCCAATTTTTCTGCCCGGTTCAACAGGTGCATGCAAGTACAAATCTTGATCTATTAAGTCACAGCAGGGCCCATTCCTGTGCCCACCAGTCTTGTGGCTACACCAACATCTAATAGGGCAAATTTCTGCAGAGTATATACGCCAGGCCCCTACTTTCAAACATCCAACTTACAAACGACTCCTACTTGCAAATGGAAAGAAAACAGGAAGTGAGAGGAAATCTACCCCTAGGAAGGGAAATTCTATCCTGTTAGATTTAATTTGGGAAAAAGGTATCTCCTCTCTACTGATACTTTATCACCAATCCTTGTTTCAATTAAAACCCCACTTTTCCAAAAACATTTGTCATGGGGACGGAAAGTGAGGTGACATGTTCTGAACAGATGTGCAAAGACAGCAAATGTTACAGGGGTGATAACCCCTCCCTATGTTCTCCAAAAAGCTTTAAAGCCCCATACACACGCTCGGACAATCCGCGGACCAGGTCGGTCGGACTTTGTCCGACGTACTTTGTCCGATGTTGGGCGTTGCGTACACACGGTCGGACTACGTTGTCGGAATATCCGGTCCGGAAGAACGTCGTGACGTAAGTCGTCGTCCACGAGATTACAAAAGGGAAGTTCAGCACCACGTCAGGCACCCGTTGGGCTCCTTCTGCTGATCCCGTGTTTATCGAGAGTTAGTGGAAGTTTGGTGACTTAAGATTCGCGCTTCTCAGTTTTCTGACTCAGATCGTTACTGCTCTTCAGTTTGTGCTTGTCGTGCGTATCTGTTTATTAGTGCGTGTAGTCAGTTCGCATTTGTTGGTCATTGCGGCCTATATCTTGATATAGGACGCTTTGATTTGCACTGCTTATTGTCTGCTCGTTGCTGGTATTCACTTCGTTCTTTCAGGCCTTGCTGTTTATCGGTGCTTTCTGTTTGTCCGTTCTGACCAGCCGACCTTTTGTGACCTTCTGAGCGATGTTTCCCGTGCGTACTCGTCGCCGAGTTCGTGCTGTACGCGGAATTGGTGTCGGGCTTTTAGCTTTGACCCAAGACCCGTCCATGAACAGAGTGATGAGGAGTATGTGGACCAAGAATTGGTTGCTTCAGCGTGACCAGTTCTCGCACATGCCTTTGCTTCGTGAGATCCGGGAGAATAATCCTGATGATTTCAGGAACTTTCTCAGGATGACGGACCCCGATTTTCACCGTCTTTTGGCTTTGCTGACCCCCTTTATCAGCCGGCAGGATACCTGCATGAGACAAGCCATTACTCCGGAGCAGAGGCTTGTTGCCACATTGAGGTACTTGGCGACAGGGAGAAGTCTTCAGGATTTGAAGTTCTCTTCAGGTATCTCTCCCCAGGCCCTGGGAATCATTATTCCAGAGACCTGTTCTGCCATCATTCAGGTCCTGCAGGAGGACTATATTAAGGTAACATTTCTACTTTACTATTCCCTTCTATGTATGCTCTGTTTGCTAATGACTTGTATTTTTGACCTCCTTCCCTAATTACCATGATTGCAATATGTTCTAATATGCTGTGCCCCTTTTCTCCTTCATGCATTTTTCCCTTCACTTACCTCACCAGCATGCTCTTCTGCCCCAATAGACACCTATGGCCTAGTCACTTAAGCAATGTCTTTTGTCTGCTGCATAGTATTGTTTGCCCCAAAACACCCCCTAAAATATGCACAAATGTTTGCTGTGTGGTTTACTTCATGTAGAGCCCCCTTTTTTTTTTTGTTTTGTTGGGGGGGGGGGGGCAAACTCATTAGGAACCCCCTCCCCCAACTGCTCTGTCAGATGGTACCAATCCTTTATCTGCTGGCTTTCCCAAGGTCAATACACACTATATACCTACCTCTTTATAGTGCGCATCTTTAGGGATGAATTCAGCAAAGCATGTAGTGCAAGGGGCTGCCTCCATACATTCCATTTCCTAATTTTTTGTCTTCTTTCCCTCCTATTAGCTTGCTTGGTAATTTAATAATGTCACACTGTGCCTGCCTTTTTTGGGGGGGGGGGGGGGGGGAAATGTTATTTTATATTTACTTTGGCCTGCCAATAGTGTTAAGTACAGAGGGTCTGGCCAAACAAGGCCACATTATTGAGCCATTTGCCAATCAATGAAGTGCAGAGGGTTACCTGTCCACCACCCCCCCCCCCCCCCCAAAACCATAGTTATTGCCAATGTCCCATCAGAAGTGGGGGGATTGATGGGGGGGTGAGTAATCTGTGAAGGGGAGCCTCTACTTTTCTGTGTAAATACTTTCCAGCCTCCAATTTTATACAATGCTCTTGTTCCAAGATGTTGATTGTCTAATCTGCTTGCAATGTTTAGGTGCAAAGTGACTCATTTTTTTTTCTTGTTTCACTCCACAGTTCCCTTCCACGCCACAGGAATGGCAGACTGTGGCCTCCCACTTTGCCAGCCGTTGGGACTTTCCTAACTGCGGAGGGGCAATTGATGGGAAACACGTCCGCATCGTCCCACCGCCCAACTCGGGGTCCTACTATTATAATTATAAAGGGTTTAATAGTGTAGTGATGTTGGCGGTGGTGTCGGCAACATACGAGTTTATGTATGTGGACGTGGGGATGAACGGCCGGATATCGGATGGTGGGGCCATTACGCACACGGAGTTCTACTGGCGTCTCCAAAGTGGCAGTCTGTGCTTGCCACCTCCAGAGGAGAATGCCGAAGGACTCCCCTTCGTCTTTGTCGCAGATGAAGCGTTTGCGCTGACTCCCCATGTGATGAGGCCGTTCCCGATGAGGACCCTCACCCCGGACCAGAGGGTCTTCAACTACAGGCTGTCCAGAGCCAGAAGAGTGGTGGAGAACGCTTTTGGCATCCTGGCCAGCCGCTTCCGCCTGTTCCTGACGGCATTTAACTTGGCGGAATACAAACTGAACCACATAGTTCTTGCCTGTTGCATATTGCACAACTTCCTCAAAAGACATAACAGGAACTATGTGGTGCCCGTTGGCCCAGATGTGGAGGGCCCTCCAAATGCGGACCTCACAGCCCTTCGAGTGGCACGTCCAGGCTTGCCCCCTCTCAATGCCCGCGTGGTCCGGGACCAATATATGGAATACTTTGTGGGTAGGGGGGCCATTGCTCTGCCTGACGATGTGTGAGAGGCATTTTTTAATAAATCTGATATTTTAACCAACCTCTGATTTCTTGTCATTTCAGTCTTCTTTTTAGCTTATTTTACTTTGTCATTTTTTCCCTTTGCCTTCGACAGTGGTAATGCACTTTCTGGGCAAAAGGAGGTAACAGTCTCTTCTTCCCAAAAAGATTATTCTCATGTGTGTTTGCTACCTAATCTTTGGTCTAGAGAAGGTTTCTCCTGCATAACTGACACCCAAAATACTCCTTTTCACCACCAGGTCTGACATGTGTGTATTCTCCAAAATGCTGTGCTCCGTGTTTTCGTACAAAGCACTGTGGGTGTCATTTACATAAGTCAAATCCGCTATGCTCTACAAGTACATTGAAAAAGTTCCCTGGGAAAGGAAATTGCAGTGCAAAGTGGATTTGCCTTTAGTAAATAACACCCATTGCCCCCCATATCCTTTACATTTTACATACATAATGCATTGTTTTATTTAAATAAGGAAGCCACACATTTGGAAAAATAAAAAAGTTTACTTGGAAAACATTCACAAGTGCGTTTACAATCTTCACGCCAAAACTGACAACATCTTGGTTATTTACAACATTATTTACAAAGATTACGCAATTTGTAAAACCAGGCATGGAGCTAAGCAGAACCTATGAAGTAGGAAAGTTCAACTTTGTAAAGTGAAGACAAGATCAGACATGACTATATGTTCAAAGTGTGTTTGATCTTGCCTTCATCACATGGGGGGGTCACCCCCGAAAAGTGGAAATTTGGAACATGCACACAATTTGGTTCTGAAAATGGTCATTAGATGGTAAAACACATGCCTAGAAGCTTCAAAAGTGCCATTTTCCATCATGGGGATGAATGGACGTTTTTTGGGGGTGCAACCCCTTCACCACAACCACTTTCGTAGTTCGTAAAGTGTTTGCACCCCCAAAAAAACGTTGCCATTCACCCACCATGATGGGAGCTAGCACATGTGGACACAATGTGTGCATGTTCCAAATTTCACACAGTTTTTAAGTTGCAAATGTGTTCAGAAGCTGGCACAAATGTGTGTAAATTACTTGTTGCTTTTTCATATTTTTCCTAAAACATCAATGATGTTCTTCAATTTTTGTTGAACATCATTGATGTTTTGCTTTATGTAATCTAGATCTCTATTGCAGACCATTATCTCTCCGATGAGTACGTGGGCACTCTCTGTGGTAAAGTGCGATTTTTCTTCCACAACATCCACGTCACCTAAAAACCACAAACAAACAAAAATGGGGTGTTGGAAATGAGGCAGCCATACATGGATTAGCTTACCAGTAGCTGTGTTCTCCCACACTCACCTGTTGTGGTGACAATTTCTCCAAGTTCGATGATCTCTCCTCCTCCTCCTCCTCCTCCTCTGCTTCTGCTCTTTCCCCTTTTTTGGTAGGTGTTGGTTTGGGGGTTTCCTCAGACGGCCCAAGTTTTCGCTCCCCTATGAGAATGTCCAAAAGGAAGATTTAGCAACACAAGCTATTGAGGGCAGAAATAGGAAATGACAAACATTGCTTGAAAGTGACGGACACTATTTTAGTTTGGCCAGTTACAAATGTCAACTACATGAATGAAGTCACTTTGTAAAGGTGCTAAACTGACTAGCTTTTTGGTAGAAGTTTGTGTGATGGAGACCCCCCTCTAGTATCCACTGGAGCACATGTGTGGAAAAGCATAATAAAAAGGGGGTTTGGGTGTCCCAGCACTAGTGCTCTAGAGTCCAGATGGGTAAACAGCTACTGAGTGACCTCTCCTTTACATTGAATAAATTGGCTTTACATTCTTGATGACATTTCTAGTGAGAACAAACTTCCTTTCCCCAAAAAAACACCAAACATCGTATTATAAGTGGCCGAACGATCGAGGTTGCGTACGATCGAATGCACACACACACGACCATGACAGTGGCAGAAAGATCGAGGCTGAGTACGATCGAATGCACAGACGAACCTGAAAGTGGCCATTTTGGAATGTACAACTTGGTAAAAATCAAAACACAATGGAGCAGTATGCAAGCAAGAAATCAAACACAAAACACAACTACTTACTTTTTTGAAGAATTCTCTTGATCTTTCTGTACTGATCGGCCTCCCTCAGTTTCAGGTCTGACCAGCGTTTCCTGAGTTGCTCCTTGGATCGTTGTACCCCAAAATTATTGTACAGCCTTCTCACAACTTTAGACATGATCTTGGCCTTGCGGACATTGGGGTTGAGGTAAGGCCCATACTTCCCATCATAGTCGCTCCTCTTTAATATGTCCACCATCTCCAACATTTCTCCAAATGACATATTGGAGGCCTTGAATTTCAGGTTCCGGGATCGGGACGTTTCTGCCTCCGGACTTTCCTCGTCCTCCTCCTCGTTGGTGGGATATTTGTGGCGCACCTGCTGTGTCCCCGCCATGTGCTCTCCCCACTACGCCGTAAAGAGAAGGGGTGGGGAATAGACGAGAAAGATCGTCAGGGGCGGGCGGAGTTTGAAGCATGCGCAGTGTATATAAAACGTCACACGCCTGTGTCGTAGCCACGATCTGGGAGACGAGGGGAGAGAAAACTCACACGAGACGATCGCTACAAACGAAGGTACAATTTAACGTTGGTACATAACTAGCCTAGACTGATTTGAACTTGAGGCTTCTTTATGGAGAAGATTAGGAGAGTTTAGCCTGACATAATTTTGAGGGTTTTGTGTGTTGTTGTGTCTTGCAGAGATTGATATGAAGGGATTCAACGACATGAGTTTTCTCCCCCTCTTCATTGCCAAATACAGGGATTTTCCCATATTGTGGCAGGGTATACACCCACATTACACCAACAAACCAAAGAGGCACGCAGCCCTGGAGGAACTTGTGGAATTTGTCAAGCCAAGGTTCCCCACGGCAACTGTTGATGATATTAGAAAGAAAATTGGCAGCCTGAGGAGTGCGTATATCAGGGAGAGGAAGAAGGTCGTGAAGTCTGAGGAAACTGCAACTTCAGCAGATGAGGTCTATGTCCCCAAGCTCTGGTACTATCAGAGTCTCCATTTTCTGAAGGACCAGGCTGATGTCACGGAGCCAACCTCAACTCCTCCTTCCACGCTTCCTTGCGCACAGCCCACCCCTGATGAGGCTTCCGAGGAGCAACCTGGGCCTTCCAGTCTGGAAGAGGTGGAGGAGCCCAGCTTGTTCCAGGTATAGTAGTTTTGCTACCATTTAGGGGAATAATGAATGATGTTCACTTAATTCAGGATCGCCAATTGCTTAGTTCCTAACGTGTTTGACATATCAACAGACAGTGGTGTTGGAGACATTTGGGGCCAGAATCTAAACTGCTGGGCTGAGAATTGTATGGGTTTCTATTTGTAAACATTTTGCAACAGTCACTAGATGAGAATTGTGTGTGTTTGATGAACAAATAACTGAAACTATGTCCCTTTTTCCTACACAGGAAGACCTCAGCCAGGAGGTGGCTGTGGAAGGTGGCAGTCAGGAGGAGGCAGGGGTTAGTGGCAGCCACCAGCTGGGTAGTGGCAGCCAAGAGGGGGCTAGGCCTCGGAGCCTGACTGACACCCAAACCCCTCCCCTCCGCCCTCCGTACAAAAGGGCGAGAAGGGGGGGTTATGCGGCACAGTCAGCGCTCCGGATGATAAGAGAGGCTTCAGACTCCCTACATGCCACACCCGCCGACGAGGAGACCTTTGGCTCGGTGGTTGTCACAAAAATGATGGGTATGGAGGTGAGGCAACGCAACATGTGTGAGGGGCTCATCCTCCATGTCCTAAATAAGGGTAGGGCTGGGGAGATGACCCCAGTCACACATGTTTGCCATAGCTACCATGCTCCACCTCCTCCTCCTCCTCCTCCTCCTTCTGCCACCCCACCAGCACGACAGCCACAGCGTGCAAGGAAGCGTGGAAGGAAGACCTGAGAGTGACGACCTGCAATCAGTCTGGTCTGAGAGAAGATGGAGCCTCTGTAGTACCAGAGCCTGGGGACCTAGATGGCATCTGCTGCAGTTCCGGATACTTTGGACTTCACGACCAGATTGCACTCCCCTTAATATACGTACTCCTCAGGCCCCCAATTTTCTACGCTTGAACAATGATAGTTGCCGTGGGGGGCCAAGGCTTTGCAAATTCCCCAAGTTTCACCATGGCTGCGTTCCTCTTTGGTTTGTTGGTGTGACCTAAATAAAGGTTTTTTTGATTTGAAATAATCATTGACTATTGTGTTTTACTTTGCTACAATGACAGTTTTTCTTTGAGTAGGCTGGTACATTTCACTAATCCTAAAGTAGAATTAACAAGGGGCAACAACAACAAACAACCTCCTAGTAAATTTAAGCAAGAAATACAAATGTAAATAATGTGTTTTTGGTAATTTGAGACACACAACCCCCCTCAAAAAAAAAAACAAAAAAACATTCAAATATGTATTCCCCAAAAAAAAAAAAAAAAGACAAATCATGGTAAAAAAATAACAAAGATTCTTTTCCGTTCAGAGTAAAAATAAACATGTAGTGTATAAATGGTGCAAAGTAATAAAGAAGTAAGTTTGTGAGAAGTGCGGGTGAATAGGAGCAGCTAAAAGATGTCATTCTTGTTGCATTGTAAAGAAAAAGAGAATGTGCTGCATTAAAGACATTTTAACATTGCAGCGTGACGAATGTGCTGTGTCGATTAGGAAAGGTAGTTTTACCTGACCGAGCGCTTCCGTCACAGAATTTCTTCTGAGCATGCGTAGCACTTTGTCCGTCGGACAAGCGTACACACGCTCGGATTTGGTGTGATCGGACCGGGTTGACGGGAAATCTTTCCAGCAGGAGATAAGACTTTGTCCGACGGACAAACCGACGAACACTGTCCGATGGTGCATACACACGGTCTGATTTTTCAACAACCTTGTCCGATCGGACCAAATTGATGAAAAAGTCCGACCGTGTGTATGGGGCTTTAAAAAAAATTGTGCAAAATGCAACACGCTACCACAATGGTGTTAAGTTTGTATTCCGCCATATTAATGGCCGTTTGGAACAGGCGGAACCGGCTGGCCAGAATACCAAACGCATTCTCCACGACTCTTCTGGCTCTGGCCAGCCGGTAATTAAATACCCTCTTCTCCGGGGTGAGGGTCCTCTAGGGGAATGGTCTCATCAGATGGTTTGCCAAACCAAAAGCCTCGTCTGCCACGAACACAAACGGGAGTTCGGCAAAAGACTCCGACATCCGGCTATTCCTCCCCACGTCCACATATAGGAACTCATAGGTCGCCGACACTGCCGCCATCAACGCGATACTATTGAACCCCTTATAGTTAAAATAATATGACCACGAATGGGGTGGTGGGACGATGTGGACATGCTTCCCATCGATTGCCCCTCCGCAGTTCGGGAAATCCCACCGCTGGGCAAACTGGGAGGCCACAGTCTGCCATTCCTGTGGCGTGGAAGGAAACTGTGGAGTCAAACAAGAAAAATATAATTAGTACAATTGATAATAAACATTACAAGCAGATTCTACACAAACATTGTTGGCAAACATCAGTATAACATTTCTTGTAGTATTTAAAGGCTAAAATATAAGGTCCACTTATCAGATTCCTCCCCCCCTCTGATGGCCCCTTGTAAATATTTTAGGGGAGGTATGTTTTGGACAGGTAACCACCCTCTCCACTACGTAATGGAGTAAAAAAGTCATGTGTGATAGTTTGGCCAGCCCCTCCTTAATTACACTATTGGCAGCCCACTGGACAGGTAAGAAGAAGTGGCCTAAAAAAATGGAAAATGGAAGACATTTTTGGATTCTGCTATTACCTATCACAATAATAATAGGAGAAGAAAAATGAAAACAGTAGCATTTGAAAGTATTGAGGCAGGCCCTGGCACTACATGCTTTGAAAAATTAATCCATAAATATGACCACTAAAGAGGTAGGTATAGTGTGTATTGGGTTTGGCAAAGTCAGCAGATAGAGGATTGGTATAAGCTGACTGAGCAGTTGGGGGAGGGGGGTTTCCCCAAAAGATTTGGGGCACCACAAAACAAAGCCTCAGGCACTCTGAAGGAATTTAAGGACAACTATAACATTTGTACACATTTTAGGGGGGGTTTAGGGTAAAGCATTACAATGGAGCTGACAAAATACATTGTTAAGTGACTAGACTATAGGTATATATGGGCCCCGGATAGCATGCTGGGGGGGTTAGTGAAGGCAAATATGCATGAAGGACAAAAAAGAAACATACAAAAATCCAACATGCATGAGGACAAAGGGGCACAGCATATTACAGCATATTACAGAATATTACAGCATATTGAAATCATGGTAATTAGGGAATGAGGAAAGAAATACAATACATTAGCAAACAGTAAATACATAGAATGTGATGTTAAAGAATACAACTTACTCTCATATAGTCCTTCTGCAGGACCTGGATGATGGCAGAACAGGTCTCTGGAATGATGATCCCCAGAGCCTGGGGAGAGATGCCTGTCGAGAACTTGAGGTCCTGAAGGCTTCTCCATGTCGCCAAGTACCTCAACGTGGCAACTAACCTCTGCTCCGCAGTGATGGCTTGCCGCATGCAGGTATCCTGCCTGGTAATATAAGGGGACAGCAAAGCCAACAGATGGTGAAAAATGGGGTCCGTCATCCTGAGATAATTCCTGAAATCATCAGGGTTATTCTCACGGATCTCACAAAGCAGAGGCATGTGCGAGAATTGGTCACGCTGGAGCAACCAATTCTTGGTCCATGAACTCCTCCTCGCCCTGTTCATGGACTGGCTTGTGTCAAAGTAAGAACCCCAACACCAAGCCCCCGCACAGCACGAACTCTACGACGAGTACGTACATGCAACATCGCTTCTAAACGGTTGGCTGGTCAGAACGGACTAAAGAAAGCACTGATAAACAGCAAGGCCTGAAAGAACGAAATGCAAATCAAGCAACGAGCGGACAATAAGCACTGAAGATCAAAGCGTACTATATATAAATATATAGGCCGCAAAGACAAACAAATGCGAACTGACTACACACACTGATAAGCAAATACGCACTGACAAGCACAAACTGTAGAGCAGGAACGATCTGAAGCACAAGTCTAAAAAGCACGAATCGCCTATAACGAAACTTCTACTAACACGCGATAAACACAAGATCAGCAGAAGGAGCCCAACGGGTGCCAGACATGGTGCTAAACTTTCCTTCTATGGTCTCGTCGTACATGGTGGACGTCACAGCGTTCTTGTCGGTCGGAATTTGGTGTGATCGTGTGTAGGCAGCACAGCTTGAGCGTAATTCCGTCGGCATTCCGTTGGAAAAAACGTCACCGTTTTTTCCGACGAGAATTCCGATCGTGTGTATGCGGCATTAGATTTCTTGTCACAAAGATGTGGCACTTCCTTATAAGAAATCTACTACAGTTTAGCTGTTTCAAAGATGATTGCAAAGGAATGTTTATATTAATCAATCTAGCATTACACATTTTATGGCGAAATTTCATTGACTGTCAAAACAAATTATTTTAAATCCTGATATTGTTGAATTACAATAATTTGCCTATTTTTTTATGTTTAAATGTTGCTTCTAGTTATTTATTACCTGGTGAACTATCACATTAGGTATTTTATGTATAGGGTTTATTGTATTTCTTTGTCATAATATTGTCTAGACAGTTGCCTGTCTAGAAATGTCCTGATTTTTTGCTTTGATCATTAATTCATGAATATATTACTATTATTTATTTATTTATTTATTTTCCATTTGAGTATTATTTGAAGGGCAAGGGATGAAATACTAATTTACAGATTTAATTCTAAAATGAATAATCAATTTTCCATTGCTCACCTCTTGCATAATTACATTCCCATGAGCTAATTCAGAGGATTTTTTTTTCTTGCATTGGTAAAGATATCTAAATCACCTATTGGTAGTATTCTTTCTCTGTGTTAAATGATTTAAACTGTAGGCAGTTGGAAATGAGTTATTGTAAAATAGAAACAATTGTTAAGAAGTAGATAGTGCTTACAGATTTAGATTAGGAAGACAAACCAAATAAAGGCACAGAATTATGATTGTTTTGGTGAGGTCAGCAGCACTGTTTAGGGCAGGGGTCTCAAACTGGCTGCCCTCCAGCTGTTGTGAAACTACAAGTCCCATCATGCCTCTGCCTGTGGGAGTCATGCTTGTAACTGTCAGCCTTGCAATGCCTCATGGGACTTGTAGTTTCACAACAGCTGGAGGGCCACCAGTTTGAGACCCCTGGTTTAGGGAGTATGGTTTATTTTTGTTCTCTAATTACCTTTTGTTTTAGTCATCTACACATCACATTAAAACAGGCAAAAACAGAACTTTTAACCACCATTTTCCACAAAAATAGAGCTTTCTTTTGGTGGTATTTAATCACTACAGGTGTTTTTATTTTTTGATTAACAAACAAAACAAAGACAGAAATATTTGAAAAAATAAAATAAAAACACCCCCCCTTCCCCCCACCGTTTTCCTAGTTTGTTACAAAATTTTGCAAACAGGTAATTTTTCTCCTTCATTGATGTGCATTGATGAGGCTGCACCGATGGGCACTGATTATCTTTTTTACATTTAATAAAACAGGATTACACTATTCGGTTCCATATATATTTTTTCCACATATTCCATCTCATGGTCCCCCTGGAGGAGGGGTTTTGCCCTTGCCTTTTGCACCCCTGATATTGAAGCAAGCAAAATCTTGCTAAAGTGCATTTGACTCACTTTTTAATTAAAGGAGTCAATACTTTCTGGTAAGCAGATCTTGTATTAGAGCATGTTGGGTGTTACTCTCTATCAAGCTGGTGAAGGGAGCTTTTGCTTTTCTTCTTATATGGAGGAGTTTGAACATAATTACATGTTGTTGGTGAAGTTTTTATGATATATTTAGGACTATCTAATACTTTACACTGTACCCTGGCTAAGTAGCCAGTACCACTATTTTCATTTGCACACTTGTATATATGGTGTTTGCACATTACACTTTATTTGGATGCATTAAGGATTATTATGTGGTATATTACACATATTCATTTTATTTCATTTGTTGCTATAGAGTGCCCTCTACACCATATTACAACAGCTATCATAAGTATCAACACTTAATCAGAGGAGCAGCTTATTTAAAAACCTTTTATACTTACATTTGTTACAATTATACATTGTTCACAGGGTTCATCTCCTTTTTTCACATTGGTTCATATTTGTTTAAAAAGACAGTATATACTCTTATTGCACAACAAATGTTTTGTAAATCATAATAAAATACAAAGCTATAAAAAAGTCAACATTGGTAATGTCATTTGTTTGCATATAATAGTCTTTATGGCTCAACACGTTTCTTGTAAATTGTCCTCCTCACCAGGAGCCACAGATACAGACTTTAAATATTATGCAATATAAATGAGATGACAATTATCAGCAGTTATATTTTAAACAATTAAATGGTGGTTATACCACCATCTATCGCATTAACATTCTCACCCCACATGTTCAAAGGTATATACCGATGCTTGGACATGGCAGCTGCATTATTTTATTTTTTTAGCCTTTTTTCTTTCATTTCATCTGCTGATACAGCCAGTAAGTCTATTGTTTTTCATCTTTCTTTTAAAGACCAAGATGTCCAGCAAAAGTGACAGTTAGTGGGCTGAGACAAACTGTTAAACACCGGCAGGGTCAGGGCTGCAATGGTCACACCTTTCCATATAAGTAGGGATGAGCCAGCGGTTTGAGTCAAACATCGGGTGTTCGTTTGTTCTAAAACGAACCGAACATATGGGGCGTTTGCTGGAAATTTGAGCGCCGCAGAATGCCCCATAATGCACTGCGAAATCTCAGTGCATTGCTGTATGATGATTGGCCAAAGCATGCACCTGACCAGCATGCTTTGGCCAATCACAGCATGATCTGCTGAGAGAGCCATAATTGGCCAAAGGCAGGGTGCCTTTGGCCAATCATGGCTCAGGGTGACTAAGTCTACACTCCACACTATATAAGGCTTCTTACAGAGCGGTCATGTGTTGTGTTGTTGGCGTGGAAAGAGAGATAGCTGAGTTAGATTACGCAGGTAGGTTATTCAGTTAGTGAAAGTGTATTTGATATATATATATATATATATATATATATATATATATATATATACTCTGCATTTAGCATAGACTTTATATTCAGTGTTTACTCTATATTCAGTCAGTGCAGGAAGTGTATTAATATATTGTGGCAGAGCGAAGCTCTGTCCCTTTGAAATTGGAGGTAAAGGAGATCCAGAGTTTGCATATCTGCAGACTATAGAATTTAAATGGAGAAAACTGCTCTGTCAGTTTTCTCCAGGTTTTGCTAGTCCTGGATGGGATCTCCAACTGTGTCCGGGTCTTGAGGATGGCAAGCAAGGTGTGTGCCCAGCTGCACACAGACCATATAATGAGGGGCTAATGAGTGGAGGATGGTGGAGTGTGAGCAGCTTGCTGCTGCTGTATGAAGACAGACCTGTGGAGGGGTCATCCCTGTGTAAGGGGTATTCTTTGCCCAGAGACTGGGAAAGGAGGGACAGCCTTGAGAGTCGGGAAGACTAAGGAAGCCAGTGAGTCCAGGGGACTGGAAGGAATCAACTCTGTTGAGAGTAAGCAGAGGAACTGCTGACAAGAGAGAGCCAGGTGGCTTGGTATGTTTTTCATTGATGAATGCTTAATGAAGTTAAACCCCTGCGTGGGACTTCTGGATGGACTTTTGTGTTTTTCCTTTCTTCAATAAACGTGGGCTACCAGGCCCTTAACTCTATACGCCTGTCTGATGAGGACTCACTGCATTAAAAAAATGCATCTTTTCACTTGAGTTAAACACCCCCATGTTACAAGTGGTGTTCGAATGCGGGCATACAGACGGTGAAATCCGGTCTCTGCGCCAGTGGTGAGTCATTTCAGGAACTGCTGCTAGCTGTGTGTGGCAGCCAGGCAAACTGCATTGCGCAGGAGTTCAATTGACTGTGTTGCATTGTGTGCAGGTAGTGCACTTGTGAGAATTTTTTTTTTTCTATGCTGTGAACTGTGTAACGGGCTGCTGTGCATGTGACTGCAAGGATGAGGCAGTCAAAACACAAGAAGTTCATGTTAAATCAAGTTAAAGGTGAAGTGAGCTCAGCGTGGCCTGAGAAGATGTCTCCACCTTGGAGGGCCAGTCAAAAGGGGCCAGTGATGTGTGAGACAGTGAATGAATGGTTCAAGCAGAATCGCAAAGAGTGTGGCGCAGTGCAAGGGGCTCAGATCTTGGCCTCTGACTATATGCAACCCATGCTGCCTACAGAGGAGGTTGGGGACTTCCTTGTAAGATTTGAAAAAGTTGCTGTAAAGAGAAAATGGCCTAGGGACTGGTGGCCAAAACTGCTGCAAACCTTATTACGGATAGAGTTCCGGTCGGTTTACCATTTGATGGACGGAGACCAGGATGACTACCGCAAGTTTAAAGAGGAAATCCTTTTTAGAGGAGAGTTCCATCGCATCATGGACCGACAGCCTGACCGGAAGTTGGAGAGGTATGTGGTTGCCCATAGCAACGGCGGTGATGTCAAGTCTGCAGACCATATGAGAAAAGTATTGCCTGCAGAGAGTGGTGGCAAGTTGAAAGCCACAATGCATCAAAGAGTTTGGGAGAATCAGCAAAGCTCTGCTGGGAGAGTGCGGTTTCCCATGGCAACGGGAGAAAGATTGCCAAAGGAAAGGAGGAGCTACAGGGCATATGTAGCTAAGCATCCACCTAAAGATGCGTATGCATTTCAAAATTACCAGGAGCAAAGGTCTTTATCTCCAGGCCCAGATTCCTGTGCAAATATGTTTGCAGTCACCCCTGGCAACGAGGATTTTCCTGTTGTGTCGGCAGGGGGTGCTAAACAGTTGGAGATGCCTGCTGTAATTTCATCCGGTGGCCACCAGGGAGAGTGGGCCAGTAAAAGTGCAGCAGAGGACTGGTTTGTGAGACAACGTACTCAAATGAAGATGGTGACCCCTACTACTGCGGTGGGTAAGACTGTCTTTAATGAAATAATGGCTGGAACCGCTGGGTTGATGTTGAAAAAGACTGGTGCTGGTAAATGCATAGAAGAGACTGAATATGTGACTGTGCACACTGGAGTGGAAGTGACCCCAAATGGGAGATCCACTGTCTGTTTGGAAAAGGACTTGCCTCGCTGCAGTGCCCTGTCCAGTGGGGAGGCAAGTGGTAAACTTGAATGTGACAATATGATGGGTAAAACTGCTAATATTGTGTTGGCTAAAGTGAATGGTCCAGTTGCTAATGGGCTAGTGCAGCTCACTAGAGATAACCCTGCTGTGAATGCGGTTAAAGATGTGCTATCTCCCCTAGCAACTGTGAAGAAGGCCATAGAGGTGCCCCTAGAAACCCCCAGGGAGCTCTGCGTTTTGGAGCCGGAGGTTGCCTGGGACAAC
>JAQSEC010000694.1:0-11710 GCA_028564925.1 Lithobates sylvaticus
TTTATTTTTTTATTTATTTTTTAATGGGTTAACTTCCTCTTTAAATTACACACAGGTGGACTCTATTTACTAATTAGGTTACTTCTGAAGGCAATTGGCCACTAGATTTTAGTTAGGGGTATCAGAGTAAAGGGGGCTGAATACAAAGGCACACCACACTTTTCACATATTTATTTGTAAAAAATGTTGAAGACCATTTACCATTTTCCTCCCACTTCACTTCACAGGCTGGCTGCACTGGGGACACATAGGCTGGCTGCACTGGGGACACATAGGCTGACTGCAATGGGGACACATAGGCTGGCTGCACTGGGGACACATAGGCTGACTGCAATGGGGACACAGGCTGGCTGCATCTGACGGGCACTGGTGAGGCTGCATTGATCTCTTGTATCATGTCTGCAGTCTCTGTCCATCTCCTGTACCATGTATGCAGTCTCTGACCATCTCCTGTACCATGTATGCAGTCTCTGACCATCTCCTGTACCATGTCCGCAGTCTCTGACCATCTCCTGTACCATGTATGCAGTCTCTGACCATCTCCTGTACCATGTATGCAGTCTCTGACCATCTGTACCATGTCCGCAGTCTCTGACCATCTCCTGTACCATGTATGCAGTCTCTGACCATCTCCTGTACCATGTATGCATTCTCTGACCATCTCCTGTACTATGTATGCAGTCTCTGACCATCTCCTGTACCATGTCCACAGTCTCTGACCATCTCTTTACCATGTCTACATTCTCTGACCATCTCCTGTACCATGTCCACAGTCTCTGACCATCTCCTGTACCATGTCCCCAGTCTCTGACCATCTCCTGTACCATGTCCCCAGTCTCTGACCATCTCTGACCATCTCCTGTACCATGTCCCCAGTCTCTGACCATCTCCTGTATAAAAATATTTTATAAAAATACGTTTCGGTATCGGTCATTTTCGGTATCGGTTTTCGGCCTAGTGTATTTTTCGTTTTCGGAATCGGTTTCGGCACCAAAAAACCCATTCAGTGCACCCGTACTCTATATATATGTTTAGTTGCAGGTTTGTCCCTACATAGGATTGTTACTCTTTATTGCTTTAACTAAATATCCTATAAAGAGACCGACCCCACCACCAGCTACAACTTTTCAATTTACGGGATTTTATTGAAACATAAATGTACTTTATTTATCACAGGTATTTCTATAATGCCGACAATTTACACATTTATGTTGCACATTCATATCATCCCTCTCGGATCTTACAATCTATAGCCGGCCACAGGAGGATTGAACCTCGGCTGGTTCAGCAGGGACAGGCCTGAGATTCAATCCATCCATGGGCAGGCTGGTTATACTGAAATCTATTGACTTCAGTACAAGTCTGTGGGATTTTTATTCAGGCAATCACTGCCGGCAGTGATCATTCTGTTCTGCCAGCAGGGAAAGTACCCCGCTGGCAAAACACAATAGCACTATGGGAGGGATTCCCCCATCTGTGTTGATGGGGGAAATCAAGCAATTTTCTTTCCGTTCACCCATTGTGGACGGAAAGAAAGTTGCATAATCTATGGGCTACTAAAGTCCTTAAGGTTGACCATAGAAGTGTATTTTTTTTTTTTTTTTCAATCAGGGAGTGGGCGGATTGGAAAAACCAAATGGAATCCCAACCCACATCTATTCACATAAAACAAACACCCTAAAGAACACAGTTATATAGAAATGTAACAGTACCACACCAGTATTGTTCAGTAAAAGAAGTCAAATTTTATTACAATATCCAATAAAAAAATCCATAGATGGGACTATATTGCAAATGTAGAAAGAGATGTAGAAATTAAAAAATCTTGCTAATGTAGTTACCGACCAGCCTGTGACCCCCCAAACTGTCCTGTCAAGCAGTATGTGTCAAAGACAGGGGTTTAGTTGCACACATTCACAAATGCATGCGTAAGCCACAGAGCCACGGCAAGGCACCCCATTTTCTGTGGAACCTAAGAGTCATTGCCACCATTGGTGGTAGATGAGTGCATGTAGGTGGGAGCAGGGGGTACGCTGGGCGTGAGGGAGTGAGGGCAGATGAAACTTGGGGGGAAGTTCCACTGGCCACACTCACCCCATACCCAGCGTGGTAGCATCCCGTCTTGGTGGTAGATAAGGGCATATAGGTGGGGGCAGGGGGTATTACCAATATGCTGGGCATGGGGGAGTGAGGGCAGATGAAACTTGGGGGGAAGTTCCACTGTCCACAATCACCCCATGCCCAGGGTGGTAGTGTCCCCTCTTGGTGGTAGAAAAGTTGGTGTATTGGGTTGTGAGGCAGTTGATCCAGAGGAAGGCGAAAAACCCCAGCAAAGCATGATCCAATGTGCTCCAGCTGGGGAAAAAATTCCTTCCTGATCCCCCGAGAGGCAATCGAATATTTCCTGGATCAGCCCTGTGTTGGTAGTAGATAAGTGGGTGTAGCAGAGCCTGAGGCATTGTCATCCTTGGTGGTAGATGAGTGCATATAGGTGGGGGCAGGGGGTATTACCAGTATGCTGGGCATGGGGGAGTGAGTGCAGATGAAACTTGGGGGGAAGTTCCACTGGCCACAATCACCACATGCCCAGGGTGGCAGCGTCCCCTCTTGGTGGTAGACGATTGCATATAGGTGGGGGCAGGGGGTATTACCAGTATGCTGGGCATGGGGGAGTGAGTGCAGATGAAACTTGGGGGGAAGTTCCACTGGCCACACTCATCCCATACCCAGGGTGGTAGTGTCCCTTCTTGGTGGTAGATGAGTGGGTGTAGCAGAGCCTGAGGCATTGTCACCCTTGGTGGTAGATGATTTCATGTAGGTGGAGGCAGGGGGTATTACCAGTATGCTGGGCATGGGGGAGTGAGGGCAGATGAAACTTGGGGGGAAGTTCCACTGGCCACAATCACCCCATACCCAGGGTGGTAGCGTCCCCTCTTAGCGGTAGATGAGTGGGTGTAGCATATGCTGAGGCATTGTCACCCTTGGTGGTAGATGATTGCATGTAGGTGGAGGCAGGGGGTATTACCAGTATGCTGGGCATGGGGGAGTGAGGGCCGATGAAACTTGGGGGGAAGTTCAACTGGCCACAATCACCCCATGCCCAGGGTGGTAGCGTCCCCTCTTGGCGGTAGATGAGTGGGTGTAGCATAGCCTGAGGCATTGTCACCCTTAGTGGTAGATGAGTGCATCTAGGTGGAGGCAGGGGGTATTACCAGTATGCTGGGCATGGTCCCCGGGACTGAGGGCAGATGAAACTTGGTGGGAAGTTCCACTGGCCACAATCACCCCATGCCCAGGGTGGTAGCATCCCCTCTTAGCGGTAGATGAGTGGGTGTAGCATATGCTGAGGCATTGTCACCCTTGGTGGTAGATGATTTCATGTAGGTGGAGGCAGGGGGTATTACCAGTATGCTGGGCATGGGGGAGTGAGGGCAGATGAAACTTGGGGGGGAAGTTCCACTGGCCACAATCACCCCATACCCAGGGTGGTAGCGTCCCCTCTTAGCGGTAGATGAGTGGGTGTAGCATATGCTGAGGCATTGTCACCCTTGGTGGTAGATGATTGCATGTAGGTGGAGGCAGGGGGTATTACCAGTATGCTGGGCATGGGGGAGTGAGGGCAGATGAAACTTGGGGGGAAGTTCCACTGGCCACAATCACCCCATGCCCAGGGTGGTAGCGTCCCCTCTTGGCGGTAGATGAGTGGGTGTAGCATAGCCTGAGGCATTGTCACCCTTGGTGGTAGATGATTGCATCTAGGTGGAGGCAGGGGGTATTACCAGTATGCTGGGCATGGTCCCCGGGACTGAGGGCAGATGAAACTTGGTGGGAAGTTCCACTGGCCACAATCACCCCATGCCCAGGGTGGTAGCGTCCCCTCTTAGCGGTAGATGAGTGGGTGTAGCAGATGCTGAGGCATTGTCACCCTTGGTGGTAGATGATTGCATGTAGGTGGAGGCAGGGGGTATTACCAGTATGCTGGGCATGGGGGAGTGAGGGCAGATGAAACTTGGGGGGAAGTTCCACTGGCCACAATCACCCCATGCCCGGGGTGGTAGCGTCCCCTCTTGGCAGTAGATGAGTGGGTGGAGCAGAGCCTGAGGCATTGTCACCCTTGGTGGTAGATGATTGCATATAGGTGGAGGCAGGGGGTATTACCAGTATTCTGGGCATGGTCCCCGGGACTGAGGGCAGATGAAACTTGGGAAGTTCCACTGGCCACAATCACCCCATGCCCAGGGTGGTAGCGTCCCCTCTTGGCGGTAGACGAGTGGGTGTAGCAGAGCCAGAGGCATTGTCACCCTTGGTGGTAGATGATTGCATGTAGGTGGAGGCAGGGGGTATTACCAGTATGCTGGGCATGGGGGAGTGAGGGCAGATGAAACTTGGGGGGAAGTTCCACTGGCCACAATCACCCCATGCCCAGGGTGGTAGCGTCCCCTCTTGGCGGTAGACGAGTGGGTGTAGCATAGCCTGAGGCATTGTCACCCTTGGTGGTAGATGATTGCATGTAGGTGGAGGCAGGGGGTATTACCAGTATGCTGGGCATGGGGGAGTGAGGGCAGATGAAACTTGGGGGGAAGTTCCACTGGCCACAATCACCCCATGCCCAGGGTGGTAGCGTCCCCTCTTGGTGGTAGATGAGTGGGTGTAGCAGAGCCTGAGGCATTGTCACCCTTAGTGGTAGATGAGTGCATCTAGGTGGAGGCAGGGGGTATTACCAGTATGCTGGGCATGGTCCCCGGGACTGAGGGCAGATGAAACTTGGTGGGAAGTTCCACTGGCCACAATCACCCCATGCCCAGGGTGGTAGCATCCCCTCTTAGCGGTAGATGAGTGGGTGTAGCATATGCTGAGGCATTGTCACCCTTGGTGGTAGATGATTGCATGTAGGTGGAGGCAGGGGGTATTACCAGTATGCTGGGCATGGGGGAGTGAGGGCAGATGAAACTTGGGGGGAAGTTCCACTGGCCACAATCACCCCATGCCCAGGGTGGTAGCGTCCCCTCTTGGCAGTAGATGAGTGGGTGTAGCATAGCCTGAGGCATTGTCACCCTTGGTGGTAGATGATTGCATATAGGTGGAGGCAGGGGGTATTACCAGTATGCTGGGCATGGTCCCCGGGACTGAGGGCAGATGAAACTTGGGAAGTTCCACTGGCCACAATCACCCCATGCCCAGGGTGGTAGCGTCCCCTCTTGGCGGTAGACGAGTGGGTGTAGCAGAGCCTGAGGCATTGTCACCCTTGGTGGTAGATGATTGCATGTAGGTGGAGGCAGGGGGTATTACCAGAATGCTGGGCATGGGGGAGTGAGGGCAGATGAAACTTGGGGGGAAGTTCCACTGGCCACAATCACCCCATGCCCAGGGTGGTAGCGTCCCCTCTTGGCGGTAGATGAGTGGGTGTAGCAAAGCCTGAGGCATTGTCACCCTTGGTGGTAGATGATTGCATATAGGTCAAGGCAGGGGGTATTACCAGTATTCTGGGCATGGTCCCCGGGACTGAGGGCAGATGAAACTTGGGAAGTTCCACTGGCCCCAATCACCCCATACCCAGGGTGGTAGCGTCCCCTCTTGGTGGTAGATGGGTGGGTGTAGGTGGGGCCAGGGGGTATTACCAGTATGCCGGGCATGGGGGAGTGAGGGCAGATGAAACTTGGGAAGTTCCACTGGCCCCAATCACCCCATACCCAGGGTGGTAGCGTCCCCTCTTGGCAGTAGACGAGTGGGTGTAGCAAAGCCTGAGGCATTGTCACCCTTGGTGGTAGATGATTGCATGTAGGTGGGGCCAGGGGGTATTACCAGTATGCCGGGCATGGGGGAGTGAGGGCAGATGAAACTTGGGGGGAAGTTCCACTGGCCACAATCACCCCATGCCTAGGGTGGTAGCGTCCCCTCTTGGCGGTAGACGAGTGGGTGTAGCAAAGCCTGAGGCATTGTCACCCTTGGTGGTAGATGATCGCATGTAGGTCGAGGCAGGGGGTATTACCAGTATTCTGGGCATGGTCCCCGGGACTGAGGGCAGATGAAACTTGGGAAGTTCCACTGGCCCCAATCACCCCATACCCAGGGTGGTAGCGTCCCCTCTTGGCAGTAGACGAGTGGGTGTAGCAAAGCCTGAGGCATTGTCACCCTTGGTGGTAGATGATTGCATATAGGTGGAGGCAGGGGGTATTACCAGTATTCTGGGCATGGTCCCCGGGACTGAGGGCAGATGAAACTTGGGTAGTTCCACTGGCCACAATCACCCCATACCCAGGGTGGTAGCGTCCCCTCTTGGTGGTAGATGAGTGGGGGTGTATTGGTTTGTGAGGCAGTTGATCCAGAGGAAGGCGAAAACCCCCAGCAAAGCATGATCCAATGTGCTCCAGCTGGGGGAAAAATTCCTTCCTGATCCCCCGAGAGGCAATCGAATATTTCCTGGATCAGCCCTGTGTGTGGGGGAGGGCGGGCAATTGGAGCCCCACCCTCGGTGGTAGGTGAGTGGAGGAGGAGGGACCATCCCCCACACAGAGCTCTGGAGGGAGGAGCCATTGTCACTACAGCCGGGACCCGGCCTGTCTGTGTGATCTGCCTCCTCTGTTCAGGTTCTTAAGGAACTACAAGTCCCAGCAATCTCTGTCCGCATGAGGGACTACAACTCCCAGCAAGGCCCCGGTCCTGGGGGGGAGGGGTAAAGGGTGGTAGGAGATGAGTGTGGGGTACAATTACCCCTCCCCGCAGGCCCCGGTCCTGGGGGGGAGGGGTAAAGGGCGGTAGGAGTTGAGTGTGGGGTACAATTACCCCTCCCCCGCAGGCCCCGGTCCTGGGGGGGAGGGGTAAAGGGCGGTAGGAGATAAGTGTGGGGTACAATTACCCCTCCCCGCAGGCCCCGGTCCTGGGGGGGAGGGGTGAAGGGCGGTAGGAGATGAGTGTGGGGTACAATTACCCCTCCCCCGCAGGCCCCGGTCCTGGGGGGGAGGGGTAAAGGGCGGTAGGAGATGAGTGTGGGGTACAATTACCCCTGAGGAGGGGGAGGGGAGCAGGCTGGGGTATGTAGAGATTGCTGAGACTTGTAGTACATCTATAGAAGAAATCATGCTGGGATTTGTAGTCCTGTAACATCTTATTCCAGGCTGGGAGCTGAACCCCCATTACTTACACAGTACATGCTGGGAGTTGTCTTAGCAGAGGAGGCAGCCCCGGACACACAGACACGCTGTGACTCGGCTGTAGTCCGGACAATGGCTCCTCCCTCCGGAGCTCTGAGGTGGAGATGTTACCTCCTCTCTGCTCTTCTCACACTGAACGCTCTCGTCCGCTGCTCGGCTGTTTACAAGATCAAGCTCTGACGTCACATCGTAACGGCTCCAGCATGAAGATGATTTTCCTTCTCCCGATTGGCTATTTACTGGTCTCCTGGCAACGCTCACCACATCCTCTGGTCACGCCTGCGCAGTTACGTCGCTCTCTGCGGTAGTCACTTGCTGCACGTAGCAGGTAGAGCGAGGCCACGTGACTTCACAGGAGGAGAAGCAAAGAAAATCCTCCCTGTGGCTACTGCGCATGTGCGGCTCAGAGACGGTGTAAAAAATGTCTCGGCCGCGTCCCTTCCTGTGCGGCTCCGTCACAGCTGATGGCGGGCCGCGGTCGCGAAATATTATGGTCTCGGGCGGGCGGAGAGATGGTTAAACTTAAGACACAGCCCCGCCCACTCTACTAACACGCCCGAATCTTATGTATGTCCATGGTCGAGAAAAGTTATGGACTCGAGGGGGCGGGCAGAGGCGGAGAGTTGGTGGGAGGGGGAGATAGGGGGTGTTCTGCCATCAAACATGCTGCCACTGTGCCCAGCAAACGTTGCCTCACTGTGCCCGTAAAACGCAGACACTGCCCGTCAAACGCAGACACTGCCCATCAAACGCAGACACTGTGTCCGTCAAACGCTGCCTCACTGTGCCCATCAAACGCAGACACTGTGCCCGTCAAACACTGTCTCACTGTGCCCGTCAAACGCTGTCTCACTGTGCCCGTCAAACGCTGTCTCACTGTGCCCATCAAACGCAACCACTGTGCCCATCAAACGCAGACTCTGTGCCCATCAAACACAGACATTGTGCCCGTCAAACGCCTCACTGTGCCCATCAAATGCAGACACTGTGCCCATCAAACGCTGCCTCACTGTGCCCATCAAACGCACCCACTGTGCCCATCAAACGCAGACACTGTGCCCATAAAACGCAGACATTGTGCCCTTCAAACGCCTCACTTTGCCCATCAAACGCTGCCTCACTGTGCCCATCAAACGCAGACACTGTGCCCATCAAAAGCTGCCTTACTGTGCCCATCAAACGCAGACACTGCGTCCAGCAAATGCTGCCTCACTGTCCCCGTCAAACGCTGCCTCACTGTCCCTGTCAAACGCAGACACTGTGCCCCTCAAATGCTGCCTCACTGTGCCTATCAAACGCAGACACTGAGCCTGTCAAACGCTGCCTCACTGTGCCCGTCAAATGCAGACACTGTGCCCATCAAACGCTGCCTCACTGTGCCCCAAATGCTGCCTCAAACTGCTCACTGTGCCCAAACGCTGCCCTACTGTGCCCCTCAAACGCAGACACTGTGCCCGTCAAACGCTGCCTCACTGTGCCCATCAAACGCCTCACTGTGCCCGTCAAACGCAGACACTGTGCCATCAAACGCTGCCTCACTGTGCCCATCAAACGCTGCCTCACTGTGCCCGTCAAACGCTGCCTCACTGTGCCCCTCAAACGCAGACACTGTGCCGTCAAACGCTGCCTCACTGTGCCCGTCAAATGCAGACACTGTGCCCGTCAAATGCTGTCTCACTGTGCCCGTCAAACGCAGACACTGTGCCCATCAAACGCAGATACTGTGCCCATCAAACGCAGACACTGTGCCCATCAAACGCTGCCTCACTGTGCCCATCAAACGCTGCCTCACTGTGCCCCTCAAACGCAGACACTGTGCCCCTCAAATGCTGCCTCACTGTGCCTATCAAACGCAGACACTGTGCTGTCAAACGCTGCCTCACTGTGCCCGTCAAATGCAGACACTGTGCCTATCAAACGCTGCCTCACTGTGCCCGTCAAATGCTGCCTCACTGTGCCCAAACGCTGCCCTACTGTGCCCCTCAAACGCAGACACTGTGCCCGTCAAACGCTGCCTCACTGTGCCCATCAAACGCCTCACTGTGCCCGTCAAACGCAGACACTGTGCCCATCAAACGCTGCCTCACTGTGCCCGTCAAACGCTGCCTCACTGTGCCCGTCAAACGCTGCCTCACTGTGCCCCTCAAACGCAGACACTGTGCCGTCAAACGCTGCCTCACTGTGTCAAATGCAGACACTGTGCCCGTCAAATGCTTCAGACACTGTGCCCGTGTGCCCGTCAAACGCAGACACTGTGCCCATCAAACGCTGCCTCACTGTGCCCGTCAAACGCTGACACTGTGCCCGTCAAACGCAGATACTGTGCCCATCAAACGCTGTCTCACTGTGCCCATCAAACGCTGCCTCACTGTGCCCATCAAACGCAGACACTGTGCCCATCAAACGCTGCCTCACTGTGCCCGTCAAACGCGCTGCCTCAAACCTGCCTCACTGTGCCCGTCAAACGCTGCCTCACTGTGCCCGTCAAACGCTGCCTCACTGTGCCCGTCAAACGCTGCCTCACTGTGCCCGTCAAACGCTGCCCTACTGTGCCCCTCAAACGCAGACACTGTGCCTGTCAAACGCTGCCTCACTGTGCCCATCAAACGCTGCCCTACTGTGCCCCTCAAAAGCAGACACTGTGCCCGTCAAAAACGCTGCCTCACTGTGTCCGTCAAACGCAGACACAGTGTGCCCGTCAAACGCTGCCTCACTGTGCCCCCGCAGACAGTGCCCAAACGCAGACACTGCCCGTAAATGCTGCTGCCTCACTGTGCCCCGTCAAACGCTGCCTCACTGTGCCCGTCAAACGCTGCCTCACTGTGCCCGTCAAACGCTGCCCTACTGTGCCCCTCAAACGCAGACACTGTGCCTGTCAAACGCTGCCTCACTGTGCCTCACTGTGCCCATCAAACGCTGCCCTACTGTGCCCCTCAAACGCAGACACTGTGTCCGTCAAAAACGCTGCCTCACTGTGTCCGTCAAACGCAGACAGTGTGCCCGTCAATCGCTGCCTCACTGTGCCCGTCAAACGCAGACACTGCCCGTTAAACGCTGTCTCACTGTGCCCGTCAAACATTGCCTCCTTGTGCATGTCAAATGCAGACACTGTGCCTGTCAAATGCTGCCTCAGTGTGCCCATCAAATGCTGCCTCACTGTGCCCATCAAACGCAGACACTGTGCCCGTCAAACGCAGACACTGGGCCCGTCAAACGCAGACACTGTGCCCGTCAAACGCTGCCTCACTGTGCCTGTCAAACGCTGCCTCACTGTGCCTGTCAAACGCTGCCACTGTGCCTGTCAAACGCAGACACTGTGCCCGTCAAACGCAGACACTGTGCCCATCAAACGCTGCCTCACTGTGCCCATCAAAAGCTGCCACTATGCCCTTCAAACGCAACCACTGTGCCCGTCAAACGCAACCACTGTGCCCATCAAACGCAGACACTGTGCCCATCAATTTCTGTCTCACTGTGCCCATCAAATGCAGACACTGTGCCCGTCAAACGCAGACACTGCACCCAGGAAATGCAGACACTGTGCCCGTCAAACAATTCCTCACTGTTCCCATCAAACGCAGACACTGTGCCCGTCAAACGCAGACACTGCACCCAGGAAATGCAGACACTGTGCCCATCAAACGCAGACACTGTGCCCGTCAAACGCTGCCTTACTGAGCCCATAAAACGATGCCACTGTGCCTGTCAAACGCAACCACTGTGCCCATCAAACGCAGACACTGCGCCCAGCAAACACAGACACTGTGCCCGTCAAACGCTGCCTCACTGTACCCATCAAACGCAGACACTGTGCCCGTCAAACGCTGCCTCACTGTCCCCGTCAAACGCTGCCTCACTGTGCCCGTCAAATGCTGCCTCACTGTACCCATCAAACGCAGACACTGTGCCCGTCAAACGCTGCCTCACTGTCCCCATCAAACGCTGCCTCACTATGCCCGTCAAATGCTGCCTCACTGTACCCATCAAACGCAGACACTGTGCCCGTCAAACGCTGCCTCACTGTCCCCATCAAACGCTGCCTCACTGTGCCCATCAAACGCTGCCTCACTGTGCCCATCAAACGCTGCCACTGTACCCATAAATTGCCGCCACTGTGCCATCAAACGCAGCTACTGTACCCATCAATTGCTGCCAGTGTGCCCATCAATTGCCGCCAGATTGTCAAGCCGTAGCTGTGCTCCCTGGGGATATGCTGATCACCTATCCATGCTGCTGGAGGGAGCCCAGATGACCATAAATGAGGGACCTGCATGTCATGGAAATTGAGACCATCCCATACCCCGCTCCATCTCCCCAGGACAGGGACCCCCCCCCCCCCCCGAAGGACAGGGACCCCCTTCCCCCCCTCTGAGGACAGGGACCCCCTTCCCCCCCTCTGAGGACAGGGACTCCCTTCTCTCCTGGGGACAGGGACTCCCTTCTCCCTGGGGACAGGGACCCCCTTCACCCTTGGGGACAGGAACCCCCTTTCCCCTGGGGACAGGGACCCCCCCCTTCTCCCCTGGGGACAGGGATCCTATCTCCCCTGGCCTGGGGAC
>JAQSEC010000173.1:0-11725 GCA_028564925.1 Lithobates sylvaticus
GGGGCGGCAGCCTGACCTGTAAGTTACTCTTTCCTGTGGGACAGTAGAGTGCTGTATCCTAGACAGGGAGGAAAGGTCTGTACTGGGAAAGGAGGAGAGAGACACTCTGTACATGGTGCACCCTTGAGCCCTGCACTCTGTACATAGCGCAGACCTGAACCCTATCCTCTGTACGTAGCGCAATCGTGAACCCTGTCCTCTGTATGTAGCGCAATCCTGAGCCCTGCACTCTGTACGTAGCACAATCCTGAACCCTGCACTCTGTACGTATTGCACTCCTGAACCTGCACTTTGATTGTAACGTACTCCTGGGCTCTGCACATAGCGTACTCCTTAACCTTGCACTCTGTACATTGCACAATTCTGAACCCTGTACTGCGCATGCAGTGCACTCCTGAGCCCTGCACTCTATACACTGCACACTCAAAGCGAAGTGTACAAAACAGTGCCTGAGATGGCAGAAGAGCAGAAGACATACCAGCCAGCCACAGCAAGGCCAGGGTGCCAGCCAGCCACCCACAGTGACCCACCTACAGCAGAGTCAGGGTGCCAGCCAGCCAGCCAGCCACACACAATGACCCACCCACACCAGGGCCAAGGGGTCATCCAGCCATCCACAGTGACTGTGTTGCTATGGGCATTTGTATAGTGACTTTATTGCAATAATATAGAGTTTTAGATTTAGTAACAGCATGTCCACAGAAGGCCTCTTCCCCCTCCATTGATATGTAAATAAACCAGATAGAAGATGAGCAGAGGAAGTTGGTGTTTACAGGAAGTGGGTGGGAGGGGCATGGAGAGGGTTTGAAAGAGACATGTGTTTTGGGACAGGGGGAGTTGGTGTGAAGAAGGACAAAGGACAAGATGGCTACCAGGAGCTGGATAACGTTGGAGACGCTGGTGTGAGTTGGACTTTGAAGAAGGAACTATGAAGGACATCTTAACCCTTAAGTTGAGTAATTGTTTAGTTTACCTAATGTGTACATATTATACATGCTTATATGTGAAGCTATAAGTTGTGTTGTATTGTTCATCCTACAGTTTGTATGTGCAGATTTTTCCTTGTTTAGTAAAGCATTAATACACTTCAGAAGTCTAAGCTTCCTTGGTTTTACCACAAGAACTTAATAGATAAACGCAAGCATTACATTTGGGGGCTCGGCCGTTATTTGTGCTAAAATTTCAACTGAAGCAGACCTGTTTTATATTGTGTGTTTTGTTGCTTGTGCTGGGGGAAAAATGCTGCGTACACTGTTTAGGAGGAGTAAGGCTGCAAAGATTTCTGGTGTCCAGGAGGACTTGAAGGCGTGCACCCTTCCTATCTGGGCCAGAAATAGTCAGTGGATGCCTGTTGCAAAGGAGCTGGCTAGATATGCGTCTCCTTTGAACAGAGCTTGGGGGGATGGAGTCTGTGATCTTTCCTCAGATTTTAGTCTCAAAAGTTTTGGGTTCAGTAAGGGAGAGATGCGGCCAGTTGCTGTGTTTGGTTTGCACTTCCTGCATGCTCTACATATTGAATCTGAAAAGAGGGAAAAGGCGGAATTAGAAAGAGATTTACTGAAGGAGCAGCTTGCAGTGGCATCCAAGGGTTTGGAAGAAACTGCAAGCAAGGAAAAAGATTTAGAAAGGAGGGTAATCAAACTTAAACCTGCAGTGGCTTCGAAGTGTGTTCAAACCCCTGTAGGCCGAGCTGAAGATTTGAGTGAGCGGTGTGCAGCCCTCATGACCAAGTCTAATGATGCCCTAACAAAGGACAAAGGCCCAAAGCCTGTAAGCAGAAGTAGGACATGTGCCACTGTTACTTCTCATAACCGGGAAGCAGAGGATTTGATAAGCTCAAATGACCGAGTTGAGTCAGATACAAGGAAGGCAAGGCCTATGATCTCCAGGAGACACATGTGGATTGATTTACTTAAGGTGGGGGTCCCTAGAGAGGAAATAGATGGGATTCCTACACCAGCCTTGTTTAAGAAGTGGAAGCAAATGGTTGGGAATGGTAGATTCAGTCACATTAAGTGTTTCTGTTGCCATAAAATGGGGCATTTTGCAAAAATGTGCCATGCTGTGAAGGCTGAACAACAGCAGGCCTGTGTGCTTCCCAGGACAGCACGGAGAGACATGCAAGTTTATTCGTTACGTTGGAAGTCAATGCCTTTCCGTGAAAGTATTTCAAGGCAACAGTGGGCACCCTACAATAGTTTTGCAGTTAGAAATGGGCAGATAGAGAAATGTGAGCAGTGAGCTATGTTTTTTGGCACATTTTGGCACATATAATCTGCTTTGTCTCTTACTCTTTTTAGGTATTGAGCATCGAGAGGTGGAGCAGGCAGTGCAGATGACCATACTGGATGGGAGGAGACAGACCAGAAGAGAGCCTGAGAAAAGGTGGCTGAATTGGAGTGGACTTCCATCTGAGCATTTTCCTTATGACCAAGAAGAAAAGAGACTTTTCATCTGGGACTTTCTTTACAAACTGCCAAAAGACATTGTTAACCCTGCTCAAAAGTCAGCCTTCCAGGGACAAACCAATCGTCTGACCGCCCACAAGATGGGGGTCGAAAGGGAATTTGTTCCTCCCATTTATACGGGGGGTTTATTTTGCCCTTTCCTGGACAAAAGGCTTTAAGAAGTTTCCTATATTATCCTATAAAGTCAAGAGGTGGTATGTGTTGCTATGGGCATTTGTATAGTGACTTTATTGCAATAATATAGAGTTTTAGATTTAGTAACAGCATGTCCACAGAAGGCCTCTTCCCCCTCCATTGATATGTAAATAAACCAGATAGAAGATGAGCAGAGGAAGTTGGTGTTTACAGGAAGTGGGTGGGAGGGGCATGGAGAGGGTTTGAAAGAGACATGTGTTTTGGGACAGGGGGAGTTGGTGTGAAGAAGGACAAAGGACAAGATGGCTACCAGGAGCTGGATAACGTTGGAGACGCTGGTGTGAGTTGGACTTTGAAGAAGGAACTATGAAGGACATCTTAACCCTTAAGTTGAGTAATTGTTTAGTTTACCTAATGTGTACATATTATACACGCTTATATGTGAAGCTATAAGTTGTGTTGTATTGTTCATCCTACAGTTTGTATGTGCAGATTTTTCCTTGTTTAGTAAAGCATTAATACACTTCAGAAGTCTAAGCTTCCTTGGTTTTACCACAAGAACTTAATAGATAAACGCAAGCATTACAGTGACCCACCCACAGCAGGGCCGGGGGGGCCAGCCAGCCACCCACGGTGACCCACCCACAGCAGGGCCAGGGTGCCAGCCAGCCACCCACCCACGGTGACCCACCCACACCAGGGCCAGTGTGCCAGCTAGCCAGCCACCCACGGGGAACCACCCACACCAGGGAGCCAGCCAGCCACAGCTGTGTACCAGCCAGCTAGCCACAGAGGATGCAGGAGCCAGCCAGCCAGCCACAGAGGACATGGGAACCAGCCACAACTACAGTACCTGTAGTTAAGGTAAGACCACCATTTTCTTGCTTTTTCAGAAAAACAATATCTTAAATTGGTAAGTTTAAACATAATACATCTTATAAACTTCCCATCCCGAGAATAGTAATATGATGGCTGCAAGGTGGCTCTGCTTCCTGGGCCGTCTAGGGGGCGCCACGTCACTCAGGAGCCAATGGCCGCGATGTCCCACGATTGCTTGTCACAGAGCAGGGACGTGGATCTGTGTGTGTAAAGATTCACGTCCTTTCAGGGGAGAGGTGACAGATCGTGTGTTCCTTGTATATAGGAACACCGATCGGTCACCTCCCACAGTCAGTCCCCTCCCACCACAGTTAGAATCACTCCCTAGGTAACACATTTAACCCCTTGATCTGCCCCTAGTGTTAACCCCTTCCCTGCCAGTGACATTTACACAGTAATCAGTGCATTTTTATCGCACCGATTGTTGTATAAATGTCAATGGTCCCAAAATAGTGTCAAAAGTGTCTGATCTGTCTGCCGCAATATCATAGTCCTGACAAAAATTGCAGATCGCCGCCATTACTAGTAAAAAAAATAAAATAATAAAAATGCCCTAAATCTATCCCCTATTTTGTAGGCGCTATAACTTTTGTGCAAACCAATCAATATACGCTTATTGGGATTTTTCTTTACCAGAAATATGTAAAGAATATATATCAGCCTAAACTGAGGAAGAAATTTGTTTTGTTTTTTTCAAAAGTCGCTCTTTTTTTGTTTATAGCGCAAAAAATAAAAACTGCAGAGGTGATCAAATACCACCAAAAGAAAGCTCTATTTATGGGGGGAAAAAATATCAAAATTTCATATGGGTACAGTGTTGCAGTGTTGGTAGATCCTGATATGTAGAGGACGGCCTCTCTTACACCTCTGACTCAAGGCCCCTGCTAGAGCAGACAGGAGGCACGGGAGTGCAGAGTCACACAAGTGCCTGGCAGGATTGCTGACAGCAGAGCTGGACAGGAACTCCTAGTGGGACTGGGGAGGAACACCAACACAGCGGATGACCAGGAACAGCAGTAAGCAGGAAGCTGGAACAGACTCATACTGGAACACCACAGGCTGAGAAGCAGATGCAGCTGCAGGTGGGATGGATGCACCCAAAGGGCTAGAGAGAAGGCAGGTAGAGGCAGGCTGGGTCATAAACAGGCGGACAAGTCAGGAACTGATGCAGAGGCTGGAGTGGAGTCAGGGTACAGGCTGTGTTGGCAATGGCTGGCAGCGAGTTAGCAGAAAGAGCAGGCAGGTGCAGAGTCAGAGACAAGCCAGGGTCGGACGCAGGCAGAATGCAGGAACGTCAGGAACAAGCCAGGTCAAACAACAGAAACAGATATAAGATACTGGATAGCAGGGACACACGGGCGCACCCGCGGCATTCTCCTAACAGGAATTGAAGTTTTAGGATGTCTTCTGCCCTTCCTGACACTATCTTAGCATTTTTGGGGTTCAGGAATGAGAGTATATTAGTTGAGCCAAAACAATACTACCCTTGCAAGAGAACAATCTAAATCGAAGTTGCAATGATGTCTATGAAGCCTGTACAATATTTTTTAATATTTTTCTTAGAAATATATCCACTCAAATGTGGAATTTTGGAATGAAAAACTGCATACTGTGTGTCCTTTTAAAAAATGCAGCTTATTCCAACTGTTTCAAAGCTAACTGTGGAGTCTGTACAATATTTCCAGCTGTTGTCTCTGAAATAATACACTCTGGGTATTTTTTTATGATAAAACCTGCCCAGTCTTTAAAGCTGCAGTCCAATAAAAAATCTCAATAGTGTGTATGGCGTCTGTACAATATTTCAGTTTTTTTCTCAGATTTTTTCTTTGTTTCATGATAAAACCTGCCTTGTCTCTCCCTCTTTAATTGTGGCCTAGTAAAACTGCTTAACTAATGTGCAGTGAGTCTATACAATATCTCTGACTGCTGTCTCTGAAATAATACACTCTAATTATTATTTCATGGTAAAAACCGCCTCATCGTTCCTTCGTATATTACAGCCCAATCAAGCTGCTTATATACTATCCAGCCACTGCACTATACAGTATGTGTGGCTATTGTCCTCTGAAATATCCCACTTTAATTTGTATTTTAGAATCACAAATGCCTCGTTTCTGGAGTATGGGGTTGTGGTTTCGAACTGTTTTTGCACAATCTGGTTTGACATTTTATTCAACTTTCAAGACAATACAGTGTGATGCCAAAAAAAAAAAAAGTGAAGTTCCCTGTAGCTTTTAGATCTGTTGTGCCTTCTACTTCCATTTCTCCATTCTGATTTACCACTGGTTGAAAAAAAAATCAAGTAAGCCAGCCAAAACTTTTTTTTCATGTGGAAATTAATACATTTGGGTGCTGTGGTTGTATTTAAGGCAAACAATAATGTAAAAGTAAAAACAAAAACAATTACACATTGATCCCAGAATGGAATGAAGTAATAATAATCAGGATTGTAGGAGTTCTTTAAATCTTATTCAGTCCACATATCCATGGCAAAAAACCTTTGGTTCTTTTTCTAGAGGGTATAGAGTTTCTTGGATCTCAGAAACAGTGGACCAAATAATATTTAAAAACTCCTGCAATCTTTCATGTTATTACAGCATGGAATATGGTTTCACAGATGTTTCTGTGATAATCACACTGTTCTTTGACACCGCATACAGCTTAAATTGGTAAAAAAAATTGGTGAAAAAAAAAAGTCTTTATACTTACCTGCTCTGTGCAATGGAATTGCACAAAGCATCCCCCCAAACCTCCTCTTCTTGGGTCCCCCCGCTGGTGCTAGTGAATCCTCCACTCTGTCCAGTGCCCCCACTGGAAGCCACTTCCCATGGGGGCACTCGTACTTACTCGATCCCGAGCCCCATTGGCGTGTTCATCGACACAGATAGCAGGGAATCAAAATCAAGCCAAATTACTACGTATACGCCTTTTAGTGAGGGGTTAAAGTAAATCTCTACTTTGTAGAGCTTATAATAAAGCAGTGTGACAAACACGTAATGAACTGTTCAAAACAAAAATCTCTGATGTTAAATCTACAGTAAAATATATCACAAGATTTTCCTCTCAGCATTATGAGCTGAGAAATATCATGACTAATCATTGGCACCTTTTACAGGAGGATACTATTTTGAAAAAATATCTTGGTCAACATCCAAAGATGGTGTTTAGATGAGCGAGATCACTTCGTGATAGGCTTGTTTCTAGTCACTATCCAATGGCATACACAGGTGTGGCAAATGTGCCTTTTGCTCTTAGATTAATTCAGGTACTAACTTTATACTTCCTAATGGAAAACACTTTATCCCAAACTTTTTTGCAAACTGTAAAATACAGGGTATTGTATATCTTATGCTATGCAAATGTGGAGCATTATTTGTAGGGAAGACAGGCAGACAATTTAAACAGTGGATAAATTACCTTATTTACTAATCAGCTAGTGGGAAAATGCTTACCCCCTGCTCTTGTACTGGACAATATGTTATATTTATACAATGTTATTGCTATGACTGTTTATAATTGTTGTTTCTATCTTGGTTGCATACTCTTATGACTGTCCTCTCTCTATATGGTGGCCCCACACTGTGATTAATTTTCTGTTTTAGAGGCTTTATCCCCTGGTTTTGTGTGGCCACACAGCGCTGCATTCTCTGATAAAATCTCTGTGTGGTTGGAGTTGTGCCGACTGGAGGACCAGATGGGAAATGCTTTCCCTTGTTTGGTCCTTCCTTGCTCCCATTGTATTGGCCTGGGCTTCCGTATCAGCGCTAGCCCATGTGCTGTAGCCTGTGGCTGGTCTGGTCTGTGTCACTTCCGGGTTTCGTGATGACGCACATCTAGTCGGGACGTATATATACACATAGACGCAATGGCATCTAAACACACTCACCAATGCCACACGAGGAACCCACAGGCGGCGGTGTTATATGTGTATATATATCTATATATATAGATATAGATAGATAGATACAGTAGATAGATAGATAGATAGATAGATAGATAGATAGATAGATAGATAGATAGATAGATAGATAGATAGATAGATTAGATAGAAAAAAAAAAAATATATATATATATATGTTTGAAGGCTGGCCGCAGGCTAGCCTGCATTTGTAGGAGGAGTCTGAGGGCTATGTATCCCTCCTCCTCCATCAATCCGTCGTCAATCATTTCCGGGTTCCCACCCACCCGTTCCCCCATATTTTATTATTTATTTCATTAATATTCATTCAGGGTATGCCCTCTTTTAGGCATACCGACCAGCAGGCCATGGCACACCTCAGGCCTTGGTAGTTACGATTATCACATTCTCAAGTGAAGACTCTGACTACAAATATATATATATATATATATATATATATAGCAAGAGAATTGTTACATTTTTGCAATAATGCACATTTTTGGAGATATTGGGACTGTTGTGGTGTCCTTATTCAGTTTTCCTTCTTTATGTTTATATCTAGATTTGTGGTGCTGCCATCTGTCCTAATGTATGGGATGCAATCTCCTATTATCTAAAGCATTTATACCACAACCCTCTCAATCTTTTAATATAAACATAAAGTATAAGGTTTGGGGTTGCAGGGTGGGTAAATGTTCAGTTTGGGGGTAACAGGGAATGTTCAGCGGGTCTTACACCCATAGAATTTCATTAGAAAATGGTTATTTTTTATAACGTTTGTTCGATTATATAACAGTTAAGAGGAGTGATACAACAAACAGTTTCGACCAGAAAGAAAAAAAATTAAAGAACAAGGATGGAAAAATTTTACACACTTATTCCCCATTTACACCTGAGACCTTGTAACACTAACAAGTCACATGACACTGGGGAGGGAAAATGGCTGATTGGGCCCAATTTGGACATTTTCACTTAGGGGTGTACTCACTTATGTTGCCAGTGGTTTAGACATTAATGGCTGTGTGTTGAGTTATTTTGAGGGAACAGCAAATGTACACTGTTATACAAGCTGTACACTCACTACTTTACATTGTAGCAAAGTGTAATTTCTTCAGTGTTGTCACATGAAAAGATATAATAAAATATTTACAAAAATTTGAGGGGTGTACTCACTTTTGTGAGATACTGTGTATTTGTAGTTCATAAAGTCATTATAAGTGTTTATTGAATCCATTAACCACTTCAGCCCCGGACCAATTGTCAGCTTAAGGACCAGAGGTCTTTTTTCAATTTCGCACTGCACTACTTTAACTGGTAATTGCGCGGTCATGCAATTTTGTAACGAAACGAAATTTGCGTCCTTTTCTTCCCACAAATAGAGCTTTCTTTTGATGGTATTTGATTGCCTCTGTGATTTTTATTTTTTGCAATATAAACGGAAAAAGAGCGAAAATTTTGAAAAAAAAAGAGATTTTCTACTTTTTGTTATAAGAAAAATCTAATAAACTCAATTTTAGTCAAACATTTGGGCCAAAATGTATTCAGCCACATGTCTTTAGTAAAAAAAATGCCAATAAGCGTATATTTATTGGTTTGCGCAAAAGTTATAGCGTCTACAAACTAGAGTACATTTTCTGGAATTTACACCGCTTTTAATTTATGACTGCCTATTTCATTTCTTGAGGTGCTAAAATGGCAGAGAAGTACAAAACCCCCCCCAAATGACCCCATTTTGGAAAGTAGACACCCCAAGCTATTTGCTGAGAGGCATGTTGAGCCCATTGAATATTTTTTTTTTTAGTCCCAAGTGATTGAATAAAGACAAAAATAAAAAAGAATTTTTTTTTTCTTCAAAAAGTTGTCACTAAATGATATATTGCTCACACATGCCATAGTTATATGTGGAATTGCACCCCAAAATACATTTTGCTGCTTCTCCTGAGTATGGGGATACCACATGTGTGGGACTTTTTGGGAGCCTAGCCGCGTACGGGGCCCCGAAACCCAAGCACCGCCTTCAGGATTTCTAAGGGTGCAAATCTTTGATTTCACTCCTCACTACCTATCACAGTTTCGAAGGCCATAAAATGCCAAAATAGCACAAAACCCCCCCAAATGACCCCATTTTGGAAAGTAGACACCCCAAGCTATTTGTTGAGAGGCATGGTGAGTATTTTACAGCTCTCATTTGTTTTTGAAAATGAAGAAAGTAAAGAAAAAAAAAAATTTTTTTTTCTTTTTTCAATTTTCAAAACTTTGTGACAAAAAGCGACATCTGCAAAATACTCACAATACCTCTCAGCAAATAGCTTGGGGTGTCTACTTTCCAAAATGGGGTCATTTTGGGGGGTTTTATGCCATCTGGGCATTCCATGGCCTCCGAAACTGTGATTGGCAGTGAGAAGTGAAATAAAAAAATTACTCCCTTAGAAAGCCTGAAGGCGGTGCTTGGTTTTTGGGGTTCCGTACGCAGCTAGGCTCCCAAAAAGTCCCACACATGTGGTATCCCCGTACTCAGGAGAAGCAACAGAATGTATTTTGGGGTGTATTTCCACATATGCCCATGACATGTTTGAGCAATATATCATTTAGTGACAACGTTTTGTAAAAAAAATATATATATTTTTTTTTTTCATTATTCAATCTCTTGGGACAAAAAAAAAAAAATATTTAACGGGCTCAACATTGCTCTCAGCAAATAGCTTGGGGTGTCTACTTTCCAAAATGGGGTCATTTGGGGGGGGTTTGAACTGTCCTGGCATTTTATGCACAACATTTAGAAGCCTATGTCACACGTCACCCACTCTTCTAACCACTTGAAGATAAAGCCCTTTCTGACACTTTTTGTTTACATGAAAACATATTTTTTTTTTGCAAGAAAATTACGTTGAACCCCCAAACACTATATATATTGTTAAAGCAAAGGCCCTACAGATTAAAATGGTGGGTGTTGCATTTTTTTTTTCCACACAGTATTTGCGCAGCGATTTTTCAAACGCATTTTTTGTGGAAAAAATACACTTTTTTTTTTTTTTAATGCACTAAAACACACTATATTGCTCAAATTTTTGATGAAATAAAAAATATGATCTTAGGCCGAGTACATGGATACCAAACACGACATGCTTTAAAATTGCGCACAAACACGCAGTGGCGACAAACTACATACATTTTTAAAAGCCTTTAAAAGCCTTTACATGATACCACATTAGATTCACGGAGGAGGTCTACTGCTAAAATTACTGCCCTCGATCTGACCTTCGCGGTGATACCTCACATGCATGGTGCAATTGCTGTTTACATATGACGCCAGACCAACGCTTGTGTACGCCTTTGCGCAAGAGAAGGGGGGGCAGGGGTGCTTTTTTTTTTTTTTTTTTAGTTTTTTTTTTTATTTTTTTAGCTTTTTTATTCTATTTTTAAACTGTTCCTTCCATTTTTTTTCTTTGTTATGATTTTTATTGTTATCTCAGGGAATGTAAATATCCCCTATGATAGCAATAGGCAGTGACAGGTACTCTTTTTTTGAAAAAATTGGGGTCTATTAGACCCTAGATCTTTCCTCTGCCCTCAAAGCATCTGACCACACCAAGATTGGTGTGATAAAATGCTTTCCCAATTTCCCAATGGCGCGGTTTATATCCGGGAGGGGGGACATTCCCTCCCACTGCTTGTAAAAGCAGTCTAGAGGCTAATTACCCGCTAGAATTGCTTTTACATGAACGCCGATCACTGGCTGAAAAGAATGATACCAAGATGATACCTAAACCTGCAGGCATCATTCTGGTATAACCATTCAAAGTCCAGCAACATACTGGACATATATTGTAATCTTTTTTTTTTTCATGCAGCCTCTTGGCTGAACGAAAAAAAGAGATTGATTGGTGGGTATGCCCACCATTAGAATACCTCCCTTCATCCACCCACTTCTAATGATGGGCATACATGCACCATTTATATATGCCGATGCATGGGGGCATCCTCCCGCAAAAGTTATGCCGTGTACACACGGTCGGAATTTCGACCGTATGTACGTGGCATTCGGAGCCAATCGCTCCTCCGCCCCCCCTGCTGCCCCCATGCTTCGGCACATATGCTCTTTTTTTTAACTGTGGTGGTGAAATCACCTCCTACAGCGTTGGAGTCGCGGCTTTATGTATCGTGGGAGCAAACGCTGTTGCTGTCAAGATAAATAAATCCGCGCTGCAACTGAATGGCGCACCTGAAAACAAAAAAATGCTTAACACTAAAACACAGTAAACAAAATTACATACCTGAAAAGCAAGCATGATAAAACATGCACTAATGCACTAAAACACACTATATTGCTCAAATTTTTGATGAA
>JAQSEC010004501.1:0-11659 GCA_028564925.1 Lithobates sylvaticus
AAAGAGTGTTGTCTTTCATTTGTACTTTAAATTGAATGGATTGTTTTAAAAGGTGAGGGCCCACATATACCTTAAAGAGGAGTCCCCCCCACAAACAAATTAAACAAATTAAAAGTCAGCAGCTACAAATACTGTAGCTGCTGACTTTTAATATTAGTACACTTACCTGTCCAGGGTTCTTGTGATGTCGGCACCCCAGCCGCTTTTTGGATCGTCTCTTGGGTGCTGCCGCCGCCATTTATGGTAAGGGAAACTGTCAGTGAAGCCTTTTGGCTTCACAGCTGGGTTCCTACTGCGCATGTGTGAAGCGTGCTGTGCTTTCTAACTGGCCCAGCAGTGGAGGAGGGGACCGAACTTCCGAGGGACGGTGCCGCGGAGCAGTCTCCCGGAAGTGGGGAAGGGTACCTGTCAAAAACAGGTACCCATTTCCCCCATCCCCCCTGAAAGATGCCAAATGTGGCAACTGAGGGGGGGGGAGTCCAATAAGCGGAGGTTCCACTTTTGGGTGGAACTCCGCTATAAGTTCTAGAACAATAAAAATGGGCCTTAAAGTATAACTAAAGGCAGAACTTTTTTTATTTATTTTTTTTGGATGGAGTACAGAAGGATTAGAACACCTGTCAGTTATTATTGCTGTCTGTGCCCCCATTAGGGAGATTTACCCTCTCTGTTTGTCCTGTTTACAGTTATCATTGAAAGTGAAAGTAAAAGAAAATCCCAAATTTTGGGTTGTCCTTTCCAGTTCTGGTCACTTGGGGGTCCCCAAGGAATTCACTTAATTTGCAAGGATTTTCTCCCACTTCCTGTTTGGCTATGGGACAGGAAGTGAAGAACAAAAAAAAACCTGACGGGTTATAGCCCTCCCTTACTCTATACAAAATGAAATCTAGTTCTACTTTAAAAGCTTATCTTGTGCCATTGTACACCCACCAAGTGGAGGAGGAGTGTCTCCTTACAGTAGCATAGCATACCTCCCAACTTTTTGAAATGGGAATGAGGGACACCTATCGGCAAAAGCATGCAGTCATAAGACACACACCTTACCACGCCCCCTTAAAGGAGAATTGTACAAAAAAACAAGATTGGTTAAACCCACAAGTGCTTTTTTTTACCACTACTATTCCTTTATATTGGCTTTTGGAATTTACAAATGCAGTAATTTAGAAATCAGATGAAAGGTTTAGTGCTGGAAAACACTTTTTGATAGATAAAATGTGAATTGTATATACATCTATATAGATTAGACCAAAATGAGGGACAAATGAGGAGGAATGAGGGACAGAGGGACATTGCTCCAAATCAAGGACAGTCCCTCAAAATCAGGGACATTTGCGAGCTATGACATAGGACTTACCTGATTTTCATTGACAATGTCTGGTTGTGCCTCCATTTAGCTATTGGTGGTCTAATATTGGATTTGATGTTGTTACGGCTCCTCTCTGTACCAGTCAGGGCAGAAGAGTCATTTATTGCTAACTCCGCTCTAGAAGAGAAGAGAAGAATTGCATTGAAATGCTCAAAAATGCTGGTGATTGATGAATGAATTGCATAATTAAATATTGTATTATTTTTTCCGACCTCAGTTTGATTCAGCACTTCGCAAGATGCGTCATACAGCATGACTTACCTTTGCCGCCTGTAATGAAGTTATATACGTATATGTCAACAATGGAAAACAGTGTTTCCATATCAACAGACTTCACTTAAGGATGTGAAAGCATGTCTGTCTACAATGGACACCGCCTACGGTCTGTTTTCTCAGAACATATCTCTTGTCCAGGTACAGATACTTCCAGAAGTTTAATGGTGCTCATGTTAGCAAATTATCCCCCCCCCCCAACATTTTTTAGACATGCACATAACACTCAAGTGTGTATGTCTATGACTTCAGCACACATCTCCGGGTGGCCACTGATACCAAAGTTCATGGTTTAAGCTCTTCTAAAATTAGTGATAGACAAAACTGCTGTGATCATTTAACCACTTCAATAAACGGGCAATTTTACCCCCTTCCTGCCCAGGCCAATTTTCAGCTTTCAGCACTGTCACACTTTAAATGACAATTGCGTGGTCATGCTACACTGTACCCAAACTAAAATGTTATCATTTTGTTCACACCACTAGAGCTTTCTTTTGGTGGTATTTAACTACTTGCCAACCAGCCGCCGTTGAAGCTGCAGGGGGCACGCGCACGCCCACGGCACGACGCCGGAGCCGATGCGCGTGGCCGACACCTGCGATGTCCGCTGGCCACCCACGATCGCGCCACAGAATGGGGATCTGTCAATGTAATCAGACAGATTGCCGTTCTGACAGGGGAGGAGAGAGAGAGAGATCTGCTGTTCCTAGTGATCAGGAACAGCGATCTTTCTCCTCCTCCAGTCAGTTCCCCCCCAGTTAGAAACACCTCCCAGGGAACACTTAGCCCCTTGATCGCCCCCCTTCCCTGCCAGTGACATGTATACAGTAAACAATGGGTTAATTTGGCGCACTCTGGGTAAGGCTATACAAAGAAAAACAAGGGGGTGGGATCTTTAGATAGGGCAATTAATCAAGTCCATGACAGAAAATCCATATAAGACTGTTAGATGTGCTTATCTCAAGAAGGCTGCCAGCTTACAGATAGGAGAAACTCTGGAACAAAACAACAGGAACTAGAGCAGCACCTTCTAAGTGTAGCAATTCAGACATTTAATAGATTCAAATTGTAATGAAAACACTCACAAACAAACGGTATAGAACAGCATAGATATTGGGTTCATCTGCACTGCCCCGGGGGGCTGTTTGGCGTCGCTGGCCGGAATGCTTGTGTGACTGTCCATTATCCGGTCGTGCTGGTGGTGCCCAGCGCTCCCGGAAGGCTGGGACAGATATCAGCGATGCACAGGAACATGGCAACGTGATGTCACTTCTGGGTACAGGGTCAGTGGGGAGGAGCGCGCGTTCGGAGCGCTCCTTCCTCAGGCTCTGCTCAGACCCCTAGGCAATTTTTTTTAATTTTGGCGCAGGGTTCCCCTTAAAATCCATACCAGACCTGGAAGGTCTAGTATGGATTTTGGGGAGGACCCCTACGCCTTTTTTTTTTTATTTGGCGCAGGGTTACCCTTAATTTCCATATTAGACCTGAAGGGCCTGGTATTGGTTTTGGGGGACCCCCACGCATTTTTTTTTTATTTTTGGTTCGGGGGTCCCCTTAATATTCATACCAGGCCCCAAAGGGCCTGGTAATGGACTGGGGGGGGCCCATGCCCTTTTTTTCAATGAGTTTTATCTATATTGCAAAGACCCAACAATTCATTACAGCCACGATCAGTTTTAAATGACAATTTTTCCTTTAGAAATGTCATTTTTGCTGTGGTACTGTTCTAAACATAGGAAAAATGTGCCACTTTAAAGGCTTACTATAGACACCCCCCAGGTATGATATTTAAAGGAATATTTCATTTTTATTTTTTCACTTTAAGCATTAAAAAAATGACTGCTCCCGAAAAAACGTCTGTTTAAAAAAAAAAAATTGCATTGATACATGTCCCCTGGGGCAGAACCCGGGTCCCCAAACACATTTTATGACAATAACTTGCATATAAGGTGAATAATTATAAACATATAGTGAACCATACAAAATATAAGAAATATATAAAATATATATAAAATTCCTTTTGTGTAATGGTAACAAAGCAAACTTTTGCCACAAGTAAAAGAATATCACATTCTACTGTGTACAAACCAAAGTTTGTAGGTTAATATTAGCGCAATTATTCATTTAAAACATTTTATTTGTGTGTATCAGTTCACATATATAATTGCAGCTATATTATTTAGTTATATTTTAATATTTATTTCTCACATATTTTAATATTTATTCACATCAGCACTTTAGTATATTTTTACACAAACTTGCATATAAGCCTTTAAAATTAGCACTTTTTGATTTTTTATGTTCGTGTCCCATAGACTTTAACGGTGTTCGTGTGTTCATCCAAATTTTTTGCCTGTTCGGTATGTTCTGGTGCAAACCGAACCGGTGGGTGTCTAATAATAAAGTGCTCTTGCGCTACAATCTTTTTATAAGTGCTTATGAGGTACTTGATGACGGCTTGTGGGAGGGCGAAATGCAATTTCCGGTTCCAAGACCTAACAACGTCACTTCCGGTAGCCGTGGAACGCACGTTGGTTACGTCGTTCCCGGCAGAGATTCCTTACACTATACAAGTCAAGTTTTTACCTGTTGTCCTATAAGTACATTTTTATTATGGCACATTAAATACTAGTCATAAAGTACTTCACTATTGGTCCCCTTTTTCATTCTGAGCCTGGTGAGCATCCCGGATTTTGTCTGAGAACCACGCTGGGGAGATCTATACTGGACACTTGTAACCCACCATTCCCTATTAGATCAAAGCTTATCTGACCTCCAGACTGAAAAGCTGAGAGTCCATTACTTTTGGTGAGTAGGGATACATGAAGCGCGTGTGTCACATCACGGAATGAGTTTATTTGGAGCACTTCAGCACTTATAAGAAGATTGGAGCTCAAGAGCACTTTATTAGATTGGGACGATATTTGTATTACGGTTCTTTATTGGACGTTTTTTTTTTTACTTTTTATGTTGATTGTTATTTCATTTTGTCATTTGCATTATTTGCACAGCTGCAAGCACTGTATTTATTCATGTTTCATGTTTACAAGTGATTAGCGCCTTCTGTACAGCAGCTGCAGTTATTTCACATCTTTTTTACCATAGCTCAAGTTTATATATACATTTTTTAATTTACACCTATTGACATTTTTTTTTTTTTTTTACCAAAGGCATGTAGCAGAATATATTTTGCCCTAAATTAATGAAGAATTTTTTTTTATTATTATTATTATTAATATTGGATATGTTTTATAACAGAAAATAGAAAATATCTTTTCAAAATCGTTGGTCTTTTTTCATTTATATAATAAAAAAATAAAAAATATATAAAAAAAACGCAGTGGTGAACAAATACCACCAAAAGAAAGCTTTATTGTGTGAAAAAAATTATATACATTTTATTTGGGTACAGCGTTGCATGACCCCGCAAATGCCAGTTAAAGTAGTGCAGTACTGAATAGCGGAAAATACCCTGGCCATAAAGGAGGTCAAGTGGTTAAATACAGAGGGGTCCAAAAGCAGCAAAGGTGAAACTATTTATTATTCTGGAAGATCACATTATGTCTGAATATTTAAATTAAAAATATTACTATTAAAACTTCCGGACAAAGCAGACAACGTTCTTTCCTGGCCGACAGTCGCTGGAAATGTGTTGTTTTACAACTATCATTATTATTATGATAAGCGACAAGCTAATTTCTCCCGCACTCCTAATTCACGCTTGTCTCTTTCGCACACCTGACACTGTAATTCTTTGACCCAAAGCTATTTCTAATTAGCTTGCCTTGTGTGACCATTAAGTGCCTCTGTGCTAGACGTTAAGTAAACATGTCAGGCATTGAAGGATCATTTGTTCAGAGCTCTCGTTTCACATGCTAAGTAAGTTCTACTGCACAGTACTGATCACTTGAATAGTGATAAGAAGGGCCAATTCAACACCGGCATTTTCATTTTTACAGACCCGCTCTTCTCCTAAATGTTTTACATTTGTGCTGACATTTTTTCTTATAGAAACATAGAAGAGTAACGGCAGAAAAAGACCAAGTGGTCCATCGAGTCGGCCTCATTCTATATACAGTAAAATTTTTTAGAGTATGGTACATTTGTTAGAGGTGCATGCTTGCATCTGTAGAATGGTTTTGAAGGTCCTTTCTCAAGTACAACAGATGTAGCACCCTGGCGTTTAGGCAGGGAGCTCCTCACAAATTTACTTGCCAGGAGTAGTTATCCTCATCAATTGTTAGAGATCTGTTGATTTCTCCCTAAGTTTGACCTTGTTGCACTTTTCTCTTATAACTGGGTACTTGGTGGTACTAAATATGGCTGGGTACTTGGTGGTACTAAATATGAGAACTCAATGTCAGGTTATGGGTATATGGGATATCTCAGACTATGGGCATGGGTTTTCTTGGATCCCTTGGCCTGCTGGGAGGAGTCATGTGATCTATGTTCTGTGCCACCCGGATGGCTATCTGGGTGGACGTGTATCCTGTTGCCCTGGGCTGCTAGGCCAGTGATTGGGCCTATATCTGGTTGCTAAGCTATCTGAGGGCCTATCCAGAAGCAAGAGAGCAGCGCAGGGTTGGCATTGCGGCTTGCAGTCCAGCCAGAAGTGACGGTTCTGTCGGCCGGAGAACTTGTCAGTGGTCGGAGTAGAGGGGAAGCTGTCGCCACAAAGGGACCATCCAACTTATTACCAGGGACCACAGTGAGTAACTGAAGCAAATACCGGAGCAGTATTCTCACCGAACGTGCATGGTGGAGAGCTGAATGGGTTTACCTCCCCCAGCCACTAGTGAAAAAAGAACCCTTATACCACTTACACACGATCGGAATTTCGGCCAACAAAAGACCGATGAGAGCTTTTCATTGGAAAATGCGACCGTGTGTAGGCTCCATTGGACTTTTGCTGGCGGAATTTCGGCCAGCAAAAGACTGAGAGCAGGCTCTCAATTTTTCCGATCGGAAATTCCATTCGTGTGTATGCAATTCCGATGCGCACTATTCCGACGCATGCTCGGAAACAATAAGATCGGAACTGATACAAAGAAGATACAGAATTGGAGTGTCACTAGCTGACCAAAAAGAAAGAAATCAAAAGAAAAAAGTATTCCAGAACTGTTGTAAAATATATTCGCTGGTAGTTAGAGATGGGAAGACCTGAAAAAAAACTGTAAAATTGGGGGAAATTTTTCTTTTTCAAAGCCATTTTTTGTTTTTTGTTTTCCAGAAAAAAAAAAAAGGAGCTTGGAATATGTTCTTTTATAATGATAAAACAACATATGTGTTGCACACATAGAAGGTTGTAAGCCCTCACATCTACCCTGTGAAGTAAACCTCAGGTAACATAGTAACATAGTAGGTGAGGTTGAAAAAAAGACACAAGTCCAAGTCCAACCTGTGTGTGTGATTATAGGTCAGTATTACATTGTATATCCCTGTATGTTGTGGTCATTTAGGTGCTTATCTAATATTTTTTTTTTAATTATCTATGCTCCCCGCTGAAACCACTACCTGTGGAAGAGAATTCCACATCCTTGCCGCTCTTACAGTAAAGAACCCTCTACGCAGTTTAAGGTTAAACAGCTTTTCTTCTAATTTTAGTGAATAGCCACGTGTCTTATTAAATTCCCTAGACAAACAAAGATTTGGGGGGCACACCCTAAAAAATGCATAAAAAGATGGTGCAGCCATAAGACCATACAGACAGAAAAAAAGATTACAGCGCACACATACAAAAATGACATTTAACTCCTGCAAGGCTATTTAAAAATAATTAAATTCCCTTTCACGGAAAAGTTTTATCCCTATTGTGGGTTCACCAGTACGGCATTTTTTACATTGAAATCATATCCCCTCTCAAGTGTCTCTTCTCCAGAGAAAACACGTTCAGTGCTCATATCCTTTCCTCATAACTAAGGTCCTCCAGTCCCTTTATTAGCTTTGTTGCCCTTCTCTTGACTCTGTCCAGTTCCAGCACATCCTTCTGAGGACTGGTAGCCAGAACTGGACGGGATACTCCAGGTGCGGCCGGACCAGAGTCTTGTAGAGTGGGAGAATTATCAATTTATTTCTGGAGTTTTTCCCCTTTTTAATGCATGCCCATAATCTGTTTGCAGCAGCTTGGCATTGCATGCCATTGCTGAGCCTGTCATCTACAAGGACCCCCAGGTCCTTTTCCATCTTAGATTCCCCCCGAGGTTCTCCCCCTAGTGAGTAGATTACATTCATATTTTTGCCACCCAAATGCATTATTTTAAATTTTTCTACATTAAACCTCATTTGCCATGTAGTTGCCCACCCCATTAATTTGTTCAGGTCTTCTTGCAAGGTTTTCCACATTCTGCGGAGAAGTTGTTGCCCTGCTTAGCTTAGTATTGTCCACAAATACTGGGATTGAGCTGTTTATCCCATCCTCCAGGTCGTTTATGAATAAATTAAAAAGGATTGGTCCCAGCATAGAACCCTGGGGGACCCCACTTTCCACCCCAGACCATTCCGAGCACTCCCCATTTATTACTACCCCCTGAACTTGCCCTTGTAGCCAGTTTTCAATCCATGTACTCACCCTATGGTCTATGCCAACAGACCTTACTTTGTACAGTAAATGTTTATGGGGAACTGTGTCAAATGCTTTTGCAAAATCCAGATACACCATGTCTACGGGCCCTCCTTTATCTAGATGAAAGCTCACCTCCTCATAGAAGGTTAATAGATTGGTTTGGCAAGAACGATTCTTCGTTGTCATTACTAAAATCTTGTCCCTTATCATCCCCTCCAAGAGCTTGCATACTATTGATGTTAGGCTAACTGGTCTGTAATTCCCCGGGATGTATCTTGGCTCTTTTTTAAATATTGGTGCTACATTGGCGTTTTCCCAATCCGCTGGTACCATTCCAGTCAGTAGACTTTTCGTAAAAAATTAGGAACAACGGTCTGGAAATTACTTGACTGAGTTCCTTAAGGACCTTCGAGTGCAAACCATCTGGTCCCGGGGACTTATTAATGTTAATTTTTTTCAAGTCTATTTCTAATTCTGTCCTGTATTAGCCATGAGGGTGCTTCCTGTGACGTGTCATGAGTATAAGCATTGCAGTTTTGGTTACTGAAGCCCCCCAATTCCCTCATGAAGACGGAGGAGAAGAATAAATTCAATACCTTCGCCATCTCTCCATCCTTATTAATCAGGCTCCCTTCATCATTCTTTATGGGACCAATATGATTTGACCTCCCTTTCTTACTATTTATGTATTTAAAGAATTTCTTGGGATTTTTTTTACTCTCCTCCACTATGTGACTTTCGTGTTCTATCTTAGCCGCCCTGATTGCACCCTTACATTTCTTGTTTCATTCTTTGTAAGGTTGGAATGCTGATGATGATCCCTCAGCCTTGTATTTTTTGAAGGCCTTCTCCTTTACAAAGAGATGAAACAAATCATCCTACATAGGTTTTACTTGTTTTATCTGCAGTCTTTTCTTCACTACACCTCTTCAAAGGGGCAGATAAGTTTTTAAAATCTTTCTTCATCAGTTAGTATCACAGAGGAGGGGGCAGAGAGGCTGCAGTAACAGTGTGTGAGAGCTGATTGGAGGAAAGCTACACACCCCCTCCACACAGCAGAAGAACTGTGTTCTGAATAGACAAGATGTCTGCTGAGCTCTCCCCCCCGACACAAATTTATCTCATGTGTCGGGAAAACTTCTCAGAAGTGACTATGCTGACAACAGAGGGATGAAGAACCAGAGAGAAACGACACTTAGCGCTTTGGAGAGAGATAAGTAAACACTACAGATGCAACACTAGCACTCTCCCTACCTCTAAGGGCCGTATTGTGACCCCCAGAGTCAGGGAGAGCTGACATTCCTCCTCAGGGTGCAGGTTACTAGGCATGGTGGGTGCAGTGCAAGGTGGAAAGCTAGGCGCCAGTCACTTTTATAAATGAACAAAGAGAGTTTTTATTTCTTATAACAGGAACAGGGCCGAGAGGAGTAGGGCACAGGACACCCTTAGGCAAATGCAATAGCACCTTAGCAGACTCCGCAGACTAAAATAGAACTAGGCAGACAGCAATACAGAAAAGGGCCTTTAAGCTTAATGCAGCAATCTATATATTGTAGCAACTACTGTCTCGTATGGCAACAACTTCACTCACAGTATCCCACTGTATTCTTCAAGCTCAGCTCACAGTATCCCACTGGACTACTTGGACTCTCAGCTACCTGCTGAATCCCTCAAGCTCAACTCACAGCTACCAGCTGTATTTTTCAAGCTTTACCCACGCTACCCACTGGGTTCCTCAGACTCTCAGCTACCTGCTGGATCCCTCAAGCTCAACTCACAGCTACCAGCTGTATTCTTCAAGCTTTACCCACGCTACCCGCTGGGTTCCTCAGGCTCTCATCTATCTGCTGGATCCCTCAGGCTTGACTCACAGCTACCCGTTGTACTTATCTTAAAGCTCTACTTATAGCTACCCGCTGTACTCCTTCCAGCTTTACTCACAGCTACCCCCTGGATAAGTCTCTACTGAAGCTTTCTGAACCATCCCTGGCTAGTGAAGCGTCTTCTCTGGTACTCCTTCAGAAATCCATACCTTCTAAACTTGCCTCTGGCAACAGGAGTGGTCTTCTTTCTGGCAACTGCTTCTCCTTTACATCCAGGAACGATCAGGCTCCCCTCGGGTTAAGCCTCTACACATGTGAGTAGGCCCCAGGCTTCAGGCCTATGCCTCTGTTACTGCTCCTCACATGCCCACCCAGGCCGCAGCCCAGGTGGAAAGAACCCCGATCACCTCACTTCTTCCAAATAAATAGCTTATCCCAGCTTGCAAAGTGACCAAACGAAAATCCTGCTAATTGGCTGAGACAACATATTTACTCATAACCTGAATTCACTGTAATCTATCATCCTAATCCCAAAGGCAACAGTGCCACCTATTGACAGAAGAGAGAGACTATAAATTAAATTCAAGCTTAGGAAAGAAACCAGTGGATCAAAGACTACAAATTAGCCAGGCTAGTTACCATCTAGCACAACTCAATTTACTAGCAGCCCTGTTTAGGACAAGGGTGCTACACAGATATATGTGCTTTGCTCAGATTCCATGACTGAGGTTTACAACCACTTTAACCTTTAAATGATTTTTTATTATTGTTCGACACCATCACAGCATAATGTTTCCCTATAGTCTGCTCAGTATATTGTATTTTATTTTCCTCCTCCCGGTAAAATGGTGAGACCAACTTCTAGAGTTTGCAAACATTTCGACAGTACAATTTCTGCTGAGAGCAAAGCTGCAATTTGCAAATGTTGTGATAAGAAATATTCTTTTTAAAATGCTACAAGGATGATAAAACACATGCTGGCATGCCAGAGATGCCCTAAAGACATTAAAAATACTTTATGGAATAAAATGATGAGGACCAGAATGAAAGTGTGAGGCGCAAGTCCCTCCACAGTTCTCACTCCACAAATACTCTTTCTGCTGCTTCTGGATCATCACAAAGTGTTTCTTCACCAGTAGTATCTTCAAGTAAGGAAGTGTTACAAACCACGGCCTCCCAAAATATACAACCCTTCATTTATAGAGAAAATTACACCTGAAAATCAGAAGAACATTCATCAAGCTCTTCATAGATCAATATATGCTTCTGGATCAGCATCGTCAATTAGTGAAAATGCATATTGGCAGGAAGATTTTAAAGTATTGCAAAAGAAAGGGGGGCGGGGGGGGGGGGGTACCTGTTATCATATATGGTTGAAAAGTTCTTGAAAAATACAGGGAAAAGGTTTTTTTCTTATGGTTTCAAAATGTTCAGAAATTTGACATCTCTACTTGAGAAAGGATCTTCACAGTCCAAAACCATTGTATGGATACAAGCATTAAACATAATTGGAGCTTGGGTATTTTCCATTGTCTGCTTTACACCATGTGGGCTGTGATATGCAAGGTAAGCGCTATCTAGATTAAATATTTTATATATACTGTATAATTTTCAGTTTTTCTTTTTTTTTTCTGA
>JAQSEC010003974.1:0-11554 GCA_028564925.1 Lithobates sylvaticus
GCAAGACAAGCTTGAGCGGAATTCCGTCAGAAAAACCATCCATGATTTTTCAGACGGAAATTCGGCTCATGTGTACGCTGCATTAGGCTTTAGTTGAACCCCCCCCCCCCCCCAACTCTCAAGCTGAGCAGTCAGACTCATATTAAATAAAACTTTCATACGTAAACATGTACAGTTTTTGGCATCTTGCACACTGCAGTTTGAAAAAAGCTCAGTACAGTTTTTTGTTTTTACTGAGCTAAAATACAGCCCATTAATTGTAATGTGCCTATGCACACAGGCGCGTAAACAAGCGCTGTGCATTGTTCAGTAAAAAAAAAATCTGCTTTTTTGGGTAGTAATTTACGCAAAATGTGCGCAAATTTCCATTTACATATTGTGCAGAACAAGAACATGAGAATACGTTTTTTTTTGTGCAAATGCGCAAGTGTGTGCAAAAATGCGCGAATGCATATACGCAAAAAAAATACATACAAAAAAAGAAACACCTGAAAAAGTAGATGCTCAAACAGGAGTATCATGTGCAAGAGGCCTTTGAGTACAACTAAAGGCATTTTTTTTATTTTTTCGTTTTGGATAGAGTGGAGAGGGATTAAAACACCTGTCAGGTTTTTATTGCTGTCTGTGTCCCCGCTAGGAAGATTCACCCTCTCTATTTGTCCTGTTTACCATTATCATTGAAAGTGAAAGTTAAAGATAATCCCCAATTTTGGGCTGCCCCCCATAAAAGCAATAGAGGGGAAATCTTGGTAACCTGGGGGGTCCCCAAGGGATTCCATTAATTTGCAGGTATTTCTCCTCACTTCCTGTTTTGGCTATGGGACAGGAAGTGAAGGGAAATCTCCCTAATGGAAAAAATAAACTGACAGGGGTTTGTGATCCAACCAAAACGAAAAAATAAATAAATAAATAAATAAATATTTGCGTATAGTTCTACTTTAATAATTTTAAACCATTCAGAATCATGCACAATTCCAAGAATGATGAGTTCCCTTTAGGAAAATACTGGAACCAAGGAGTAAAGGATACCAAATACAGTACATAAATTCTAATGACAAATTAAAAATAAAGCTCCCAGAATGCTTTGCTATGAACGATACTCATAACAGCTGAGAAGTATCAGGTTTCTTATGAAGAGTAATATAATTATATGCTGAGGGCATTATAGGAGAAAGAAAGATGAGAGGATATCATGTGAGGGAATCAGGGAGGTGGGATAGAGGAAATCTCTCCATTGCCTCACTCACCTTATTGCCAATCTCTTCTGCCAACTCCTGGGCTTTCTGGAGTCCATCCAATGCCTGCAGATTAAGCACACGTGTCAGGCAGAGAACCAGGAGTAAATTCTTGTTATTGTGTAACTGCCATAGCCAAGGCTGACCTGATTACAGACAGAACAGATGCAGCGCATAGCGGAGTCTACAACTTCCACCCTCCCCCTGACATACCATCACACTGCCTCCATATTCCAGATAGACTGCAAGTACATACCAGGCCAGACTACTGCTTACCATCTGTGGATTAATGTGCACTTCATTATACACCTCACATCTGCTATAGAACAACATCAATCAAAAAGGGGCCCCGTGACACTTCCAGAAGAACTGTCAATATTCACCCCTTACAACTGCCAGATTATCCACCTCATGATTAGGAACAACAAACCCCGATCCTGCAAACACTTTCACACACTCCGTGGCAACATTATTTACACCTCATCAATAACACAACTAGCAGATCATGTGGCTACAGCCCAAGACATGCACACATGGTCAAGAAGTTCAATAGGTTTCCAACCAAGCATTAGAGTGGTCAACCAGTTATAGACTTGGAAGAACTATAAGATTAGATCACTACACCAGTGACAAGCCTTTACACTTTAATAACAAAAATAAAAAGGATGTAGCTGCTCCCTTTAAAGTGCAACGTGTTACACTATTGTGAATCCTGAAAAGACAAAAAAGTGGAGCTTACACCATATAGTCAACAAATTACATCAAACATAGGATTAATGAAATAAATAAACATCTAAAAGTCATCATATGCCGTGAGTACATATGCTAGAAAGAATAAAGTGTTAATAGAAATGAATGAGCTTTCTGAGGACGCAAGGTGGGCGAAACGCATTGAGGCGGAGTCTTCGGCCTACATCTGGTAACTGGAACGCAAGCCGTCTCTGGTAAGAGCGGAGTAGCAGCACTCTTGCTAGTTATACACAGGCTGTCTATGTTGGAGCCTCTAATAGGCACTTTTAAATGTGAGTTTTTTTTACTGTTTTTACTTGGTGTCACAATAAATACTACACTATATAAGCTTTTCTTTTGGCTCATATGTATTTGGCTGTATATGATAGGGAGAGCCACAAGTGGACCTTAATATCCTAATGATGACCCTGGGTGACCTGATATGTATATGAAGGAGAGAAGATCCCTGATCCAAAGCGCATTAAGACCTTCTTTTTTATTAAAAAGGTCCAGTTTTTCTGGTGAGTGAGCACTCAAATCACAGGGTGAATTCTCCAGCTTGGTGCTCTGCAAGAGAATACTATTGCTTTTGTGTGCTATTGGTGGACTTTTCCCTAGGTTCTTTTAACACTTTATGCTTTCTAGCATACGGACTCATGGCATATGAGGACTTTTAGATTTTTATTTATTAAATTTATTCTATGTTTGATATACTTTGATGTCTATATGGTGTAAGCGCCACTTTTTTGTCAATACAGTGGTCAAGATTTTGTTTTAAGTAATGCTGACCAAGGAATGATTGTTGGCCCCATGTATTAAAGACATGGGTTTCAAACAAAACAGTCAAGTCCGTTTACAGAGAAAGGTCCAATAAACTAAAAACAGACAGGGACTGTACTTGACTAGTACTGAGCACAAAATCACCTTGTAAAACCTAGTCAGAGAAGCCAATGTTCAAACTGATAAGAAGAGCACAACTGCGCAAATTACCATTTTTTCAACAGGAGAGCATAGAGGGATATATTTGATTGCACATTAAGTTAAACCTTGAATAGGCTACAGCAGCAGAAAACCACATTGTCTACAGCAGCAGAAAACCACACCATCTACAGCAGCAGAAGACCACACTGCCTAAAACAACACCACATGGTCTCCAGCAGAAGAAAACCACAACATCACAGCAGCAAAAGAACACCATCTTCTACAGCAGAAGATAATCACACTGGCTAAAACAGCAGAAGACTACATAGCCCTCAGCAGCAGAAGACCACATTGCCCTCAGCAGCAGAAGACCACATCGTCCTCAGCAGCAGAAGACCACATCATCTTCAGCAGTAGAAGACCACATCATCTTCAGCAGTAGAAGACCACATCATCTTCAGCCGCAGAAGACCACATCGTCCTCAGCAGCCAAAGACCACATCGTCCTCAGCAGCCGAAGACCACAATGATTATGGCAGCAGATTATCACGGTGGCTACAGCAGCCAGAAGACTACACTGGCTACAACAGCAGAAGACCCCACCAGCTAGAGCTGCAGCAGAAGACCACACTGTCTACAACAGCAGAGTACAAAAATTGATAGAGTGGGAAATAATCTTTGTCTAGTTTTATTGCTGTCTGTAATCCAAAGGTAGGTAAATGTATCTTCTCTATTTGTCATGGTGACCATTAAAACAAAGACAGAGAGTGACTGGAAATCTAAAATTTAAAGCCCTCACCAAAGCAGAAATAGATGGGAAATCTTCCAATAGGGAGAGCTCCTGCTCCTGCTCAATCTACTTAATCCAAAACTAAAAAAAGGGTAGATACTATAAAATTTTACATACATTTTAAGTGCATTGGCTTTATTACCATACCAACTTTTCCCATTTCTTCCCTTAAAACTCATTATACCTTGTCCATTTCCTTTTGGTGTAGCCAACACTTGGCGACTCCCATCAGCACTTGCGTTTGACCTAAGCGGTTACCAATTTCCGTCATGATGCTCATAGAAGAATCATATCGTGGAATTGCTTTCTGACAAGACAAAGCAGAATTGTAAGTAATGATTTACCATGTAGCCTAATAATGTACCAATGTTCACTAGGGTTTCGCCAAATTAAACAACACCAATACTTAAAGCAGAAGTAAACCCCCTCCATAAAACAGTTTCATTTCCGGCACGTACCAGAAATGTAACACTCCCACTGGTTGTGCTCTCAACCAAACTGTCAAACCATCCAATGGCTGGTGTCTAAACTGATCACACGTGCAGCATCATGGCAGTTGTGGATTAAACAGAGACCAAGATGGCAGCTTCCTTGACTGAAAACTATAGGGAGGTTTACTTACACTTTAAGAAATGTGCCTGTTCAAGTTTCTAGCAAAAAGATATTCTGAGTATTGTTTCTTGAGGCATATTGTCTGCATTCAGGGTGGGCATCCAGCAAGGACCATTAAAGAGGAGGAGACAATACAATTTTAAAGAAACTGGAGCAGCCAGTCATTGGTTTTGTCAGAACTGTTTTTGCCACCAATTCCATTTCCCTGAAGACTGATTTGCATTCTCTTAAACAATTATCTTTTTAAAGAATGTCAGCTCTGCCTCTGGAAACATACCGACCCTTTCACCTAAATACCTCTACTACCATCTCGGAGTATACATTATGATGCATTTCAGGTCTCTTACTGCTTTATGAAATTTTAGCAACACATTCAAACTTCTGATAGTGTGCAGAAAATGGACATGTATATAAAAGATCAAAGGCAGTGAGGTGCTATAGTCTTAAAAGACCCGGGCTCCCCTGGGCCCCTTATCCCCTAAGATCTAACGGGAGGGGACACAGAGAAGGATCTGTTCTCGCTACAGAGGAAACAGTGTTTAGTACTACATGCTACTAAAGATGACCTTCACCCAAGAAAGGGACTTAAAGTTCCTACCACAGCCATCCATTCCACTAGCTAAACAACGTGTTTTTTTTTCTCAGATTGTTCTATTTTTTTTTTCCTTTCTGTGGCCCTAACCCCTGCCACCATTCACGACTAGGCCACACTCCCTACTCCACTCCTGCAGCCTCCTGGGATGTCCCTTATACTTATCCCAGGAGGCTGCAGGCAGGGGCGTAACTAGAAATCACAGGGCCCCATAGCAAAATGTTGTATGGGCCCCCCCACCACCACCACAAAAAAAAAAAAGAACTAATGCCAGACACCCCCCTAAGTACAGACACCCCACAGCATTACAGACCCCACCTCAGTGCAGACACCCCCCTCAGTGCAGGACCCCCCCTAGCAGTACAGACCCCCCCCCCCCCCCCAGTGCACACCATCCCCTCAGTACAGACACCCTTCCAGTGCAGGCCTCCCCAACATTACAGACCCCCCAACAGTGCAGACCCACCCCCCTCAGTGCAGACCCCCCTAAGTAGTACAGATCCCCCCCCAGTAGTACAGACACCCCCCTCAGTACAGACCCCCCACCCAAGTGCAGACCCCCTTAGTACAGACACCCCCCACCCAAGTGCAGACCCCCCACCTCAGTGCAGACCCCCTTAGTACAGACAATCCCCCATTACAGACCCCCCACCTCAGTGCAGACCCCCTTAGTACAGACACCCCCCACCCAAGTGCAGACCCCCCCCCCACCTCAGTGCAGACCCCCTTAGTACAGACAATCCCCCATTACAGACCCCCCCCCCCCACCTCAGTGCAGACCCCCTTAGTACAGACAATCCCCCATTACAGACCCCCCCCCCCCACCTCAGTGCAGACCCCCTTAGTACAGACAATCCCCCATTACAGACCCCCCCCACCTCAGTGCAGACCCCCTTAGTACAGACAATCCCCCATTACAGACCCCCTTAGTACAGACAATCCCCCATTACAGACCCCCCCCCCCACCTCAGTGCAGACCCCCTTAGTACAGACAATCCCCCATTACAGACCCCCCCCCCACCTCAGTGAAGACCCCCTTAGTACAGACAATCCCCCATTACAGACCCCCCCACCTCAGTGCAGACCCCCTTAGTACAGACAATCCCCCATTACAGACCCCCCACCTCAGTGCAGACCCCCTTAGTACAGACAATCCCCCATTACAGACCCCCCCACCTCAGTGCAGACCCCCTTAGTACAGACAATCCCCCATTACAGACCCCCCACCTCAGTGCAGACCCCCTTAGTACAGACAATCCCCCATTACAGACACCACCCACCTCAGTGCAGACCCCCTTAGTACAGACACCCCCATTACAGACCCCCCCCACCTCAGTGCAGACCCCCTTTGTACAGACAATCCCCCATTACAGACCCCTCCACCTCAGTGCAGACCCCCTTAGTACAGACAATCCCCCATTACAGACCCCCCACCTCAGTGCAGACCCCCTTAGTACAGACACCCCCATTACAGACCCCCACACCTCAGTGCAGACCCCTTAGTACAGACAATCCCCTATTACAGACCCCCCACCTCAGTGCAGACCCCCTTTGTACAGACAATCCCCCATTACAGACCCCCCCCCCCACCTCAGTGCAGACCCCCTTAGTACAGACACCCCCATTACAGACCCCCCCACCTCAGTGCAGACCCCCTTAGTACAGACACCCCCATTACAGACCCCCCCCCCCCCACCTCAGTGCAGACCCCCTCTGTACAGACAATCCCCCATTACAGACCCCTCCACCTCAGTGCAGACCCCCTTAGTACAGACAATCCTCCATTACAGACCCCCCACCTCAGTGCAGACCCCCTTAGTACAGACACCCCCATTACAGACCCCCCCACCTCAGTGCAGACCCCCTTAGTACAGACAATCCTCCATTACAGACCCCCCACCTCAGTGCAGACCCCCTTAGTACAGACACCCCCCACCTCAGTGCAGACCCCCTTAGTACAGACATCCCCCATTACAGACCCCCCCACCTCAGTGCAGACCCCCTTAGTACAGACACCCCCATTACAGACCCCCCCCCCCACCTCAGTGCAGACCCCCTTTGTACAGACAATCCCCCATTACAGACCCCCCCACCTCAGTGCAGACCCCCTTTGTACAGACAATCCCCCATTACAGACCCCCCCACCTCAGCGCAGACCCCCTTAGTACAGACAATCCCCCATTACAGACCCCCCCCCACCTCAGTGCAGACCCCCTTAGTTCAGACAATCCCCCATTACAGACCCCCCCACCTCAGTGCAGACCCCCTTAGTACAGACACCCCCACCTCAGTGCAGACCCCCTTAGTACAGACAATCTCCCATTACAGACCCCCCCACCTCAGTGCAGACCCCTTTAGTACAGACACCCCCACCTCAGTGCAGACCCCCTTAGTACAGACACCCCCATTACAGACCCCCCCACCTCAGTGCAGACCCCCTTTGTACAGACAATCCCCCATTACAGACCCCCCACCTCAGTGCAGACCCCCTTAGTACAGACAATCCCCCATTACAGACCCCCCCCACCTCAGTGCAGACCCCCTTAGTACAGACAACCCCCATTACAGACCCCCCCACCTCAGTGCAGACCCCCTTAGTACAGACAATCCCCCATTACAGACCCCCCACCTCAGTGCAGACCCCCTTAGTACAGACACCCCCATTACAGACCCCCCCACCTCAGTGCAGACCCCCTTAGTACAGACAATCCCCCATTACAGACCCCCCACCTCAGTGCAGACCCCCTTAGTACAGACACCCCCATTACAGACCCCCCACCTCAGTGCAGACCCCCTTAGTACAGACAACCCCCCATTACAGACCCCCCCCCTTAGTACAGACACCCCCATTACAGACACCCCCAGTGCAGACCCCCTTAGTACAGACACCCCCATTACAGACCCCCCCCTCAGTGCAGACCCCCTTAGTACAGACAATCCCCCATTACAGACCCCCCCCACCTCAGTGCAGACCCCCTTAGTACAGACACCCCCATTACAGACCCCCCCACCTCAGTGCAGACCCCCTTAGTACAGACACCCCCATTACAGACCCCCCCCCCACCTCAGTGCAGACCCCCTTAGTACAGACACCCCCATTACAGACCCCCCCCCCCACCTCAGTGCAGACCCCCTTAGTACAGACAATCCCCCATTACAGACCCCCCCACCTCAGTGCAGACCCCCTTAGTACAGACAATCCCCCATTACAGACCCCCCCACCTCAGTGCAGACCCCCTTAGTACAGACACCCCCACCTCAGTGCAGACCCCCTTAGTACAGACACCCCCATTACAGACCCCCCCACCTCAGTGCAGACCCCCTTTGTACAGACAATCCCCCATTACAGACCCCCCACCTCAGTGCAGACCCCCTTAGTACAGACAATCCCCCATTACAGACCCCCCCACCTCAGTGCAGACCCCCTTAGTACAGACACCCCCACCTCAGTGCAGACCCCCTTAGTACAGACACCCCCATTACAGACCCCCCCCCCCACCTCAGTGCAGACCCCCTTTGTACAGACAATCCCCCATTACAGACCCCCCCACCTCAGTGCAGACCCCCTTAGTACAGACAATCCCCATTACAGACCCCCCCACCTCAGTGCAGACCCCCTTAGTACAGACACCCCCACCTCAGTGCAGACCCCCTTAGTACAGACACCCCCATTACAGACCCCCCCACCTCAGTGCAGACCCCCTTTGTACAGACAATCCCCCATTACAGACCCCTCCACCTCAGTGCAGACCCCCTTAGTACAGACAATCCTCCATTACAGACCCCCCCCACCTCAGTGCAGACCCCCTTAGTACAGACACCCCCATTACAGACCCCCCCACCTCAGTGCAGACCCCCTTAGTACAGACAATCCTCCATTACAGACCCCCCACCTCAGTGCAGACCCCCTTAGTACAGACCCCCCCACCTCAGTGCAGACCCCCTTAGTACAGACACCCCCATTACAGACCCCCCCACCTCAGTGCAGACCCCCATCAGTAGACACCCCCAGCAATGCAGACACCCCCACCCATTACAGACCCCCCGGGTAGTGCAGACCCCACAGCAGACACACAGCAGACCCCCCCACCTCAGTGCAGACCCCCATCAGTAGACACCCCCAGCAATGCAGACCCCCCCCCCCCCCCCGGGTTGTGCAGACCCCACAGCAGACGATGCCCCCCGACCCTTACATACCTCAGAAACAGCGCCATGTGTGTCCCTCCTCCCAGGCTCCTCCTCCTCTCTGAATGTAAACAGAGAGGAGGGGAGGCGGCTTCGGTCCGCGCCGCTGTGTCCCTCCTGCGCTCCAGTCCAGAAGGCACGGTGTGCGGCGTTAATGGTGCGGCTGCCGCTACCCACGGGTGTCACCCCCGCTAGCGGGTGTCACCCGGCGCGGCCCGCACCCGCCTAGAAACGCCGCTCACCGGGCCCTTGATTGTCTGCGGGCCCCATAGCGACCGCATGTGTCGCTATGGCGGTAGTTCCGCCACTGGCTGGGATCACTGCATGATAACGCTGGATCTACTGTTTATCTCTCAGAAATCCAATGTTCTTGTTCCTAACCAGCATCTTCAGCCCTGTCTGCTAGACTGCATAATTCTACTCTTCCCCCACCCCACGTTGTCCCTCTCCTTATGTATTGCATTGATTTTTTCCCAGAAAAACAATGCTGCTGCCTTCAATCCCAGGAGACTGCCCACACACTGTGTGTAGAGAGGGGCTCTTGGGAGATATAGTTCTGGGGGCAGTAGGAAATGCACTTCCAGTAGCTGCCCTGCAAGAATTTTACAAGCCTGGTGATGACATCACAGGGAATAATAAAAGCGGTTTCTCACTGCAGGAAAAACAGGGGAAAGGGCAGTTTGGGTGTAAATTTGGATTATGCATGTACAAATCCTTTACAGCAGCAAGCTTTCCTTAGTAACATTTACCTCAATGTCCCCATGACTTCTGTGGATGTCAGCAAAGCACAGGAGGCAGAGAGCTTGAAGTGGACGATCCCCGTGTTGCATTGCTATCTTCATTGACTCCTTAAATCAAAGGGATAAGATTAAACATGTACCTGTCCATTCTGCAGAGTATCAAACCCAGAGCAGAAGTAATTCTATGTTACACTGACTGTGTTACAACTAAATAGCCATCATCAGCTCAGTTAGAAATATTCAAGATAGTGAGGGTATGTGATCAGAACTGTCATTCATTTATGTATTTTGTTCCTGCAAATCTCTCTGTAAATTTTAAGATGAGGAAGGTACAGTATGTCTTCCTAAACCAGAAAATAACTGCCAACACCAAAAGGCAAGGAGAGTATTTATTTTAGAACATTGGTTTCCGGCCCAATGTAACTACGCATGTACCATACCTGTGAGATCCCTCTAAAAGCCGGAGATCACTGTAATAGACAGCACTACTCCAGTCATCTCCACTTGCTTCGGGGTCCTGTGCCGAGTGGCTGCCCTGCTACATTGTGAACACAGGAGGTTGGCTGTTTGCACAGGGGCCAATTTGCATATTCTCTAAGAATTCAGTGTTCTCCGACTGGACAAGGTAGAGAGGTGGAGTGGTGATGTCACATTCTCCACCTTATTCAATCAGAGAATGTTTTGCATTCATTTAGAAAATGGCGATCGTTCCCAGTGGCCCAGTAGCAGCTGCTGGGCATGGGACCTTGACGCTAGTGGCAATCACTATAGTTGTGATGTCTACTACAGTAATTTCCAGCTTTTAGAAGGATCCCTCAAGTAAGGTATATGCATAATTACATTGGTCCAAGCTTGACCTATGTAAAAATATCAATACCGGAATTCTTCTTTAATAAAGTTGTTGATTTTTTGCCATCTATGTCTCATCAGGAAGATTTACTTTACTTCCAGTCCCATAGACTCAACCGGAAGTGCTAGGGTCTATTTGCAATGGGAGAAAAATTCCCTCTCAGACAGCTGTCACAGGAACAAATTTCCCCTTTGTAATTTTTCATGATGGCTGGCCATACATTATGCAATTTTCCTTAATTTACCAAAACCATACAATATGAGATCAAACCTAAACACTTTCAATTTGTATGCAATCAGGTAGGCCCTTGCTATACATAATTGAAGGTGAATATAAAAGAAATTGAATTAAAATTTTTAGAATTTATGGCCAGCCTAATGCCCCGTACACACGGTCGGAAAATCCGACCACAAAATCCATCGTTTTTTTTCCGACGGATTCTGTCCGACACTGGTGTTGCATACACACGGTCGGACAAAGTTGTCGGAAAATCCGATCATTCTGAACGTGGTGACGTTTGTTGCCTACGACGGGACTACGTAGAGGCTAGTAGCCAATAGCTTTGGTCTTGTAATGTGATCTGAGCATGCGTGGCACTTTGTCTGTCGGACAAGGCTACACACGATCGGAAAAAGTCCGATAGGACTTTGTTTGTCGGAAAATTTGAGAGCAGGAGATAGAACTTTGTCCGTCGGAAAATCCGATGGAAAATGTCCGATGGTGCCTACACATGGTCGGAATTTCCGACAACATTGTCCGATAGGACATACTCCATCGGAAAATCCGACCGTGTGTATGGGGCTTAAGAGCCAATGTGCTGACATAAATGATGGCTTCAGATACAGGTACAGATGTCTTACCTCGCAACACTCCATTGCATCTGTTAAACGACCGAGCTTA
>JAQSEC010003134.1:0-11688 GCA_028564925.1 Lithobates sylvaticus
TTTTTGAAATAGTCCTGTATTTAGTATTAAAAGTAGACACAAATCTAGCTGTATTTTCTGTTTCCTTTGTATGATTATGTTTATTTTAATTTTTTGGTGGTTTACTGATGTGAGAAAGGAAAGCATCTTGGACTTAATCTCTGAGGTAACCCTTCTCTACAAACTTTTTTAGCATGTATTCACCTTGTGAGTTATAGTCTTTCACACTTGTGCAGTTTCTCCTTAATCTATGAAAATTGCCCATTGGGGATGTTATTCTTCCAAGTTGGGTGGTGGCAATTGTCGTGATGTAAATAAGAGTTTCCACTTGTGGATTTGGTATGATTACAGGTAATGATGTTATTCTGATCGTGAGATAGGACCAGATCCAAAAACGCCAACTCCATGGGGTCTAACACATGTGTGAAAGATAGTCCCAGTGCGTTGGTAATACAATGGGCAACAAAGAAGGAAAACAAGTCTGGGCCACCACTCCAAATGAGCAGGACGTCATCAATATACTGTCCATAGAAGACAATTTGCTCAGAGAAGGGGTTATTGGTCCAGACATGCTTCTCCTCCCAATATCCCATGGTAAGGTTGGCATAAACTGGGGCAAAATTTGCTCCCATGGCTGTCCCTTTACATTGGAGGTAGAATTGATCTAAAAAAGTAAAAAAATGATGCCTTAAACAGAAGTCTATGCTATTTAAAACAAACTCAGATTGTAGAGTTCATCTCTCCATTCTTCGTGAGGAAGTATTGCACGGCAGCAAGTCCACCATCATGGGGTATAGATGTATATAATGAGGCAATGTCTAAAGATGCCCACAAATAACCCTCTTGCCAAGAATACTCTTTTAGAACTTTGATGACATGACTGGAATCCCTAATATAAGATGAAAGTTGACAAACCATGTCACTAAGTACTACCAGGCAGCTCAAATATCCTAACTCTCCATGCTCCATGCAACGTCTGACATCCCCCTATGGGTTCTTCTGGAGGTACCTAACTGCGCGCCAGTCCCTATCTCAGCCTTATTGTGGCTACCCCCTAAAATGCGACCGCCTTCTGCTGCTAGCCCCCTCATGATACACAGCCTGAAATTATGAGACTCGATATGGTACTTATGGCAAACTTATATCCCCATTCCTGTCGCTGCTGCCCCTCTTGAATAACCCTCTGTTCCCACCTGGTATGGAACAACCCCACATTTTTTTGTGGTGGCCAGCCCATGGGTTTTCATATATGTATGTGTGTGTTTTCTACACATGTTGTGTAGATGATGTTCTTCCAGACATGTGGATATACACATATGTTTTTTTTTTTTATGTATATGTCCAATGTTAACATCGGTGGTATATATAATAATATTTTTTCAATCCATTTATTTATAATATATTTTTTATCATTATTTTTATTTTCATTTCAATTTATTTATTATTCTTTACATTAAGTATGTGCACATTAAGCAGCAGCCTTTCTCCACCCTCTCCCCCTCACACTTAATAGCCTCAAATTCCTTTAAATTCTCCTGTTGCCATTCCCTTTGTAGCTTTGATAAAGCGCATGCGCACAAAACATGTAAGCTACGGCAACCTTTTCAGCTTGCGGTTCACCACTACACACAGGGTTCCTGCTTCCGGAGTAGCGTTGACATCATCTGGCGTGCCTGGCTCCAGTGGCTACGCTCGGCTCCCCCGGCTCCATCCTTCAGCGGCAGCAGACACACTACATCCCTAACAGCTTGGCATAGCGCTGTTGGATCACTCAGGTCAGTTCCAGCCTCCACCGCAGCCAGTCAGTGTCTCTCTGCTTACACTGTTTCCTCTGGATCCTTAAAGTACCTGACCTCACATCAGAGGTAAGAGGCTGTCCATAACCCAGGGGCGGACTGACAGCTCATGGGGCCCCCGGGCAAAGGGAGATCATGGGGCCCCCTGTGTCTCCGCCCATGTGTCCCCGCCCATATAATGAACATTTGTCTCACTGATCACCAATGTAAGGAACATTCTTCTCACTGACCACCAATGTAAGGAACATTCTTCTCACTGACCACCAATGTAAGGAACATTCTTCTCACTGACCACCAATGTAAGGAACATTCTTCTCACTGACCACCAATGTAAAAAACATTCTTCTCACTGACCACCAATGTAAGGAAAATTCTTCCCACTGACCACCAATGTAATGAACATTCTTCTCACTGACCACCAATGTAAGGAACATTCTTCTCACTGACCACCAATGTAAGGAACATTCTTCTCACTGACCACCAATGTAAGGAACATTCTTCCCACTGACCACCAATGTAATGAACATTCTTCTCACTGACCACCAATGTAAGGAACATTCTTCTCACTGACCACCAATGTAAGGAACATTCTTCTCACTGACCACCAATGTAAGGAACATTCTTCTCACTGACCACCAATGTAAGGAACATTCTTCTCACTGACCACCAATGTAAGGAACATTCTTCTCACTGACCACCAATGTAAGGAACATTCTTCTCACTGATCACCAATGTAAGGAACATTCTTCTCACTGACCACCAATGTAAGGAACATTCTTCTCACTGACCACCAATGTAAGGAACATTCTTCTCACTGACCACCAATGTAAGGAAAATTCTTCCACTGACCACCAATGTAATGATCATTCTTCTCACTGACCACCAATGTAAGGAACATTCTTCTCACTGACCACCAATGTAAGGAACATTCTTCTCACTGACCACCAATGTAAGGAACATTCTTCTCACTGACCACCAATGTAAGGAACATTCTTCTCACTGACCACCAATGTAAGGAACATTCTTCTCACTGACCACCAATGTAAGGAACATTCTTCTCACTGACCACCAATGTAAGGAACATTCTTCTCACTGACCACCAATGTAAGGAAAAATCTTCCCACTGACCACCAATGTAATGAACATTCTTCCACTGACCACCAATGTAAGGAACATTCTTATCACTGACCACCAATGTAAGGAACATTCTTATCACTGACCACCAATGTAAGGAACATTCTTCCCACTGACCACCAATGTAAGGAACATTCTTCTCACTGACCACCAATGTAAGGAAATTCTTCCCACTGACCACCAATGTAATGAACATTCTTCTCACTGACCACCAATGTAAGGAACATTCTTATCACTGACCACCAATGTAAGGAACATTCTTCTCACTGACCACCAATGTAAGGAACATTCTTCTCACTGACCACCAATGTAAGGAAAATTCTTCCCACTGACCACCAATGTAATGAACATTCTTCCCACTGACCACCAATGTAAGGAACATTCTTCTCACTGACCACCAATGTAAGGAACATTCTTATCACTGACCACCAATGTAAGGAACATTCTTCCCACTGACCACCAATGTAAGGAACATTCTTCTCACTGACCACCAATGTAAGGAACATTCTTCTCACTGACCACCAATGTAAGGAACATTCTTCTCACTGACCACCAATGTAAGGAACATTCTTCTCACTGACCACCAATGTAAGGAACATTCTTCTCACTGACCACCAATGTAAGGAACATTCTTCTCACTGACCACCAATGTAAGGAACATTCTTCCCACTGACCACAAATGTAAGGAACATTCTTCCCACTGACCACAAATGTGGCATCGCACCATTTGGGTAGTGCAGTTGCTGATCATTTGTCATGCGATTTGACATGTCAAATCACATGCCAAATTGCTCCAATGTGAACCAGGGCTAAGTGCTATTCCCTATATAGCACTGATATCAAACGCAATTTATGGGCACAGTGGCAGCTTTTGAGGGGCACAGTGGTGGCAATTTATGGGCACAGTGGCTGCGTTTGAGGGGCACAGTGGTGGCAATTTATGGGCACAGTGGCTGCGTTTGAGAGGCACAGTGGCTGCGTTTGAGAGGCACAGTGGCTGCGTTTGAGGGGCACAGTGGCTGCGTTTGAGGGGCACAGTGGTGGCAATTTATGGGCACAGTGGCTGCGTTTGAGGGGCACAGTGGCTGCGTTTGAGGGGCACAGTGGCTGCGTTTGAGGGGCACAGTGGTGGCAATTTATGGGCACAGTGGCTGCGTTTGAGGGGCACAGTGGCTGCGTTTGAGGGGCACAGTGGCGGCAATTTATGGGCACAGTGGCTGCGTTTGAGGGCACAGTGGCTGCGTTTGAGGGCACAGTGGTTGCGTTTGATGGGCACAGTGGTGGCAATTTATGGGCACAGTGGCTGCGTTTGAGGGCACAGTGGTGGCGTTTGATGGGCACAGTGGTGGCGTTTGATGGGCACAGTGGTGGCGTTTGATGGGCACAGTGGTGGCAATTTATGGGCACAGTGGTGGCAATTTATGGGCACAGTGGTTGCGTTTGAGGGGCACAGTGGCTGCGTTTGAGGGGCACAGTGGCTGCGTTTGAGGGGCACAGTGGTGGCAATTTATGGGCACAGTGGCTGCGTTTGAGGGGCACAGTGGCTGCGTTTGAGGGGCACAGTGGTGGCAATTTATGGGCACAGTGGCCTGCGTTTGAGGGGCACAGTGGCTGTGTTTGAGGGGCACAGTGGCTGCGTTTGAGGGGCACAGTGGTGGAAATTTATGGGCACAGTGGCTGCGTTTGAGGGGCACAGTGGCTGCGTTTGAGGGCACAGTGGTTGCGTTTGATGGGCACAGTGGTGGCAATTTATGGGCACAGTGGCTGCGTTTGAGGGCACAGTGGTGCGTTTGATGGGCACAGTGGTGGCGTTTGATGGGCACAGTGGTGCGTTTGATGGGCACAGTGGTGGTTTGATGGGCACAATTTATGGGCACAGTGGTGGCAATTTATGGGCACAGTGGTTGCGTTTGAGGGCACAGTGGTTGCGTGTTGAGGGCACAGTGGTTGCGTTTGAGGGCACAGTGGTTGCGTTCGATTTTTTTTCAGTTTGCGCCCACCCCAAAAAACTGCAACGCTCTGCAGTCAAAAACAAATTTAAAAAATGCACTCTTTTTTTACATGGAGAGAGAGAGAGAGGGAGGGAGAGAGAGAGAGAGAGAGAGAGAGAGAGAGAGAGAGAGAGGGGGAGGAGAGAGAGAGAGAGGGGGAGGGGAGGGGGGGGGGGAGAGAGAGAGAGAGGGGGGGGAGAGAGAGAGGGGGGGGAGAGAGAGAGGGGGGGAGAGAGAGAGAGGGGGGGGGGGGGGGAGAGAGGAGAGGGAGACCGACCTTAATTCTTCTGATCCAAGGGCGGCCGTCCACTTCTCCTAGTCTCCTCGTGCAGTGGGCGGGGCGAATGGAAGGAGAGATCAGCGGTCCTGGCGCCGCACGGGCCGAAAGGAACTCAGCGTTCTCATGCTCCTCCCCTCACTTCTCCCCGGCAGACAGGCATTTCAGTGGACGGCGCCGGACGCATGCATTACACAACAGCAGCGGCCGCCGCACTTTTCATTTTGCTGACACTGCCAACCAAGCCCCTAGTTAAAAGCGGCCCCAGGACTGGCACCTCCAGGGGCGGACTGACCTGGAGCGGACTGAGCCGGCCCGGGCCCCCCCCTGCACGCATGGTGGCCCTCAAAGTTTTTCACACTCGCCTACTACAAGCGTACACTCACTACTTTACATTTTGCGAGTGGAAAATGATTGCAAGTGAAAAATGAGGACTGGCAAGGAGCTGGGCTGCCTGGGAGTGGGGGGGTGAGCACCGCTAGCAGGCGGGGTTGAGCCGTTCTCCCGGTGGAAGAGTGCATGGCATTTGAGGAGAACCGCGGGATCACCGAGCGGTAAAACACGCTGTAATAGCTTACATTGAAACCATCTCCGCTCTGCTCACTCTCACACAGCCCCGCCTCCTCCTAACCCTGCGCCTGTAATAGACAGAACACGGGTCCAATGCTGGGATGCATTCTGTCTATTACAGGCGTGGGGTTAGGAGGAGGCGGGGCTGTGTGAGAGTGAGCAGAGCTGCGATAGTTTCAATGTAAGCTGTTACAGCGTGTTTTACCGCTCGCTGCTCTCTTGTAACTCCTGTCACGATCCGGCCACCCCGGTTCCCTCTCACTTTCTTCGCCCTGGCAAGGCTGCAATGGGGGCAATGTAAGGCTGCAATGGGGGCACTGTAAGGCTGCAATGGGGGCACTGTAAGGCTGCACTGGGGGCACTGTAAGGCTGCAATGGGGGCCAATGTAAGGCTGCAATGGGGGCAATGTAAGGCTGCAATGGGGGCACTGTAAGGCTGCAATGTAAGGCTGCAATGGGGGCACTGTAAGGCTGCAATGAGGGCAATGTAAGGCTTCAATGGGGGCAGTGTAAGGCTGCAATGAGGGCAATGTAAGGCTTCAATCGGGGCAATGTAAGGCTGCAATGGGGGCAATGTAAGGCTGCAATGGGGGCAAAGCTGCAATGTAAGGCTGCAATGGGGGCACTGTAAGGCTGCAATGGGGGCAATGTAAAGCTGCAATGTAAGGCTGCAATGGGGGCACTGTAAGGTAATGTAAGGCTGCAATGTAAGGCTGCAATGGGGGCACTGTAAGGCTGCAATGTAAGGCTGCAATAGGGACACTGTAAGGCTGCAATGTAAGGCTGCAATGAGGGGCAACGTAAGGCTGCAATGTAAGGCTACAATGGGGGCACTGTAAAGCTGCAATGTAAGGCTGCAATGGGGGCACTGTAAGGCTGCAATGTGGGGCACAATGAAGCTGCAATGTGGGGCACTGTGAGGCTGCAATGTGGGGCACGGTGAGGCTGCAAAGTGGGGCACTGTGAGGCTGCAATGTGGGCAATGTGAGGCTGCAATGGGGACACTGTAAGGCTGCAATTTGGGGCAGGGTGAGGCTGCAATGTGGGGCACGGTGAGGCTGCATGTGATGGGCACAGGGGGCACGGTGAGGCTGCAATGTGGGGCACGGTGAGGCTGCAATGTGGGGCAAAGTGAGGCTGCAATGGGGGCACGTGAGGCTGAAATGGGCACGGTGAGGCTGCATTGATGGGCACAGGTCACGCTGCATTGATGGGCACAGGTGAGCTGCATTGATGGGCACTGGTGAGGCTGTGCTGAAAGGAACTGATAAAGTTGTTGTTAAAATTAATTTAATTCTGCATAAAACATCATAAAACAAGTATCATTTCATGAGATAATTTATGATGGTGTGATTAGGGGCGGGCAGGGTAAGAGGGTGGGGAAACTGGTGGCGAGTAACCCTTGAGACCTGGCTAGTAGCTCAGGACTTGAAATTTTGAGCCCTATATATAATATATCCATCTGTGATTGGACACAGCCGTTCAGCAGGTCCTAGGCCATGAATCATTGGCCAGGATTCTGTTGACAAACTCCCACTGTTTCAAGTCACAGGGGAATAGGTAGGTGTGCTGGAAACCCTGAAACAGGCAGAAATGTACCAGTACGTCGCTGTGCCTGTAGCTGCTGCCCCGCTGCAGTATATGTACTGTGGTGGGTCGGCACGTGATTAAATAAAAAAAAATACAAGGTTAATTTTAACAAGCTGTTTCTCACACACAGCATATACATACAATCACATGCCAAAAAACATTATTTTCCTCCTCCTGAGTATAGGGAATGGGATACCACATGTGCAAGACTTTTTTACAGTCTAACCACATAGAGGGGCCCAAAATCGAAGGAGCACCTTTCTAGGGACATAAATGAAACATCTAATTTCTTGACTGCCTATCATGTTTTTAGAGGCCCTAGAGCAAAAGGACAGTGAAAACACCCACAGAATGACAACATTTTGTAATGCAAACACCCCAAGGTATTTTCTAAGAGGCATAATACGTTTTTTGAAAATGTAATTTTTCTGCCACAAATTTTTGGAAAATACCAAAAGGATATACATTTTTTTTAATTTTTATTTTTTACACAAAGTTATCAATTAACAAGATAATTCTACTACACAATGTCAGGAATGTGCTGGTCATGATACCACAGTGACCCATAGATGCACAGAAGTGCGCAGGGGCAGACTTACTGGTAGCCATCCAGCTGTGAATAGCATGCGTGCACACATAATCGTGCATACGCGATCACGAATGGATGTTCGCATGCGCGCACGTTTGCCGTTTACATTGGCGCCCAGTGGCCTATAGAAGTGCAGTAGCTGCACTAGTCCTTTGCTGCTTGATCTGCAGCTTCTCCTGTGTTTCTTGCATCTGACCCTGTTGATTCCTGTGTTTGACCTGGCTTGACCCTGACTTTGCTTGATCGCTACCTACCTTGACCTTGGCTTGCTCTGGACTTTGCTCTGCTTTCTGATATCCTCCTGATCCTGTGTTGCTGAACCCTGCCTGTCTCCTGATGACCCTTGCCTGCTGCCTATGCCTGCATCTGTCCGTTTGTTACCGACCTGGCTTGTCCGACCACACATCAAGTCGCTAATGCTGCTGTCGCTATTTGCCAACCAAAAGTCAACTGTCTGCTGTCTTCAGTTTCAAGCTTACCATCCATCTCTGGTAAACAAATCTACTGCTCACCTCTTCATCGAGCAGAGAGTTCACACGGGCACCTGTACCTCACCGCACTCCTGAGGCCACTATCGCAACATCAGTGGTTCTCGAGTCAGGCTGTATGAGAGGCCTCCTTCTGCACGTCAGGCTCAGTCACAAAAAAAAAAACATATTTGAGAAGCACACCCTAATGTGTTTAGATTCAAGATGGTGCTGCCATAAGACCAATAAACAATAGCAAACATATTACAGTGCACACATTCAAGAATGACATTTCCTGCAGGGCTAAAACATATTCAGTTATAGAGTGCTAAGCCCACTTACTGCGGCAAAGTACCCCGAATTAGTGGGTCCTACCCTAGTAATAGAATGAAAGGTTCAGGCACTATGCTGAACCAACATGGGATAGTTCAAAGGGGGAAATGGTTTTCCCATTTATTATCATTAGCAGGTTGTCATTTGTTACTACATCGGTGCCTGCACAGCAACAGGCGGTGGATTGGTTAAAAGTGGCGGGCGGTTGAAGCCCGCGAATCAAGAGCTAATATAAGGAGGAAGTCCGGCTGTTACCCTCAGACCCCTCAGGACAAGACCGGGACTCGGACGGGATGGAGCGCCGCTCACCTGAGAGGAGAGAGAGCCTTCTTCGCCGCTTGGTAGAGAAGGCGGAGAGCTGCGGGGGGGGGCGAGGAGTGGCTTATCCGCTGCCTGGAGGAAAGCGGGCTGTCGGCTCCGCCTCAGTTGCCGTTAGGTAACATGGAGGCTGAACCTACGCGCATGCGCAGTACGCGCCAGCAACCCGGGAGGAAGAAAAAGAAAATGAGACAAGGGGCTTCTCCACAGCCGAACGGCCAGGAGGGAGCAAGCGGCATTCCTGTCAGGAGCGCGCAGCCATTACAATATAAGAGAGCTACTCAGCCAGCCTCTGAGGCGGCAGGCAGTGAGCACAGGAGTTCCCCTGTTGGTGAGACTACATGTAAAATGAATATGTCAGATGCTAATAATGATATTGCTGAGTTGAAAATAATGGTTAATTCTTTATCTGGTTTATTGAAAAATATTGAAGGTGCACACACAGTTGGTGCTTGTGGTAAAAGAAAGGCTGAAGGAGCACAGTATTCTGGTGCATTAAACTATGCTGATATTGGAACTAGTTATATGGGAGCACATACTGATGGTGCTGATTTGTTTACACAAGATGCTTCACTCCAGCAGAGTGCTATGGATGATATTTGCCCAGTATGGCAAAATTTGTCAGAATCCCCTTTAAATAGACCTGTACAAAGCAAGAATATCATTTCAAAAGAAACTATTAACAAATCAGCGGTTCCTCGCTTCTCCCATTCTGTAGTGGCAGAGTCCTCATTTAAGGAACCAATGACATGTGACATCTCCCCATTAGGTTTCCATTTAACCAATTCAGTTAAAGAAAGGATTTGGGGGGGTGATTTCATTGATCTGTTATCATTATTACCAGCATCTAAAGAATTCCTTTCAAAATCTGAAAGGAGGACTGAGGACCGTACAGAGGAGGATAGGAGGAGGGCTGTTCCTAAAACTTTCCAGAATTGGTTACAAGCATTCTGTATTTATGCTGCAGTTTTAGGGGAGCGATTCCCTGAGAAATGTTCGGGTTTGTTTCAACATCTGGACATAGTTTCAGAGGCTTTCCGCCATTTTGGTGGGACAGCATGGTTCACATATGACGAAAACTTCAGACAGAAGCTTTCGGTCCATCCAACTCTTCGTTGGGGATCAAAAGATGTGGGCCTATGGCTGAATCTCATGTTACCACAGAGGCCACAATTTACACCCAGGGCTCCCTCTGCCTTGCAGAATACCTTTCGCAAAGGCTTCTGTTTCGCTTTTAATGAGTTCCAATGCAAGTTTTTGTCCAACTGCAGATACAAGCATGAGTGTTCCTACTGTGGTGGCAACCACCCAGCCTTTAGATGTTTTCGTAAGTCTGCAGCAGGTAATGCCACCCCAGTTTCCAGGGACACTAGTGGGAAAAGCCTTGACCCCAGTGAAACTATCAAGAATGCGGCCATGGCTAGAGCGGTACCCAGACCGCTTGATGGCACACCTATTAACTGAGGGTTTTGAAACAGGTTTTTTGGTCCCCCCCTTTTCAGGGGAAGGTTGCAATTTAGTAAAAAATTTACGTTCTGTTTCCTGTCACGCTGTTATTGTTGCAGCTAAAATTAATAAAGAAGTCAGGGAAGGGAGGGTTGCTGGTCCTTATCTTCACCCTCCTTTTCAGAATTTTCGTCTTTCTCCTTTGGGATTAGTCCCAAAAAAGGAACAAGGTTGTTTTAGATTGATTCACCACCTGTCATTCCCACAAGAATTTTCACTCAATGATGAAGTTGCAGGTATTGAGGCACCAGTTTCTTATTCATCATTTGATGAAGCGCTAGTTTTGTTAAGGCATTTTAAGCAGAATGCCTTATTGGCAAAAGCAGACATTAAATCTGTTTTTCACCTACTACCGGTTCACCCCCAAGGTTTCAGTTCTTTGGGATTTCATTTCCAGGGTCTTTTTTATTTCGATAAGTGCATGCCAATGGGCTTTTCATTATCATGTTTTTATTTTGAGGCTTTTTCTAAGTTTCTTCATTGGGTAGTGGAGTCTCAAATTCCTCTTTGTGGTGTCCTCCATTACCTCGATGATTTTCTTTTTATAGGCCCTGCGGACTCAGACATTTGTCGTGAGGCTTTAAATACATTTTTTCACATATGTGAGGACTTTTCAGTCCCGCTTGCCAAAGAAAAAACAGTTTTTCCTACGGAAATTATTGAATTTTCTAGGTATAGATATAGACTCCTCTTTAATGGAATTTAGGTTGCCCATAGACAAACTTCATCGGATGAGAGCTACAATATCATTATTTTTAGGTAAACGAAAGGTTTTTCTTAAAGAAGCTCAGTCCCTGCTGGGACTCTTTGCCTTCGCAGCTAGAGTTATTCCTGTAGCCAGGGTTTTTTCAAGGCGTTTTGCCCTGGCCACTAGAGGCCTTAAAACACCGTTTTCGCACGTTCGGCTATCCAAAAGTATCAAAGAAGATTTGAGGATTTGGGACTCTTTTCTTTGCAACTTTAATGGAGCATTGGTGTGGCAACAAGATTTCATTCAGGATTTTGATCTAAATTTCTTCACAGATGCAGCAGGTTCTTCTGGTTTTGGCGCTTTTTTAGATGGTCACTGGTGTGCCTCTGAGTGGCATGCAAGTTGGCACCATAAAGACATATTACATAATATAGTTCTGTTAGAGTT
>JAQSEC010002479.1:0-11931 GCA_028564925.1 Lithobates sylvaticus
CACCCCCTGATCACCCCCCAGATCACCCCCTCCCCCCCCCCCCATCACAGTGTCACTAATTGCAGTGATCATTTTTTTTACTGATCACTGCATTTAGTGTCAGTGTGACTGTAATAACTGTCAGGGCAGTTAGTTTTAGGTCCAAGGTAGCCCCCTACCCCCCCCTAATAAAGGTTTAACCCCTTGATTGCCCCCCAGGTAACCCTTTCACCCCCTTTTGCCAGTGTCACTAAGCGATCGTTTTTCTGATCGCTGTATTAGTGTCACTGCTGTCGCTAGGTAACCATTTTTTTTTTTTTTAGGTAACCGCCATGTTTATATAGGTTCATAAATATTTTATAGGTCAGGTACCCCCATATTACAACCTAAATAAAGGTTTAAACCCCTTGATTGCCCCTAGAGTTAACCCTTTCACCAGTGATCACTGTATAACTGTCACTGGTGACGCTGGTTAGCCAGTTAGTTATTTCGTTATTTAGGTTCCCCGTCAGGTTTTTATATAGCGTCAGGTACCCCCATATATTACCTAATAAAGGTTTTAACCCCCTGATTGCCCCTAGTTAACCCTTTCACCCCCTTTTGCCAGTGTCACTAAGCGATCGTTTTTCTGATCGCTGCATTAGTGTCGCTAGGTAACCATTTTTTTTTTTTTAGGTAACCGCCATGTTTATATAGGTTCATAAATAGGTTTATAGGTCAGGTACCCCCATATTACAACCTAAATAAAGGTTTTTAACCCCCTGATTGCCCCTAGAGTTAACCCTTTCACCAGTGATCACTGTATAACTGTCACTGGTGACGCTGGTTAGCCAGTTAGTTATTTCGTTATTTAGGTTCCCCGTCAGGTTTTTATATAGCGTCAGGTACCCCCATATATTACCTAATAAAGGTTTAACCCCCTGATTGCCCCTAGTTAACCCTTTCACCCCCTTTTGCCAGTGTCACTAAGCGATCGTTTTTCTGATCGCTGCATTAGTGTCGCTAGGTAACCAGTTTTTTTTTGTATTACTGTTACGGGTGACGCTGGTTAGTTAGCTTGTTTTTTATACTGTCAGGGCACCCGCCATTTATTACCCAATAACGGTTTAACCCCCTGATCGCCCGGCGGGTGATATCAATTAGGTTTTAGGGTCAAATAAGGTCTGCGTCGCCCCAGGTTAGTGCCAGTACCGCAAACACCCACGCGCAAAGCATACACCTCCCTTAGTGGCACAGTATCTGAACAGATCAATATCTGATCTGATCAGATCTATACTAGCGTCCCAGCAGTTTAGGGTTCCAAAAAAAACCGCATTGTTAGCGGGATCAGCCCAGATACCTGCTAGCACCTGCGTTTTCCCCCTCCGCCCAGCCCAGCCCACCCAAGTGCAGTATCGATCGATCACTGTCACTTACAAAACACTAAGCACACATAACTGCAGCGTTCGCAGAGTCAGGCCTGATCCCTGCGATCGCTAACATTTTTTTTTGTGGTAGCGTTTTGATTCAGTCGCTTCAGTCAGGAGCTTTTTTTACCTGTGAATCTCAAAAAAAAAAAAAAAAAAAAAAAATAGTTGTCGTTTTATTGTTCTCTCTCTCACTCTATTCTCTCTCTATTGTTGCTCTTTTTTTACTCCATTCTATTCTGCAATGTTTTATTATGTTTTATCATGTTTTATCATTCTTGCTTTTCAGGTATGTAATTTTGTTTACTGTGTTTTAGTGTTAAGCATTTTTTTGTTTTCAGGTGCGCCATTCAGTTGCAACGCGGATTTATTTATCTTGACAGCAACAGCGTTTGCTCCCACGATACATAAAGCCGCGACTCCAACGCTGTAGGAGGTGATTTCACCACCACAGTTAAAAAAAAGAGCATATATGCCGAAGCATGGGGCAGCAGGGGGGGGAGGAGCGATTGGCTCCTAATGCCACGTACATACGGTCGAAATTCCGACCGTGTGTACACGGCATAACTTTTGCGGGAGGATGCCCCCATGCATCGGCATATATAAATGGTGCATGTATGCCCATCATTAGAAGTGGGTGGATGAAGGGAGTATTCTAATGGTGGGCATACCCACCAATCAATCTCTTTTTTTTCGTTCAGCCAAGAGGCTGCATGAAAAAAAAAAGATTACAATATATGTCCAGTATGTTGCTGGACTTTGAATGGTTATACCAGAATGATGCCTGCAGGTTTAGGTATCATCTTGGTATCATTCTTTTCAGCCAGTGATCGGCTTTCATGTAAAAGCAATTCTAGCGGTAATTAGCCTCTAGACTGCTTTTACAAGCAGTGGGAGGGAATGTCCCCCCTCCCGATATAAACCGCGCCATTGGGAAATTGGGAAAGCATTTTATCACACCAATCTTGGTGTGGTCAGATGCTTTGAGGGCAGAGGAAAGATCTAGGGTCTAATAGACCCCAATTTTTTCAAAAAAAGAGTACCTGTCACTGCCTATTGCTATCATAGGGGATATTTACATTCCCTGAGATAACAATAAAAATCATAACAAAGAAAAAAAATGGAAGGAACAGTTTAAAAAAAAATAAAAAAACCAAAAAAAAAAAAAAAAAACAAAAAAAAAAAAAAAAAAAGCACCCCTGCCCCCCCTTCTCTTGCGCAAAGGCGTACACAAGCGTTGGTCTGGCGTCATATGTAAACAGCAATTGCACCATGCATGTGAGGTATCACCGCGAAGGTCAGATCGAGGGCAGTAATTTTAGCAGTAGACCTCCTCCGTGAATCTAATGTGGTATCATGTAAAGGCTTTTAAAGGCTTTTAAAAATGTATGTAGTTTGTCGCCACTGCGTGTTTGTGCGCAATTTTAAAGCATGTCGTGTTTGGTATCCATGTACTCGGCCTAAGATCATATTTTTTATTTCATCAAAAATTTGAGCAATATAGTGTGTTTTAGTGCATTAAAATAAAAAAAAGTGTATTTTTTTTCCACAAAAAATGCGTTTGAAAAATCGCTGCGCAAATACTGTGTGGAAAAAAAAAATGCAACACCCACCATTTTAATCTGTGGGCCTTTGCTTTAACATTATATATAGTGTTTGGGGTTCAACGTAATTTTCTTGCAAAAAAAAAAAATATGTTTTCATGTAAACAAAAAGTGTCAGAAAGGGCTTTGTCTACAAGTGGTTAGAAGAGTGGGTGACGTGTGACATAGGCTTCTAAATGTTGTGCATAAAATGCCAGGACAGTTCAAACCCCCCCCCAAATGACCCCATTTTGGAAAGTAGACACCCCAAGCTATTTGATGAGAGCAATGTTGAGCCCATTAAATATTTTTTTTTTTTGTCCCAAGAGATTGAATAATGAAAAAAAAAAAATATATATATTTTTTTTTTACAAAAAGTTGTCACTAAATGATATATTGCTCAAACATGTCATGGGCATATGTAAAAATACACCCCAAAATACATTCTGTTGCTTCTCCTGAGTACGGGATACCACATGTGTGGGACTTTTTGGGAGCCTAGCTGCGTACGGAACCCCAAAAACCAATCACCGCCTTCAGGCTTTCTAAGGGTGTAATTTTTTTATTTCACTTCTCACTGCCAATCACAGTTTCGGAGGCCATGGAATGCCCAGATGGCATAAAACCCCCCAAAATGACCCCATTTTGGAAAGTAGACACCCCAAGCTATTTGCTGAGAGGTATTGTGAGTATTTTGCAGATGTCGCTTTTTGTCACAAAGTTTTGAAAATTGAAAAAAGAAAAAAAAAAATTTTTTTTTCTTTACTTTCTTCATTTTCAAAAACAAATGAGAGCTGTAAAATACTCACCATGCCTCTCAACAAATAGCTTGGGGTGTCTACTTTCCAAAATGGGGTCATTTGGGGGGGTTTTTGTGCTATTTTGGCATTTATGGCCTTCGAAACTGTGATAGGTAGTGAGGAGTGAAATCAAAAATTTGCACCCTTAGAAATCCTGAAGGCGGTGCTTGGGTTTTCGGGGCCCCGTACGCGGCTAGGCTCCCAAAAAGTCCCACACATGTGGTATCCCCATACTCAGGAGAAGCAGCAAAATGTATTTTGGGTGCAATTCCACATATAACTATGGCATGTGTGAGCAATATATCATTTAGTGACAACTTTTTGAAAAAAAAAAAAATCTTTTTTATTTTGTCTTTATTCAATCACTTGGGACTAAAAAAAAAATATTCAATGGCTCAACATGCCTCTCAGCAAATAGCTTGGGTGTCTACTTTCCAAAATGGGGTCATTTGGGGGGGGTTTTGTACTTCTCTGCCATTTTAGCACCTCAAGAAATGAAATAGGCAGTCATAAATTAAAAGCGGTGTAAATTCCAGAAAATGTACTCTAGTTTGTAGACGCTATAACTTTTGCGCAAACCAATAAATATACGCTTATTGGCATTTTTTTTACTAAAGACATGTGGCTGAATACATTTTTGGCCCAAATGTTTGACTAAAATTGAGTTTATTAGATTTTTTTTATAACAAAAAGTAGAAAATCACAGAGGCAATCAAATACCATCAAAAGAAAGCTCTATTTGTGGGAAGAAAAGGACGCAAATTTCGTTTGGTTACAAAATTGCATGACCGCGCAATTACCAGTTAAAGTAGTGCAGTGCGAAATTGAAAAAAGACCTCTGGTCCTTTGGCTGCCAAATGGTCCGGGGCTGAAGTGGTTAAACTGTACTATAATTGTGCTGTCCCCCCTCTACATTGTAAAGCGCTGCGTAAACTGTTGGCGCTATATAAATTGTGTATAATAATAATATCCAGTGCCCTGGGCAAAGATGGCAAAGTGTAACTGTAAGTACCAATGTACACCATAGTAAAGTGTTTGACTAGCCTCAGGACTGTGTCGATGGACTTTAGACTTGTGTAATGACATCAATTTAACATCATTTTGAGAAGCTTCTGAGATCCTTCAGAATTCATTGACAGGTGCACTTGACCTGCAGTTGACTTTCTGACCTGCATTTGACCTTCAAGTGGGTTTTGCATTTCTATAGACTTGTATGGGAATGCTGAACCTGTCAGGGTTTACATCGAAACGCTATAGAAAAAACTTTAACCAGAATCTTATTGCTGGTGGTAGGTCATAACCAAGGACAAGGGGGCACTCTTTATGTCTAGAACAGGACAAGAGATTCAACCTCCACATATGAAAAGGCTTCTTCACAGTAAGAGCTGTGAAAATGTGGACTAGACTTCTTTAAGAACATGTTACAGCTAACTCAGTAGAGTGCTTAAAAAAAAAAAAACAGCTGAATGCATTCATAAATGCACAAAAATAACTAGATATTGACATTTACAGGTAATAACACCAAAGTTTGTTGATCCAGAGAATATCTGATTGCCCTCTACAGCATTAGGAAGAAAATAATTTTTCCCCTGCATAGCAAATTTGACCATGCTTTATTAGTTGTTTTTGTTAACCTTTCCGTGGATTAACTGTGGGTACCAGGAGTGCACTACATACAGAGTGAAGAGTTCAGAAGTGCATTACGTACAGCAGGGGTAGGCAACCTCAGGCCCTCCAGCTGTGGTGAAACTACAAGTCCCATGAGACATTGCATAACCCTGGCAATCACAGGCATGACTCCTAGAGGCATGATGAGATTTGTAGTTTCGCCATAGCTGGAGTGCCGAGGTTGCCTACCCCTGACATACAGGGTGCAGAGTTCATGAGTATGCTACATACAGACTTCAGAGTTCAGGAGTGTGCTATGTATGGAGTGCAGAGTTCAGGAGTGCACTATGTACAGGGTGCCGAGTTTAGGAGTGTGCTACATACAGACTACCCCTGCTGTACGTAATGCACATACAGGAGTGCAGAGTTCAGGAGTGTGCTACATACAGACTTCAAAGTTCAGGAGTGTGCTATGTGCAGAGTTCAGGAGTTCGCTATGTACAGGGTGCAGAGTTTAGGAGTGTGCTACATACAGACTTCAGAGTTCAGGAGTGGGCTATGTACGGAGTGCAGAGTTCAGGAGTTCACTATGTACAGGGTGCAGAGTTTAGGAGTGTGCTACATACAGACTTCAGAGTTCAGGAGTGTGCTATGTACGGAGTGCAGAGTTCAGGAGTGCGCTATGTACAGGGTGCCGAGTTTAGGAGTGCGCCACATACAGACTTCAGAGTTCAGGAGTGTGCTATGTACGGAGTGCAGAGTTCAGGAGTGCACTATGTACAGGGTTTTGGAGTATGCTACATACAGACTTCAGAGTTCAGGAGTATGCTATGTACGGAGCGCAGAGTTCAGGAGTGCGCTATGTACAGGGGGCAGAGTTCAGGAGAGCGCTATGTACAGAGGGCAGAGTTCAAGAGTGTGCTATATACAGAGTGCCGGATTCTGGAGCGCAGCAGCATGTTCAGGAGAGAAGTGTATGACAGCAGGTAGTATGTGCAGGGAGAGGAATGCAGATAGTATGAAGTTTATGTGGTGTTAATGAGCCCTAATTCAATGCTGCATAGCCATTGGATAGTGGTCATGCATAGAGGTAGCAACTGATACTAACTGCAGACAGACACACAGACCCAGTGCCTACCACACTGCTGCAAACTGACCCCAATTCTGCACCTCCCTGCCCCCTAACAACTTGATATACTGCCACCATCACACCTTCCTAAAATCCCAAAACATCCTGCCAGCTCACCTCCCCATAAACATCCCTCGGAACAAACTACTGGAGGTTACATCCCTCCTAGCCGAATCTCAGAGACTAGTCAGCAAGCTCCCTCCTCGCCCACACTTGTCAGAAGAGTATTGATGGTCTGCCTCCACTTCCACCACAGAGCTCTTTCTGCAGCCAGCAATAGAGCGAGAGCGCTGCGAAGTTCTAGAAGGAGATAGAGGGGGAGGGAAGGCAATGAGGATTCTGTGGAGCCACCTGAACAGAAGCGATGTCAATTGAACACCCAGAAAGTAGGTAACGGCAAGCACAGGGCCAGTGCCGGGGGTGGTGGAACTCTGTTCTGCCACGTTCCGGCTGACAAAAAGCTCTGTTCTGTATATGGATGTTTTCTTTTTTTTATTACTATATTATTTACATACATTTTTCTGAGTATTTTTTCAACCTAATTATGTAACACCTAAACTTTTAAAATCTGCCCCAACCATGCCCACATTCTGGTCTCTGTCTTACTATTTGTCTTATCTTCCTATATTTTGTTTTATCTTACAGTGTGTCAGATTCTACCGAAAGGTGTGGTCTCTGTCCTAGGACCCTCCGCCAGTCCAGCTTCTGCATCCACAGTCAGCCATATATGTGGAGAAAAAGAGGTGAGCAATTATAAATGACTTCCCCCATTGACCTGTGTACTGAATTCAGATTGTGTCCCATATTCAGACATACCGTGCTTGGTTTTACCCAAAAAGAAGTGGGTAGGAGGTACACATGCAACGCTGGGTTTATAATGAGATTATCCCACACAGGACAATAGAAAATTAGAGCAAATCTCTCCAAAGTGAAGCAAATCCGCCTCTTAGTTGTCATTGTAACAGGAGTCACCATTTGAAGATTTCCCCTCTCTTCCTGTTTCAATGGCAACTCAATATTTTGAATTATCCAATACATTCAGTCCCAGTGACAAACAGAGAGAGTGCATCTCCTTGGCAGAGGGCCACGGCAACAATGCCCGCGTATGTTTACCTTATTGCTGAATGGGGCAGTTCAGACGCTGCTGCTTGTGCTTTTACTGGGCATGTTGCAGGTGGCAGGCATTACACCCATTAACCACTTGCCTGCCCAGGCCATTTTTTAGCTCTCAGCGATGTTGCACTTTAAATGACAATTGCGCGGTCGTGCTACACTGTACCCAAACACATTTTTTATCATTTTCTTCACACAAATGGAGCTTTCTTTTGGTGGTATTTAATCACTGCTGGGTTTTTTATTTTTTACCAAAAAATTTTTGGAAAATAAAATGTTTTTTACTTTTTTTCTGTCAGTAAATTTTGTAACTACCGTATTTATCGGCGTATAATACGCACTTTTCCCCCCTTAAAATCAGGGGAAAATCGGGGGTGCGTGTTATACGCCGATACCACGCCGTTTGAAAGCTTTTCCGCTGTTTGGAAGCTTTTCTGCCGTTCTCGGCGGCGATCGGGTATCTTCGGCCGTTCCCGGCTATCTACGGACGTTCTCGGCTATTTTCGCCCGCTCTCGGCCGTCCTCGGCGGCTTTCAGATAGCCGAAAATAGCCGAGAACGGCCGAAGATAGCCGAGAACAGCCGAAGATAGCCGGGAACGGCCCAGTGCTACCGAAAATACCCGAAAGCTGGCCGAGAACTAACGAGCGCCGCCGAGATACACAGGACATCCACTCTGTATATCGGCGGCGCCATTTTTAAAAGAAAAAAGACAGACAAGGCTGCAAATGACACAGAAGCAGTCATTTGTAATCGTAGTCCACATTGCACTATTTAAATATTACACATGTAGAAAATGACTGACAATGCTGCAAATGACAGACAAGGCTGCAATGCAAGGCTGCAATGGAAGGCTGCAAATGACTGACAAGGCTGCAATACAAGGCTGCAAATGACACTGATAAGGCTGCATTAATGGGCATTAAAATGTAAGTTTTTTTCCTTAAACTTCCCTCCTAAACGTTTTTTTCTTTTAAATTCCCTCCTAAACTTGGGGTGCGTGTTATACACCGGTGCGTGTTATACGCCGATAAATACGGTAAGTCATTTTTCACCTTCACTGATGTGCGCTGATGAGGCGGCACCAATGGGCACTGATAGGCTAAACTGGTTGGCATTGATGAGGTGGCACTGATGATACGGCACTTATGGGCACTGATGAGGTGGCACTAATATGCCGCACTTATGGGCACTTATAGGCAGCACTGATGGGCACTGTTAGGTGGCAGTGTTGGGCACTGATAGGCGGCACTGGTGGGCACGGATAGGCAGTACATATGGGCACTGATGGGCATTGATGGGTGGCACTAATGGGCGACACTGATGGTGATGGCAGTGAAGGGACTATCCTCAGATGATTACACAGAGATTAAACAAATCCTCCTACATACAGTGCCTTGAAAAAGTATTCATACCCTTTGCAATTTTCCACATTTCGTCATGACTGAGGTATTGCTGATTCTTCGGCTGCCGTGACCTTACATCTCTAGTCCATACCCCCGACTACCCCAATAAAGACACAACCACTTACTTTGGATTTAAATGGCCAAAGCAGCCTTTTTACTAACAAAACCATAAATCACAAAATAACATATTAAACCATACTGCATAAACCAACGTAATTTTTTTAACCATAATGTACCTAACTGACTATTTCCTGAGTCTTAGGTTAATGAAGGCACGTTTTCCTCTATCGCATTGGCTGTATCAACCACCCCATCCCTACCCTGGCCCCCAGCCGCAATTACACCGGTTTGGGGACAATTTAATACCAATTTACCACCTGATGCAGCCCAATGACCGATAGCCCCTTATTGACGTCACTGAGTAGGGAAGGTACACCCATACTGAGAGTCCAACCCATTACACTCCACTTACTGTTTTTTGACCCTGTCCACCTTCAAAAGCCTAAGACCCCTGCCTGCTGCTATGACAGAACCAAACCCAAAACCCCTGTGTAAAGAATACCCCCGAGCTTTAGCCCTCTACAGCCCCCATTGGCCCTATAAGAAACAACTACGGGACAATACAGCACATGTAAAAATCACAGAAAATTGATGGGAGGGAGGTCTTTTTCGATGCTCTGGCTCCCACTGACCTACAGCAACTCCCCCTTCTGCTAGACCACTGGTGCCACACCCCAGCCACACCCTACCCCCTTATGTCATCCAATCAGGTAAACCTACCCACATTTTAAATTGAACCTTTTAACTGCCTGACTGTAGCCTGCCCAGCAACCCAGTCATGCAGGCCCTCCACCTATGCTGCCCTTTCAGTTCCAGGCTTATACTTTACAACCAAAAACATATATGTATTTTATTGGGATTTTATGTAATAGACCAACACAAAGTGGCACATAATTGTGAAGTGGAAGGAAAATGATAAATGGTTTTCAAACATTTTTACAAATAAATATCTGAAAAGTGTGGCGTGCATTTGTATTCAACCCCCTTTACTCTGATACCCCTAACTAAAATCTAGTGGAACCAATTGCCTTCAGAAGTCACCTAATTAGTAAATAGAGACCACCTGTGTGTAATTTAATCTTAGTATAAATACAGCTGTTTTGTGAAGCCCTCAGAGGTTTGTTTGAGAACCTTAGTGAACAAACAGCATTGTGAAGACCAAGGAACACACCAGACAGGTCAGGGATATAGTTGTGGAGAAGTATAAAGCAGGGTTAGGTTATAAAAAAATATCCCAAGCTTTGAACATCTCACGGAGCACTGTTCAGTCCATCATCCAAAAATGGAAAGAGTATGGCACAACTGCAAACCTACCAAGACATGGCCGTCCAGCTATACTGAGAGGCCGGGCAAAGAGAGAATTCATCAGAGAAGCAGCCAAGAGGCCCATGGTAACTCTGGGGGAGCTGCTGAGATGCACAGGTGGCAGAATCTGTCCACAGGACAACTATTAGTTGTGCACTCCACAAATATGGCCTTTATGAAAGCCATTGGCTACCATTGCTGTCAATCAAATCCAATGACGTGAGCGGCAGGAGGCGGGGCCGAGTCCTGCATTTGGCCTCTATGGACGCAGAATACTGGACTCGGGAGCGCTTCTCCTAGGGGATTATCTGCTGTGTGGAGGAGCCGCGAGACCCCAGAAGTTGAGGATCGGGGCCATTCTGCGCAAAACGAACTGCACAGTGGAGGTAAGTATGATATGTTTGTTATTTAAAAAAAAAAAAAAAACAACCTTTAGTGTCGCTTTAAGATACACTTGGCATTATAGATGGGAAAAAGGTTGCAATGACATTGACGTAATGGCTACTCGGTGTCAATTGAAGCAAGACAATGTTGAAAATATGCTTAATTTCCTGGCACATACCCAACATGTTATGACATATTACTGTCTTGCCTACTGAACATCTAAAAGCAAAAAGCTGACGTGTATATATCATTACTCCCTACGTATTTTATTTATGAATTTTGGATTTATCCAATCCAGTTAAGTGCATGTAAACTAACCATAAAAAAGATTTATCAAAGCCCAAACATTCAACATCCACCTAGTTTACTCTATCTAAAGCTGACAGTAGAGAAATTTGGTTAGCACCATCCTTAAACTGAAATATATTGTTTAATTCAGTGGTCTCCAAACTGCAGCACATCGGCCGGATGTGGTGCTTTGCTGGCACTTGGGACACTATTCCTCCCACAGATACATGGATTCTATTTCTTCCACTGACACCAACAATGAGGCATCATTCCTTCCACTGACACCAACAATGAGGCAACATTCCTTCCACTGACACCAACAATGAGGCAACATTCCTTCCACTGACACCAACAATGAGGCACCATTCCTTCCTCTGACACCAACAATAAGGCACTATTCCTCCTACTGACACCAACAATGAGGTACCATTCCTTCCACTGACACCAACGATGAGGCACTATTCCTTCCACTGACACCAACAATGAGACACCATTCCTTCCACTGACACCAACAATGAGGCACCATTCCTTCCACTGACACCAACAATGAGGCACCATTCCTTCCACTGACACCAACAATGAGGCACCATTCCTTCCACTGACACCAACAATGAGGCACCATTCCTTCCACTAATACAAATGCAGAGGTACTAGTCCTTCCACTAGCACCAATGATGAGGCACGATTCCTTGCACTGACACCAGCGAAGGGGCACATTTCCTCCCACTAATACCAATTATTGGGTACTATTCCACCTCCTACTGACCACAGGCACTATGTAATTTATATACTTCCCCTAATCCTGAAATATTATCTACTACCATTCATGTGGGGGCATGTTCTACACCCACTGGCTACAGACCTGCCCCCC
>JAQSEC010002194.1:0-11628 GCA_028564925.1 Lithobates sylvaticus
TGGAAGACCGCCAAGGGGAGGCAGAGCGTGCAGAGCCAAGAACACAGGGCAGGCAGGCTCTGTTTCTAGTGGACGTGGCCGTGGACGTGGTCGTGGTCGTGCATCGTCATCAGCACGTGGCCATGGGACACGCGCGTCTTTGTTTTCGGCAGCTGGACATGTGAGCCGCATCATGCTGAAGGCTTGGTAGAATGGATGACCATGCCCTCCTCATCCTCCTCATCCTCTCTCTCCCAGGCTCAGGGTACTGGCTGAGCATCATCAGCCACCCCTTCCCTAGACCCACCATGTCCTCCTGAGGAGGCCCCCGAACTCTTTGAGCTCAGTGTTGGGTACATGCTCCAGGAGGATGCCCAACGATTCGATGGCTCGGATGATGATACCCAGCTTGAGGAATCTGGCAGTACTGTTCCACCAGCTGCAGCTTACGGCCAGGTTTGCTCTAGTGGTGAAGAGGGAGGGGATGAGGAGGTCACTGACTCCCCGTGGGTGCCTGAAGGGAGAGAGGATGAGGAGGAGGACGAGGAGGAGGTGGATGCGGCGTCACATGTCCAACGAGGCAGGATGCCACCTGGAGGCCAGGTAGAGGCCAGCACTGCAACTGTACAACACCGCAGAGCTCCGCCTGTGCAGGGCGCTGCCTCTGCACGTTATCAGAAAAGTTCTTTGGTGTGGGCCTTTTTTGAGACGAGTGCATCAGATCGCACCACTGCTAGTTGCAATATTTGTCTCAAGCGTATCTCGCGTGGCCAAAACATCAGCCGCTTGGGCACCACAAGCATGAACAGACATATGGCGACCTGCCATGCAGCGCGTTGGCAGGCACACATAAAAGACCAACACCAAAGAACTAAGCGGACCTCTCCTTGCTCCTCCTCAGCTGGGATCTCCATCCCCACTACACCTTCAGTCTCTCTGAAAGCTGCTCTGAGAGACTGAAGGTGTAGAATTAGGTGTGTCACAACCAAGTACTTGCAGTACACCGACGTCCGATTGCAGCAGGCAAATTTCCCTGCCCCAGCTGCTGGACCGTAGAAAGAAGTACACTCCCAGCCATCCACTTGCCCAGCGGTTGAATGCTTGCCTGGCTAAATTGCTAGCACTTCAACTGCTGCCTTATCAGTTGGTAGACTCGGCCCCCTTCCGTGAGTTTGTTCAATGTGCGGATCCTCAGTGGCAGGTTCCCAAACGCAACTTTTTCTCACGGAAGGCGATTCCGTCTCTCTTCCGGCATGTGGAGGGCAATGTCCATGCATCGCTGGACAGGGCGGTCAGCGGTAAGGTGCATATTACCGCTGACTCTTGGTCCAGCAGGCATGGACAGGGTCGGTACCTTTCTTTCACGGCCCATTGGGTCACTCTATTTGCAGCTGGGAGGGATGCAGGACAAGGTGCAGTAGTGTTTGAGGTTGTTCCGCCACCACGCCTCCAAAACGCTACTACTGCTACTGGTTGTGACACACCGCTCTCCTCCACCCCCTCCTCTTCTTCTTCCTCCAGTGCTCTGTCCTTGGAACCAGCGGTGCTCCGTAGGCGTACATGGGGCTACGCAAGTACGCAGGCAAAAAGATGCCATGCCGTGCTTTCGCTGGTGTGTTTGGGGGACAGGAGCCACACTGGGCCAGAGGTTCTGGCAGCTCTGCAGGGGCAGGCCGAGAGGTGTTGACGCCACGTCAGCTTAAGCCAGGAATGGTCGTTTCTGACAATGGCACCAACCTCCTCTCCGCCCTGCGACAGGGGCAGCTCACCCATGTGCCCTGCATGGCTCACGTCCTCAACCTGGTGGTGCAGCGGTTCTTGGGCAGGTTCCCAGGCTTACAGGATGTCCTGAGGCAGGCCAGGAAAGTCTGTGTGCATTTCCGCCGATCTTATAATGCCAGTGCTCGGCTGACTGAGCTGCAAAAGGAGCTGAACCTGCCCAAGAACCGCCTAATATGTGACATGCCCACCAGGTGGAACTCAACGTTGGCCATGCTGCAGCGACTGCACACGCAGCAGGGCCATCAATGAGTACCTTTGCGACTATGGCACCAGGACAGGGTCAGGGGAGCTTGGTTTTTTTTCCCCACGTCAGTGGAGCATGATCAGGGGATGCATGCACTGTCCTCTCACCATTTGAGGAGGCCACGAGGATGGTGAGCAGTGACAGTGCATGCATCAGTGACACTGTCCCTCTTGTCCACCTGTTGGAGCATACGCTGCGTGGGATAATGGACAGGGCACTTGAGGCAGAACAGAGGCAGGAAGAGGAGGACTTCCTTGCCTCTCAAGGCCCCCTTTATCCGGACAGTGTTCCTTCTGTCCCACCCATCACACAGAAGAGGATGAGGAGGAGGAGGAGGAGGAGGAGGAGGAGGAGGATTGTGTGAGCATGGAGGTGGAGCCTGGCACTCAGCATCAGCAGCAGCAGTCTTTTAGGGATGATGTACAGTCCCAACAAACCAGTGGACTTGTACGTGGCTGGGAGGAGGTGGCTGGCGATCATATCATCCTCAGTGACCCAGAAGACTCCGGACCGAATGCCTCAGCTAACCTACGCTGCATGGCCTCCCTGATCCTGCAAAGCCTGCGGAAAGATCCTCGTGTTCTTCGGATCAAGGAGAGGGACCATTACTGGCTGGCCACTCTCCTTGATCCGCGGTACAAGGGTAAGGTTGCGGACCTTATCTTGCCGTCGCAGAGGGAGCAGAGGATGAGACATCTCAGGGAGGCCTTGCAGAAAGGTCTGTGCAACGCGTTCCCAGAAACTGGGAGGCTACAAACTCCTGGTCCTGGGCGACGAGTTGCTGAGGCTTCGGTCAGTAGCAGAAGGAGCGGTGGGGAAGGTGGACGTCTGACCGATGCGTTCAGACAATTTTTTTAGTCCGCAGCCCCAAGGTATGATCGGTTCCAGCAACCATCGCCAGCGTCTGATATACATGGTGCAGGAATACCTTGGGGCAAGGTCAGACTTGGACACCTTTCCCACCGAAAATCCTCTGGCTTACTGGGTCCTGAGGATGGATCACTGGCCAGAGCTTGCACAGTATGCAATTGAGCTACTGGCCTGTCCTGCCTCCAGCGTTCTTTCGAACGCACATTCAGTGCTGCTGGAGGATTTGTCACCGATCATAGGGTGCGCCTGTCCACCGCCTCGGTTGATCGACTGACCTTCATCAAAATGAATCAGTCTTGGATCACCACCAGCTACCAGGCACCTGAGGCGGATATAACCGAATAATTTTTAATATCACATCCCTTCAAGACTGCCTATGCTGATGCTGAGTGACTGTCCTCTTATGTTCACTGACTATCCTCTTCCTCCTCCTCAATGATCCATGCCACCACACCAGTGCCTAAGGCACAATTTTTCAGCCCCTGTTTAACAGGGGCGTGTACATACAATTTTTATAAAAAAATGCTTCGCAACACGTGTGACTGCTGTGCTCCAAGTACAGTATCTGTGAGGGGTTGCAGTGTTGTGGCACCAGCACCAGTGCCTAAGGCACAATTTTTCAGCCCCTGTTTAACAGGGGCGTGTACTTACAATTTTTTAAAAAAAATGCTTTGCAACACGTGTGACTGCTGTGCTCCAAGTACAGTATCTGTGAGGGGTTGCAGTGTTGTGGCACCAGCACCAGTGCCTAAGGCACAATTTTTCAGCCCCTGTTTAACAGGGGCGGGTAATTACAATTTTTTAAAAAAATGCTTCGCAACACGTGTGACTGCTGTGCTCCAAGTACAGTATCTGTGAGGGGTTGCAGTGTTGTGGCACCAGCACCAGTGCCTAAGGCACAATTTTTCAGCCCCTGTTTAACAGGGGCGTGTACTTACAATTTTTTTAAAAAAATGCTTTGCTACACGTGTGACTGCTGTGCTCCAAGTACAGTATCTGTGAGGGGTTGCAGTGTTGTGGCACCAGCACCAGTGCCTAAGGCACAATTTTTCAGCCCCTGTTTAACAGGGGGGGTAATTACAATTTTTTAAAAAAATGCTTCGCAACACGTGTGACTGCTGTGCTCCAAGTACAGTATCTGTGAGGGGTTGCAGTGTTGTGGCACCAGCACCAGTGCCTAAGGCACAATTTTTCAGCCCCTGTTTAACAGGGGCGGGTAATTACAATTTTAAAAAAAAATGCTTTGCAACACGTGTGACTGCTGTGCTCCAAGTACAGTATCTGTGAGGGGTTGCAGTGTTGTGGCACCAGCACCAGTGCCTAAGGCACAATTTTTCAGCCCCTGTTCAACAGGGGCGGGTAATTACAAATCTTGATCTAATAGTTCACAGCAGGGCCCATTCCTGCGCCCACCAAGAGTAACTATGAGGGCCTACAGTCTTGTGGCAACACCGTCCACCACCACCGCCAAAGGCCCAATTTTTCTGCCCTGTTCATCAGGTGCTTGCAATTACAAATCTTGATCTAATAACACACAGCAGGGCCCATTCCTGCGCCCACCAAGAGTAACTGTGAGAGCTTACAGTCTTGTGGCAAACACCGTCCACCACCACCGCCAAAGGCCCAATTTTTCTGCCCTGTTCATCAGGTGCTTGCAATTACAAATCTTGATCTAATAACTCACAGCAGGGCCCATTCTTGCGCCCACCAAGAGTAACTGTGAGAGCTTACAGTCTTGTGGCAACACCGTCCACCACCACCGCCAAAGGCCCAATTTTTCTGCCCTGTTCATCAGGTGCTTGCAATTACAAATCTTGATCTAATAACTCACAGCAGGGCCCATTCTTGCGCCCACCAAGAGTAACTGTGAGAGCTTACAGTCTTGTGGCAACACCGTCCACCACCACCGCCAAAGGCCCAATTTTTCTGCCCTGTTCATCAGGTGCTTGCAATTACAAATCTTGATCTAATAACTCACAGCAGGGCCCATTCTTGCGCCCACCAAGAGTAACTGTGAGAGCTTTCAGTCTTGTGGCAACACCGTCCACCACCACCGCCAAAGGCCCAATTTTTCTGCCCTGTTCATCAGGTGCTTGCAATTACAAATCTTGATCTAATAACTCACAGCAGGGCCCATTCTTGCGCCCACCAAGAGTAACTGTGAGAGCTTACAGTCTTGTGGCAACACCGTCCACCACCACCGCCAAAGGCCCAAATTTTTCTGCCCTGTTCATCAGGTGCTTGCAATTACAAATCTTGATCTAATAACTCACAGTAGGGCCCATTCCTGCGCCCACCAAGAGTAACTGTGAGAGCTTACAGTCTTGTGGCAACACCGTCCACCACCACCACCACCCCCAATTTTTCTGCCCTGTTCAACAGGTGCATGCAATTACAAATCTTGATCTATTAACTCACAGCAGGGCCCATTCCTGTGCCCACCAGTCTTGTGGCTACACCAACATCTAATAGGGCAAATTTCTGCAGAGTATATACGCCAGGCCCCTACTTTCAAACATCCAACTTACAAACGACTCCTACTTGCAAATGGAAAGAGAAAACAGGAAGTGAGAGGAAATCTACCCCTAGGAAGGGAAATTCTATCCTGTTAGATTTAATTTGGGAAAAAGGTATCTCCTCTCTACTGATACTTTATCACCAATCCTTGTTTCAATTAAAACCCCACTTTTTCCAAAAACATTTGTCATTGGGACGGAAAGTGAGGTGACATGTTCTGAACAGATGTGCAAAGACAGCAAATGTTACAGGGGTGATAACCCCTCCCTATGTTCTCCAAAAAGCTTAAAAATATATTTTTTTGGGATGGAGCTACACTTCATAATGTACCTGTTCAGATTCTACTTAAGAACAAACCTAAAGCCGCAAGTGGTTTAAATGGCTTCTTTTTTTCCTTTACAAATGTCATTTTGTGCAAGGACAGTTTCTAAACACGGGAAACACATGCCACTTCACAGGCATACTTTAGACACCCCCCAGGTACCATATTTAAAGGAAAATTTCACTTTTTTTTTTTTTTTCACTTTATGCATCATTAAAATGACTGCTCCCGAAAAAACGTTAGTTTTTAAAAGTTCTTTTTGCATTGATATATGTCCCCTGGGGCAGGACCCGGGTCCCCAAACCTGTTTTATGACATTAACATGCATATTGGCCGTTGTAATTAGCACTTTTGATTTCGAACGTTCGCGTCCATTATAACGTATAGGGTTCGAAAATTCGCGCGAACTTTCGGTCGGTTCGAAGGTTCTGGTGCGAACCGAACCCGGGGGTGTTCGGCTCATCCCTACTCAGTAATAATCATTCATAACTGCATTTGTTAGCAAAAGAAGGAAAAAAACTAGGAATACTAATTGCAATATACATCAATAGATGCACATGAGGTAGAGCACATCTCACATAAAAATGTTTCTTTCACATACATGGATCATGGTTGCAGTGCAGTGCTATATAACAACTTAGTAGAAATTGACATTTGCATATCCACGGAATCGCTAATTAGCGTTGATTTCCAAACTAACTAATTTATGTTCGCCACTAATATCGCTCTTTTTCATTCGCAGGTTCGCCTGTTAAAATCATAATTGCCTAAAATGGGCGCTATTACATGGCATAGTGCCCAGTACTTCCCGGCACTATAGTAAATGACCCCCCCCCCCCCCAGCAGGGCCATCTTTAATATTGATTGGACCCTGGGCAAAACTTTTCTTGCCCCCCCCCCCCATGCAGTTTTGCTCTCCACCTGCTCTGAGACATACAATAAATAGCAGCTAGACTCAAAATCAGTTTACTGAATCAGATCAGGCAGCTATTGCGATTGGTTGCCAGAGATTACAGTGTATCATTACCACTCACTGACTTGTTGCTAGAGTTTACAGCACACATTACAGCGCACTGGTTTGTTGCTAGAAGTTACAGCACATGATTTCTGCTTGTTGATTGGTTGCTAGAGATTACTGTGGATATGACCTCAGGGGGGGCATGATATACATATCAATGCTGCCGGCTGCCGCTATTTACATATCAATGCCGCCACTATTTACATATGAATGCCGGTAATTTACATGTAAACACAGGGTCTGCGGGTGAGTCATCTGTACACAACAATAGGGCAGAGCTGGGCAGCGTTAGTAGCAGAACTTCACACTGGGCTATGGGGTGACTTCTTGACTAATTATAAGAGCACTATCCTTTGCTGTACATAAAAACTACAACACATCTGCTGTACATACAAACTATATCTCCACATATTTCCTGAAGAAGTGGATGCAAAGTCTTCAAAAAGCATTGAGAAATTAGTTCCTCCCATAAATAATGGGACTCGTATGTTTTTTGTCCTATCTATATGTAATTCTCTATAATCTGAGGTATACTGTTACCGTTTGAAATTGTTCATGTTTACTTGACATTACTTATAATGTGTGGCTCCTCATCTCCGGGCTCCCTTTATATATTTTCTTTAATACAAATCTTTTTTTTCCATTTTTCTGTTTCGAAATTATTTGTGACACTATTTCTAATATGTATATTTGCATTTTGGAATTTAATAGTTCCTTTGTTATTGCTATTGATAAATCTCTCATGGCTCTTTAACATTTCCGTGTATTCACTAAGTCCTTCTCCCCTTCAGGCACATCTGCAACAGCTACACATTGCACGCTCTTTCCCCCTTTGTCCACTGGGGTGCGCTGGGAGATCGCCCAGCACACAAAGCCGCTCGGGCTATGCAACCCGTGGCGGCAATATAGGAGATATCAGCCAGTATTTCATCTCCGGCTGACCTCCATCTTGTTACCCCAGTGGACATGCGCTGTCCACTGGGGAAGCTTGCTGATTTGACAGGTGGAGTGGGCGGGGCCCCGTTCCGATGCTTATGTCTTCGGGCATGCACGTTGGGGATGGGGCCGTGCGCACACTGCCTGGGGGGCGTATCCGCTCTCGGCCCTTTCTCTCTGCCTCTCTATCAGCTGCTGCAATCATTTTGCGCTGACTGATTGGAGAGGAAGAATTATTTAAACACTAGAGTTGGTGTCCTCCTGCTATTCCGCAGCATTATTCTGCGGAATGCCAGATGGACGGTCAGACGTGTCTTTAAAGCTCCCCATAAGGTAATCACTACTCTTTTGATTTATTTGCCCTTTATTACTGCTGACATTTGGATTAGTCATCAAGATACATTTTACTATGCTCAATCCATTCCACCTTTGCTTACCGAGTCTTATTAGTACCATATTTCTCTGTTCCCCTCCTTTCTCTCTATGTATATTTACATCTACTTGTATACTGTCCATATGTTGGATACTAATATTATTTAAATTTATATTCAAATATGTGAAATGATAATTATGAACCTGCGCTATGGAAAATGCAAACGGAATATTGTACAATATATATCTCCTAGGGCTGCTGCTGAGGTGTGAGGTAAATACCTCAAAGTAGTGACAGTGAAATTTAGAAATCAGCGCTGCTCCTACATCTATATACGTTTATATCCCGCATAAATGAATTAAAGTGCTATACACAATAACAATATGGCCAAATGGCCAATTAAAGTGTTGTGTGCCAAACTACAACATATTTTCATAAATAATACATATAAAGTCTGTGTATAAGTGTCCTATATTGTCAGAGGAAATTCATCAGAATATATCCTCTGTGTGAAATAATTAGTAGTGATGGAAGCATATATCACTGGTGTGCTTGGAATAGTTCATCAAACATGTGGTTTGAGTTGAACACAAAAATATGATGTAATTCAGGTGTTTTTCTTGTGCTCCCCTCCTGGTTCCCCACTCACCAGATGAAGCAGACAAAAAAACACCCGGATAGGTCGGTATACTCCTGGGAAGGTTGGTGTGTTGATGTATCCTTCTCCGGAAAGGTATCCTCCCTCCTTCTCCACTGTATTGTAGGTCCTACACACACTTTACTCGGTCATAGACCATACAGGTAAAGTTTGGACAAAGATGGAGGAAAGGGGTATATAGTGTAATACTGCAGAGTTAATTAAAAAAAGGGTTTAAAATCATTACACTTACATCAATGCATAAAAAACGTTCATAAAAAACATTTAAAAAACGGCAGCAATTTTGAAAATTTTTTAATTTAATTTAACTATTATTCCGATATTTATGTGTAAATATCAACATCTCTCAAGCCCCATACACACGGTCGGATTTTCCGATGGATTCTGTCCTATCGGACAATGTTGTCGGAAATTCCGACCGTGTGTAGGCACCATCGGACAGTTTCCATCGGATTGTCCGACGGACAAAGTCCTATCTCCTGCTGGATAGATTTTTTGACAACAAAGTCCGATCACACCAAATCCGATCGTGTGTGCTATGCATGCTCAGATCACATTACAAGACCAAAGCTATTGGCTACTAGCCTCTACGTAGTCCCGTCGTAGGCAACAAACGTCACCACGTTCAGAATGATCGGATTTTCCGACAACTTTGTCCGACCGTGTGTACGCAAAACCAACATCGGACAAAGTACGACGGACATGATCCGACGGACCTGGTCCTCGGATAATCCGAGCGTGTGTATGGGGCTTAACTCTTTAAGTGTACATGTTACACATATCCCCATACCATATTATTGGTGACTGTTACCATTCTACTATATACTATGTACTATCTTCCAATATATTCCCCCATATTTACAACTACATATATACTCTTTACCATTATCATAAAACACCGTTATCTTGGAGCTCACAACAAACCAGTCACTACTTCCATGACTATCTAAGGTATTTATATGCTAATTACATAGTTATATTTTGATTAAACATCGCCAGGGTTCCCTCTGACGATGTTCAGTTGCTTTCCAATTTACTCGATCCAAACTCGATTTTTACCCCATCAATTTCCTAGAGCCTAGTGCCACCTCGCCCCAGTGTTTCTCTCAGCTCACCCAGTGGTTGCCCCCTTCGCCCCACCCAGCTTGGCTGCCTTTTGACAGCATATACATTGAAGAGTTACTCTAATATTTTTCACCTCTGGGAGCCTTGGAGACTAGGAGACCACTCATCTTGCTCAATCTGTTCTATTGCTTTTAATACATATTATGGAATATCCTTGCAACACCTTATTTTGATCTGTAAGTATACTGTATAGATACCTTGACACAAAATATTCACTTCCATATGCATTCCTGTGTTTTAACATTCTGCTATGTGTATTTTCCAAATAGAACTATATTTCTAGAAGGCCGGGAAGAGGAGGACGTCATATGACGCCCGCCCAGGATGGGAGATCCCATCTGCGGGTGTCATATTACTATGGGCGGGGAGTGAAGTGGTTAAATATCGTACCTGGTGGGTGACTATAGTATGCCTGTAAAGTGGCACGTGTTTCCCGTGTTTAGAACAGTCCCTGCACAAAATGAAATTTTCTAAAGGAATAAAAGTCATTTAAAAATGCTTGCGGCTGTAATGCAATGTCGGGTCCCAGCAATATGGATGAAAATTATTGAGAAAACGGCATGGGTACCCCCCCCCCCCCCCCCTGCCCATTACCAGGTCCTTTGGGTCTTGTATGGATATTAAGGGGAACCCCGCACCCAAATTAAAAAAAGAAAAGGCGTGGGGCTCCGAGGCCCTATATACTCTGAACAGAAGTATACAGGCGGTCCAAACAAGACAGGGACTGTAGGTTTGTTCTTAATTTGAATCTGTTTGTAATTTGGAGAAGGTACATTTTTTAATGGATCCAGACAAAAAATCTATTAATTATTTAAGCTTTTTGGATAAAATAGGGAAGGGTTCTCACCCCTGTAACATTTGTTTTGCTATCTGTGCTCCTGTTCAGAAGATTTCACCTCACTTTCTGTCCCAATCACAATTGGATTTTGAAAAGTTGGGGTTATTAGGGAAACAATGATTGGTGATAAAGCCTCAGTGGAGACACCTTTTTCCCATATTAACTCTTACAGGAGAGAATTTCCCTTCCTAGGGGTAGATTTCCTCTCACTTCCTGTTGTCTCCCTCCGTTTGTAAGTAGGAGTCATTTGTAAGTCGGATGTTTAAAAGTAGGGGACCGCCTGTATGTACTATATGGCCTGCCCTATATACTCTGCAGAAAATTGGGCCTTAGGTGTTGGTGGTACCACAACACTGTAAGCCCTCACAGTTGCTCTTGGTGGGCGCAGGAATGGGCCCTGCTGTGAAATATTAGATCAAAAATTGTTATTACACGCCCCTGTTAAACAGGGGCAGAAACATTGGGTCTTAGGCAGTGTTGGTGCCACAACACTGCAAACCCTCACAGATACTCTAGTTGAGCACAAGAACGAGCCCTGCTGCGAAATATTACAGCAAAAATTATAATTATACGCCCCTGTTAAACAGGGGCAGAGAAATTGGGCTTTAGGCACTGGTGGTGGTGCCCAGAAACAAAAATGTTCTTTGAAGCTATCAACATGAACATTGAGGAGGATTAGGATAGTCACTCAGCATAACAGGATAGTCACTCAGCATAGGCAGTCTTCAAGGGATCTCACATACATGTATCGGTCAGATCAGCATCAGGTGCTTGGTAGCTGGTGATCCAAGACTGGTTAATTTTTATAAGGGTGAGCCAATCAACTGAGTCTGTGGACAGGCTCACTCTGTGATCAGTTACAAAGTCTCCAGTAGCGCTGAATGTGAGTTCAGAAATAACGCTGGATGCAGGACAGGCCAGTAGCTCAATTGCATATTGTGCAAGCTCTGGCCAGTGATCCATCCT
>JAQSEC010001546.1:0-11664 GCA_028564925.1 Lithobates sylvaticus
AAAGTGCATATTGCAGGGACCTGCTAAAGTATTGTAAGTCATATGTTTGATGCATGTTGCTATTCTTTTCCTTACTGCCAAAGTAAAGCCAGTTATTCTTATTTCAGCAGTCTGCTTGTGAGTTCATACCCATTACACTTAGAGTATAAGTGATGTTTATATGTGCATAGATACATACCCCTTTACTAACTGTGCCAGAGCGGGTAGAGCCAAATTGCCGGGGGTTGGTGGAGCTGTACTCAGGGACCCAAAACAAACCAGCGGCTCTCTTAACTGGGGGTAGCGCTACACGTGGGGGCTCGTAATCCGGGATCCTGAGTCAGCGGGAAAAGCCGCCAGAAGGTACCGGCATGGACCCGATAGAAGTGGGACGGTGGTACACACTATGGGCCACTGACCCAGCCGCAGCATCAGTCATTGAACTGCCAGGGATATGGCAGAGAGAGGCAGTCAAGCAGCTTATAATGTCCCTATCCCCATGCCAAAAGCCATGGATAATGGACATGAGAAATGATGCCGGGCATACATATGCCTTAATAGAATGGCAGGAAGAGACTCCAGAGCAGTTCAGGAGCCAAAGCATACAAGCACCGAATGGTCAGGCCTATCAAGTGCTGCATGCGCTGCCGCGCAAGGGAGACTGTTCTCCTATGGAAGCCATTCTATCCCCAAAGAAGGAAGAGCAGAAGGGCGCGGAAAGTCCCGCACCCGCACAGACTACTCTTAGTGCAGAACTGTGTGCTGTCCTAGGGGAGATTGTGACTCAGTGCAGAAGAGACCCCGGGGATTACCCAATGTCGGGATACAGGAAACTCCGGTTGTTTTCAGGGAGGACACCTGTGCCCTCGGGAGAAGAGGGATTTGAAGAGTGGTTAGATGGCGCCACGCAGGCCTTAGAAGAATGGGAGGTCTCAGAAGGCAGAAAGAAGCAAAGGATTGTAGAGAGCCTAAAAGGACCTGCCTTAGAGGCCATACGCAATCTGAAGACAAGTAAAAAGGATTGCACTGCCCAGGACTACATAGACATCCTGGAAAGTGTGTTTGGTGGGACAGAAAAAATCACAGAACTTACCTATCAACTGGAACACTGTTACCAGAAGACAGGGGAGAAGCTGTCAGAGTACATGGGACGCATAGACAAGATCCTGCATAGGATTATCCTGAAGAAGGGGATAGATCCAGGGAAGGTAGATGAAGCCCGTGCCCAGCAGGTGATGAGGGGAGCCCAACCCCTGGACCCTGTCGCACTAATTCTACGCACCCGGCAGGATGGGAAGAGCCTGGACTACCCCGATCTCATTCGAATGGTCAGAGAAGAAGAGGCCCTGTTGGAAGAGAAACGGGAAAAGCAAGTGATGGGGTCTACAAAACTTCCAGTGGCCACGGTCAGGTCGGCCTTAACCCCTGAAAGAGACACAGAGGTAGATGCCCTGAAGTTGCAGATGTCCCAGATGATGGAGATACTGACGTCTCTAGTGGCAAAAGAGACGCCCAGTCCCAAGAAAGAAACAAGCAGGAGGGAATTGTTTCCAGCTGTTTCAGCACCATCATCCCCACCTGACTACGGTGAGATGATCTGCTTTAATTGTGGAGGAATTGGTCATATTGCAGCTGTATGTTCCAGTCCCAAGAAGAAGCAACATTGGAGTCAACACATATCAGCTCTAGTGCATGCCTACAACTGCACCACCAGTGATGTGACAGGTTTCTCTCCTTACCGACTTATGTTTGGGAGAGAAGCAAGATTGCCAGTGGATTTGGCCTTCGGCATTTCCTTAGACCATGCCTCTGCTGCCTCCCACAAAGGATATGTGGACAGACTGAGGCACAGTCTGAAGATAGCTTATGAGAAAGCTCAAGCGGCCTCCGACCAGAGGGGGGCCCGAAACAAGAGGAACTTTGATTTGAAAGTTAGAGTACAGGACCTACAGCCTGGGGACCGTGTACTGTTACGCAACCTAGGGATCCCTGGAAAACACAAGATTGCTGATAGATGGAGACCAGAGCCATATATCATCTGTAGAAAACTTCCAGGATTGCCTGTCTACAAATTGAAACCAGAAGGAAGGTTGGGGCCTTTGAAGACCTGGCATAGGAATCATTTGCTCCCACTCACTGAAGCAGTCAGAATGCCTCCAGCAAGAGACTTACCTGAATCTGTTTCCATTCTGGATACCCCCAGGCCTAACACTAGGTCTCAAACATCCCAAGTTAGGGGTGGACAGGACCCCCAACCAGAGGAAGAAAGAGGAGAACTTGAATGGCTATGGCCTTCCTCAACTCCAGGAAATTCTGCCATAGATCTTCCACCTACTGAGATGTGGAAGATAACACATTGAACCCAGAAGCCACAGAGTTTGTGCCATTCAGTGTTGTGCCTGAGTGCTGGGAAGATATCCCTGGTCTCTACTCAGAAGAAGAAGTAGATGTTCCAAAACCAGAGATGTTGCCAGAATGTGTTCCTGAAGAAGTCCCAAGAGAACAGAGAGCTCGCAGAGTTGTGAAGCCTCCCAAGAAGTTAACTTACCCCAAGATGGGAGAAAGTTCAGAGGACTCTGTTACTACAGCAAGGAGAAGTGCTGAAAGCCCTGACCCATCCACTGTTCATTTGGTGGAGGGCAACCCCAGCTCACTCTCTGGCACAGTTAAACAGGTCGCCCACACTGAAGTGACCTGTAGACAGGACAGCTCCCCATCTTATGCCAATTGGTGGGAAGCTCCCCTGTCCAAATTATGTGAAAGTGGTGTTCCCGAGAAAGTTTGTAGTTTGAACACTGTCTTTGGGGACCAAAGATTCAAAGTGGGGGGAGTGTGTAGCGGGGTCGTACCCCTTTTAGGGGAAAAGACTACATCCCCCATAATCCCCCAGGCTCCCGGGCTGCTTGTTTCCGCCCGAGAGGCTGCTGGGGGAGGTTATAAAAAGGAAGAGCGGAGACCGCCTCTTCCTCTTGGGACACTTCCTCTTCTGAGGCCTGACAGGACTGGCCTGCCTCTGCTGACGGAGCTTGTGACGCGGAGAATACAGCCAGCGGAGACACCTGTGCGGACCGGAGCTGAAGGCCTAAAGCCTGGGCCTTGCAGCAGATGGAGTGAGACTCTCATCCCTCAGAGTCAGCAGCAGCGGAGCGGAGACTCTTCCCTACAGACGGTCGGTCGGAGCTGAGGACCGGAGCGCAGGGGCTGTGACTGAGGAGACCAGAGCCGCCATTGGAGGGACCGGAGCGGAGGACGGTACCCCAGGATTGGTGAGAGAGCCGGAAGGCTCATCCTGCATTGATACACACGTTTTATGCCTATTGAACTGCCTAGGCGCAATTTACCTCAGAGCAGCAATGTTACTTTCTGTGGATTACAAAGACACCATTTAAAGCTACATGTGCACCACCTCTACAGATTCATTGCCGGTGAAGAACACTGTACTAGTACAAGGACTGAGCTCTATTGCTAGGGATCAGGCCTGGTCCATTAGGTAGGCGCAGATAGATTTATTGCACCTCAGGGGTGCATAGCATGCGGTCGCCACACTTGGCGCTCCGTTCCCCATTGCTAACTGATACATATATGTGTACATGTTAAAGTGCATATTGCAGGGACCTGCTAAAGTATTGTAAGTCATATGTTTGATGCATGTTGCTATTCTTTTCCTTACTGCCAAAGTAAAGCCAGTTATTCTTATTTCAGCAGTCTGCTTGTGAGTTCATACCCATTACACTTAGAGTATAAGTGATGTTTATATGTGCATAGATACATACCCCTTTACTAACTGTGCCAGAGCGGGTAGAGCCAAATTGCCGGGGGTTGGTGGAGCTGTACTCAGGGACCCAAAACAAACCAGCGGCTCTCTTAACTGGGGGTAGCGCTACATATATATGCCAGATATATAGAGATATATATATATATATAGATATATGATATATAATATTTTATTATAGGACATACATAACACACACACATATACACGTATCTCACAAATAGTGAGTACACCCCACAAATTTTTGTAAATATTTTATGATATCTTTTCATGTGACAACACTGAAGAAATTACACTTTGCCTACAATGTAAAGTAGTGAGTGTACAGCTTGTATAACAGTGTCAATTTGCTGTCCCCTAAAAATAACTCAACACACAGCCATTAATGTCTTAACAGCTGGTAACAAAAGTGAGTACACCCCTAAGTGCAAAATGTCCAAATTGGGCCCAAAGTGTCAATATTTTGTGTTGCCACCATTATTTTCCAGCACTGCCTTAACCCTCTTGGGCATGGAGTTCACCAGAGCTTAACAGGTTGCCACTGGAATCCTCTTCCACTGCTCCATAACGGCATCACAAAGCTTGTAGCAAAGTGTCATTTCTTCAGTGTTATCACATGAAAATATATAATAAAATATTTACACAAAATGTGAGGGGTGTACTCACTATTGTGAGATACATTACACTTTATACACTATAGTGTCAAAAGTATTGGGGCACACATGACACGCACACAACTTTAATGGCATCCCAGTCATTCCGCAGGGTTCAATATTGAGTGGGCCCACCCTTTGCAGCTATAACAGCTTCAACTATTCTGGGAAGGCTGTCCACCAAGGTTTAGGAGTGTGTCTATGGGGAATTTTTGACCATTCTTCCAGAATCGCATTTGTGAGGCCAGGCACTGATGTTGGACAAGAAGATCTCCGCTCGAATACATCCCAAAGGTGTTTTGTCGGGTTGAGGTCCTCCACCCCAATCTTGCTCATCCATGTCTTTATGGACCTTGCTTTGTGCACTGGTCTAAATCATTTAGTGGAGGGGGGATTATGGTGTGGGGTTGTTTTTCAGGTGTTGGGCTTGGCCCCTTAGTTACAGCGAAGGGAATTCTTAAGGCGTCAGCATACCAAAGAATTTTTGGACAATTTCATGCTCCCAACTTTGTGGGAACAGTTTGGGAATGGCCCCTTCCTGTTCTAACATGACAAAGCAAGGTCCATAAAGACATGGATTAGCGAGTTTGGAGTGGAGGAACTTGACTGGCCTACACAGAGTTCCGACCTCAACTAGATAGAACACCTTTGGAGTGAATTTGAGTGGAGACTACGAGCCAGACCTTCACGTTCAACATCCGTGCCTGACCTCACAAATGTGCTTCTGGAAGAATGGTCAAACATTCCCATAGACACACTTCTTATCCACATCAGTGCCTGACCTCACAAATGCACTTTTGGAAGAATGGTCAAGCATTCCCATAGACACAATCCTAAACCTTGTGGACAGCCTCCCCAGAAGAGTTAAAGATGTTATAGCTGCAAAGGGCGGGCCAACCCTACAGAGTTAAGCTGACCATACACCTATAGATTATCTGCAGATTTTCTATGGTTAGATAGAAAAAGTGGGAGATTCCTCCACCAAATACTTTTGGAGCGAACATGGAGAAATCTGTTGCACTTTTTCCATCTAAACAGAAAATCTGCAGATAATCTATAGGTGTATGGCCAGCTTAAAGGGGTTGTAAAGGTAAAAGTTTGATAATGCCGCCCCCCCGTTTTACTTACCTGAACCCTCGAAAGTCCCGCGCTCGCTCCCGACGTCCTCTTCGCCACTCACCCTGGCCGTTGATTGGCTAGAGTGGATGGATTGAAAGCAGCGCAGCCATTGGCTTGCGCTGCTGTCATTCACATCCAATGACGCAGCATGACAGGGGGCGGGGGCCGAGTGATACAACGAGCAGCTATAGCCGCTGGCTGTATCACGGGAGCGCGCCCGCAAGTACTCCACTCCATGCGAGGGAGCTCGCATGAAGGTGAGCAGCAGAGGTGGGGGACTCGAGTCATATGACTTGACTCGAGTCAGACTCGAGTCACCTTTTTTAGGACTTGCGACTTGCTTGACAGAATTAAATAAATGACTCGACTTGACTTTGACTTGCAACTAATGACTTGCGACTTGACTTTGACTTGGGCTATATGACTTGCAACTTGCAATGACTTGCAATGACTTGGCACGGGGATTGGTGGGCGAACCGGCAGGGGTAAGGCTGCAATAAGGGAAAGTGCATCTGTCAGATTCAGTGTCTGATGTTTCAGCCTCCTGACTCCGCCCCACAAACAGAGAGCCGCCCTGTCCCTCCCTGACACCGCCTACCACACCAGCACATCCCTGCTCCTCCACCAGACTCCAGCCATCAGAGACCGGAACCCTGCCCCTCCTCCTGACTCCGCCCACAACAGAGCGGCACCCGGCCCCTCCTCCTGACTTAGGCCACTAGAGAGCGGCACCCGGCCCTCCTCCTGACTCCACCCACCATAGAGCGGCACCCGGCCCCTCCTCCTGAATCCGCCCACCATAGAGCGGGATATTCCCGTGTCATGAGGGGTAGGGTGAGATTGGTGCTCTGCAGCGGACTGAGGAGGGTGAATGCCGGGGCCCCCAGCAGGGCCAAGAGTAGTGTGGTAGCCCCCGCGTTGCCGAACCAGATCCTCAACCTGCAGGCCATGAACTCCAGGTGCGGGCAGTGGAGAACGCTGTGAGGGAGCCCATCGTCACCAAGACTGGGGAGATCGTTAGAGAGCTGCAGAGGTGAGTGGCTAAAACTGCCAGCATGGCCTTAGTGACAAGGGACGACAACTGCCAGCATTTACTGAGTGACTGGGGGACTACAACTCCCAGCATTTACTGAGTGACAGGGGGACTACAACTCCCAAGGTGGTCAGGGTGACTAGAACTACAACTGACAGTATGACCATAATGACAGGGGAACTACAACTCCCAGCATATTCTGAGTTGCAGGGAAATTAGAAGTTCCTGTATGCAACGCACTCCAGAACCTCGCACACTGTATATAAACGCACTCCTGAACCTCAAACTCTGTATATAAACGCACTCCTGAACCTCAAACTCTGTATATAAACGCACTCCTGAACCTCAAACTCTGTATATAAACGCACTCCTGAACCTCGCACTCTGTATATAAACGCACTCCTGAACCTCTGTATATAAAAGCACTCCTGAACCTCGCACTCTGTATATAAACGCACTCCTGAACCTCGCACTCTGTATATAAACGCACTCTGTATATAAAGCACTCCTGAACCTCGCACTCTGTACATAGCGCATTTCTGAACCTCGCACTCTGTACAACGCACTCCTGAACCTCGCACTCTGTATATAAACGCACTCCTGAACCTCGCACTCTGTACATAGCGCATATCAAACGCACTCCTGAACCTCGCACTCTGTACATAGCGCATTTCTGAACCTCGCACTCTGTACATAGCGCACAGGGCCGGATTCCCCACAAGGCCACCGAGGCCAGGCCTCGGGGCGGCAGTGGTGCAGGGGCGGCGCCGCTTCTGCGGCAACTTCTCTGCTTTCGCTGGCAGGGCCGGATTCCCCACAAGGCCACCGAGGCCAGGCCTCGGGGCGGCAGTGGTGCAGGGGCGGCGCCGCTGCTTATTTCAAGGGGACCGATCGGGCTTGTGTATTCCCACTTCCTGGTTACTGGAACGCACCATAGGGCGGACGTGATGTCATCCGCCGGAAATGATGGGCGCGTTGCCGCCCATGTCTTGCATCATTTCCGGCGGATGACATCACGTCCGCCTTATCGTGCGTTCCACCGCTACCAGGAAGTGGAAGTAAACAAGCCTGATCGGTCCCCGTGAAAAAAGCAGCGGTACCGACGAAACGGGCTTGCTAGCGAGCGGGAGTTTGCCGCCCCCCTGAATGTGCCCCTGAATGTCCCCTGTCCACAGAGTCCCTTCCTCGTCCAGACACGACAGCCCACAGACAGTGGGCATCAGGGCTGCTAGAAATCATGGGGCCCCGTACATCCTACCTGACGGGGCCCCCTCGACCTGGTGGAAGGCGACGTGGCAAGTGACACCCTGCATCTGCTGACAAGTGACATGGCAAGTGACACCCTGCATCTGCTGACAAGTGACGTGGCAAGTGACACCCTGCATCCGCTGACAAGTGACGTGGCAAGTGACACCCTGCATCTGCTGACAAGTGACGTGGCAAGTGACACCTGCATCTGCTGACAAGTGACGTGGCAAGTGACACCCTGCATCTGCTGACAAGTGACGTGGCAAGTGACACCCTGCATCTGCTGACAAGTGACGTGGCAAGTGACACCCTGACGTGGCAAGTGACACCCTGCATCTGCTGACAAGTGACGTGGCAAGTGACACCCTGCATCCGCTGACAAGTGACACCCTGCATCTGCTGACAAGTGACGTGGCAAGTGACACCCTGCATCCGCTGACAAGTGACGTGGCAAGTGACACCCTGCATCCGCTGACAAGTGACGTGGCAAGTGACACCCTGCATCCGCTGACAAGTGACACCCTGCATCCGCTGACAAGTGACGTGGCAAGTGACACCCTGCATCCGCTGACAAGTGACGTGGCAAGTGACACCCTGCATCCGCTGACAAGTGACGTGGCAAGTGACACCCTGCATCCGCTGACAAGTGGCAAGTGACACCCTGCATCCGCTGACAAGTGACGTGGCAAGTGACACCCTGCATCCGCTGACAAGTGACGTGGCAAGTGACACCCTGCATCTGCTGACAAGTGACGTGGCAAGTGACACCCTGCATCTGCTGACAAGTGACGTGGCAAGTGACACCCTGCATCTGCTGACAAGTGACATGGCAAGTGACACCCTCCATCTGCTGACAAGTGACGTGGCAAGTGACACCCTGCATCCGCTGACAAGTGACGTGGCAAGTGACACCCTGCATCCGCTGACAAGTGACGTGGCAAGTGACACCCTGCATCCGCTGACAAGTGACGTGGCAAGTGACACCCTGCATCCGCTGACAAGTGACGTGGCAAGTGACAATCTGCAGTGGCAAGTGACAATCCGCATCTGAAGGCAAGTGACGTGGCAAGTGACACCCTGCATTCGCTGACAAGTGACGTTGCAATTGACACCCTGCATACGCTGAAAAGTGACGTGGCAAGTGACACCCTGCATCTGCTGACAAGTGACGTGGCAAGTGACAATCTGCAACATGTGGCAAGGGACAATCCGCATCTGAAGGCAGGTGTCGTTGGCAAGTGACATGCTCAGGCTCCGCCTGATTCTGATTATGGTGAGTTGAACTATTTTATTTTATATTGCTCTTCAATCATTTTTTTGGCGATACGGAACTGCGTTGATTTAACTGACCATTGCGCAAATGTGATCTAGTGTAGCAGTCATCGATAAAGGACAAGAATGGTTGGGCACAGTGAGGCACTTTTGATGGTGGGGGGGGCGGCATTGAAGGACCCGGACTTGGGGCGGCAAAGGGAGTAAATCCGGGCCTGGACTTGACTTGACTTGCTTGCTTTTCGCCACAGTATCTTGGGACTTGCTTGTGACTTGAAGGTTAAGACTTGAGACTTGCTTATGACTTGCACATGTGTGACTTACTCCCATGTCTGGTGAGCAGTACTTGCGGGGGGGAGCCGAGACAGCCGCCGAGGGACCCCAGAAGACCAGGTTCGGGGCCACTCTGTGCAAAATCGAGCTGCACAGTGGAGGTAAGTATAACATGTTTGTTATTTATAAAAAAAAAAAAAAAATCTCCTTTACAACCCCTTTAAGATTGGGATGCCATTAACCATTTCCCGACCGCCGCACAATGATGTACATCGGCAGAATGGCACGGGCAGGCAAAAGGACGTACAGGTACGTCCCCTTTAAGATTACCTCCGTGCCATCAAGCGCGCACGTCTGTCTGGACCCCCGTGAGTCTGGTCGCGGGTCCCGCGGACTCGATTGCTGCAGGGATACCCAGAATCGTCTCACGGGAAGGCTGAACGGGGAGATGCAGAAGTAATCAGCATCTCCCCGTTCTGCCTTGCAACTAGTGACACTGATCTCTGCTATCTGTGATTGGAGCAGAGATCAGTGTTCACTAAATCACGGCCACGCCCCCCCCCCACTGTTAGTAACACGCCCCTAGGAACACTTAACCCCTACACTGCCACCTTGTGGTTAACCCCTTCACTGCCAGTGTCATTTACACAGGAATCAGTGCATTTAAATAGCACTGATTGCTGTATAAATGCCAATGGTCCCATAAAATGTGTCAAAAATGTCCGATGTGTCGCCATAATGTCGCAGTCGCAATAAAAATCGCTGATCGCCCCGCCATTACTAGTAAAAAAAAAATATTAATAAAAATGCTATAAAACTATCCCCTATTTTCTAAACGCTATAACTTCTGCGCAAACCGATCAATAATTGCTTATTGCGATTTTTTTTTTACCAAAAATATGTAGGAAGAATACGTATCGGCCTAAACTGAGGAAAAAGAACGTTTTTTTTATATATTTTCGAGGGAAATTTATTATAGCAAAAAGTAAAAAATAATGAGTTTTTTCAAAATTGTCGCTCTATTTTTGATTTATAGCGCAAAAAATAAAAACCGCAGGGGCGATCAAATACCACCAAAAGAAAAGCTCTATTTGTGGGAAAAAAAGGACGTCAATTTTGTTTGGGGAGCCACGTCGCACGACCGCGCAATTGTCAGTTAAAGCTTCGCAGTGCCAAATCGCAAAAAGTGGTCTGGTCTTAAGCCAGCAAAATGGTCGGGTCTGAAAGTGGTTAAAATGTGCGTGTAAAGACAGGTGTGCCAATTCTTTTGGCAATATAGTGTGGCAGCAACACCTTCAATTGACCATTAGCAGGGGTCAAGTCCTGGGGAAAAAAGTGTGGTGGGAACTCCCACCCAAGATCCACTCGTTCACCAAAATAAAAAAAAATGATACGCTCATATGCACGAATGCTTCAAAGGTGGTATTTTTCATCCAATTTTCATATTGTGTGTATGAAGCTTAACTGTTAGTACATTACATTAAAAAAAACAATCCTCAATAAACATAAATACGGTATTTCTCTGAATAAAAGCAAGTATGCAGGAGACTGGGGGGGGGATGAGGAGACAGAAAATCAGGAGGGGCCGGTGGGGAGAAGCGCATCACGAGAGGTCTGACTAAATACAATCTCTTAGCAGCAGGGACCTGATCTACCTGTCAGCTAGCTGTGATTGACAGGTAGATCGAAGCGGAAGCTGTCATGGGGCCCCCTACTGGCAATGCCTGAATGGTCAGGTGTGCGGCACTTACTATTGCCAGCTGTGTACTTCAAAGTCTTGCAGGACACGGCTGCTAACGGGAACTGAGTTCCTGTTGTGGAAAAAGTACAGGAACTCCGTTCCCATGCGTTCCCGCAGGACTTGAGCCCTGGCCATTAGGCTGTCTATCAGGTCTATCAGATATGCACACCGCTGTCTAAATGAATAAGCTCTTCTGGTGACTGACAACGCTACTTCTATGAGATGATTACGTTTGGTAAAGAAGTTACAAACCTGAATCGCTCTGCAACTTTTTCATAGGCCCCCTACGAGAAAACCTTTAAAAGAGATAACAGCACAATAAACGAACTGCTATTTCAGCATTTCACACGGCATGATAAGTACAAACGTGGCCTATATTTTCCCTCAATTTTATTTTTCAAACTTTTAATATATATATATATATATAGAAAGCAACCACAAAAAAAAAAAAAAAAAAACTCAACTGACAGATTTAATATTAAACCGGTTACCTATAACACAGGTAAAAATGACAGTAACACCGGCTTTGAACCGGCTTTCAAAATGCCACATTATGAAAAGTTAAATTACGCTA
>JAQSEC010001125.1:0-11539 GCA_028564925.1 Lithobates sylvaticus
CAGTGCCGAATCGCAAAAAGGGGCCTAGGTCCTTTGGCTGCAAATTGGTCCGGGGCTTAAGTGTTTAAATGAACTACAAAATTTACACTTACATTTAAGCGTCTTTAAAATCACATTAGAAAATGAAGCCGACTGGCTACAATACAAACCCCCATCCTGCTCAAGGAAATGGCGTGGTGACATCAGCACGTTACCTCCTCAGACGCGTTTCGTCACATATGACATTGTTAAGGGGGCTATTCAAATGGTGTATAACTCCAGCTCGGGTTACCAAATAAACACCCACACCAACTCTCTACTTTGCTTTCAGGGATGCACGCCACATCTAGTAGTAGTGCCCATGGGTCAAAAAATTATAGGTACAGGTCTACAACTTTGTCATAATCATCCTTCATGAAAATATGGTTTATAACCCTTGGGAAGCCTTACTCAACAGACCAACCTCTGACCATATCGCTAATGAAGGAAAACTAAAAACCTGTATCTTTCTAGCCACACCCCACACCACTCTCTTGCCCCGCCCAATTAAGAAACACTCACATTCACGTGCTTCCCTGCTGGCATTTACTTCTTGGATTATTCATGAATGTACAGTAATGTGCAAAAGTTTTTGGCAGGTGCAAAAAATGCTGTAAATTAACAATGCTTTCAGAAATAGAAGTGTTTATAGTTACTTTCTATCAATTAAAGGGAAAGTAAATAAACAGAAGAAAAATCCAAATCAAATCAATATTGGGTGTGACCACCCTTTGCCTTGGAAACAGCATCAATTTTTCTAGGTACACTTGCACACCGTTTTTGAAGGCACTCTGCAGGTAGGTTGTTTCAAACATCTTGGGAGAACTAACCACAGATCTTCTGTGGATGTAGGACGCCTCAAATCCTTCTGTCTCTTCATGTAATCCTAGACAGAGTCGAGGGCAAACATTTTCTTGCCCCCCCCCCCGAGCCCCCGGAATGCAATTTCGCTCTCCACCTGATCTGAGGCATACAATAATTGTCAGATAAACTCAAAATCAGTTTACTGCAGAAAATCCGGTTGGTTGCAGATGTTACAGCACAACATTTCTGCTCGCTGGCTGGTTGCTAAAGGTGAATGGCACATCCTTACCACTCACTCATTAATCGCTAGAAGTTACTGCACATTATTAACGCCCACCCATTGGTTGCTAGAGGGTATGAACATCCTTACTGCTCACTAATTGGTTACTAGAGGCTACTGTACATCATTACTTCTCACCCATTGGTTGCTAGAGGTTACTGTACATCATACCGCTCCCTCTCACTGATCGGTTGCTAGAGGTTACTGCACACCATTACCACTCACTGATTGGTTCCTGGGGGTTAATGCACATTATTACTGCTCACCCATTGGTTGATAGAGGTTACCGCACATCATTACCACTCACTAAATGGTTGCTAGTGGTTACAGCACATCATTATTGCTCACCCATTGTTTGCTAGAGGTTATGGCAAATCATTACTGCTCCTGCTTAATGATTGGTTGCTAGAGGTTACTGCACATCAATACCTGCTCACTGATTGGTTGCAAGAGGTTACTGCACATAATTACTGCTCACCCATTGGTTGCTAGAGATTAGTGCACATCATTACCGCTCACTGATTGGCTGCTGGAGATTACTGAACACCACTACTGTTAACTGATTGATTGCTAGAGGTTACTGCACATAATTACTGCTCACTGATTGATTGCTAGATAAGTTATGCTACAAACTCATACTGAAGTCCCCTTGCCAGAGTAGAAGTGTTGTCTTGCATTACAGCAAAATTTAACACGTGGCAGAAAAAGATGGGGTTAATGAAGCCAACCAGGTTTACAGGCAACACTGTACTGTCCATGAGCATAGCAAGCAGAGAGGCAGAGATAAGTGACTTTAGCAGCTAAAGAAGTGAAATTTCAACTCAGCAGAGCAAACTAGCTCATTCAGATTGCTAATCGCAAAACATACCAGCCCTCTGCTCATCCATGCTGACCAGTGTTATGTACAGGACTTCATGTTAATAGCAAGCAAACGTCAGCTCAGCCAAGCACATGTTCTATTTCACATTGTAACTTTCACACCATCAGCATTCCTTAACTTTGCCGTCTTTGCCGAATGTCATTATCTCCTCAATGCGATCCTTCCTCACTCCTCCATTCTTTGCCAATGCTTGTCAGTGTGTCTCTCCACTCGAACAGCTCCGCTGTCAGGCATGGACACCTCCGATCACTGCTTCCCTTTCCCTTCAGCTGCACTATGTGACAGGGAGCGATCGTTAGGATGTCGGGTCCCACAATAATGACAGGGCCCAGGGCAGCTGCCCCATTTGCCCCTGCTTAAAGAAGGCCCTGATGACATCACCAAAGAAAAAAGAGGAACATGCACACCTGAACAGCTGTGGTAGTGAAAAGTGATATTGCCAAACATTGTACACGTGGACCAGGACATTAAAAGGAAATATTTAAAAAAAAATACTTGGGAAGGAGGTGTGCCACAAGTTCCAGGGGGTAAGGGAAGGAATACATGTTATGAATGAAGAATAAAGAAGGGGAAAAAAAGGGAGGTAAGGGAGTAACATACAATTTAAAGTGATACTAACACTTTTTACTTATTTTTCATTACAATAACAAACATGTTATACTTACCTCTTCTGTAAACTGGTTTTGCACAGAGCAGCCCAGATCCTCCTTTTCCTGGGTCCCCTGTCAGTGCTCACCATAGGAATCCATTTGTTCCCAGGAAATTTCTGTCTATTCAGACACACAGCCCAGCTCGGCTCTCTGCTTACTGGTTTTGACTTACAGCAGCATGAGCCAATGGCCAGGCCTGTGAGAGCCGGAAGAGGAGCTTTTGCAGTCATGCACAGCCCTGGACTGAGATCAGGCTCAGGTGAGTTTTTTTTTTGGGGGGGGGGGGGGCTGTGGGGAGAGCTGCATGTAAATGTTTTTTTACCTTAATGCAGAGAATGCATGAAGGTAAAAAAACTTTTACCTGTACAACCACTTTAGGGAAAACCTGTTAAATGGATGTGAAAGTCTTGTTTTTTGCATTTATCTCTTGACGGTGCCAGTCATTTAGTCAGTTAGATGTGTAACATGGAAAGTTTGAGATCATAAAAAGCTTTTAACAGGAACTTTGCTGTTAGCTTACTTCATGTTTTTCAGATTACAATTTTTACCATCATTTTTTTGTTCTGACTTTTTACATTATCTGTTTTATGCATGTATGCCTTCAATAACTGATATGTTTCATTGTGCACTGTCAAGTGTTATGCTACATTTTTCCACATTTTTGATACTAAAAGAAAGGGGAGTAAGCTAATCAATAAATATTCAGGGCAATGAGCAAATCATTCATTACCTAACTTGTTCATGTGCATACAGAATTTTGATGCATTCTGTGTGTCCTGTGTGCAATGTTTTAATTTTAATGTTGTCATGTAGGAACTATACACATGGAATGCTGTATTTATGCCATGTTTCCACTGTCAAATCCCCCCCCCCCCCCCAAAAAAAATTGGATTTCTACAAGAAGAGCACACAACAAAAGGGAACATAGAAATATTTTGCAAAGGTCATAAAATGAATTAGAGATGTAATATATTATTTTCAAGAAAACCTTTATCAGCCAAACAAATATGACACAATGGACCACACAGTTTTTATCAGTTTAAGGAGGAACACCAGGGGTTATATATGTAAAAGAATTGTAGAAAAAAAAAAAAATAGAAAAGAGAATGGTTTCCTATACTAGCAGATGACACCTTGTTGAATTTGCCCATAAAAAAAATAAACAAAAAATTATTTATTAAAGGGGTGTTCCGGGAAAAAATTATTAAAAGCCAGCAGCTACACATACTGCAGCTGCTGGCTTTTAATAAACACTTACCTGTCCTGCAGTCCCTCGATGTCGGCACCGCAGCTGATGTTTCCATCAGCTGTCGTGTGCTGCAAATAAACAAAAAATTATTTGTGAAAGGGGTCCGTTGAGGGAAAAAAAATTAAAAGCCAGCAGCTACACATACTGCAGCTGCTGGCTTTTAATAAATGGAGACTTACCTGTCCTGCAGTCCCTCGATGTCGGCACTGCAGCTGATGTTTTCATCAGCTGTCGTGTGCTGCCGCCGCCATTGCAGGTAAGGGAACCCAGGAGTGTAAGGTTGTGACACCGGAGGGGGGGGATCCGATGAGCGGAAGTTCCCTTTTTCTCCGCTAAGAGAGAACTAAAATGCAATACCTGCCACGAAAATCTGAATCCATTGACACGTCTTGTTTACATAGATGCTCCAGATTGTTTGCATTTTTTTAAACTGATGCAGCTACTGATGTTTTGTCAGGCTTTCAGAATTCTTCACTGAGGTAAAAAAAGAGGAAATTTGACTTACATGTAAATTTTTTTTCTAACACCCTAGAGAATAAAATGGCAGCATCAGGGCCTTCTTTAACCACTTCAGCCCCGGACCAATTGGCAGCCAAAGGACCAGAGGTCTTTTTTCAATTTCGCACTGCACTGCTTTAACTGGTAATTGCGCGGTCATGCAATGTTGTAACCAAACGAAATTTGCGTCCTTTTCTTCCCACAAATAGAGCTTTCTTTTGATGGTATTTGATTGCCTCTGTGATTTTTATTTTTTGCGCTATAAACGGAAAAAAGACCGCAAATTTTGAAAAAAAAAGATATTTTCTACTTTTTGTTATAAGAAAAATCCAATAAACTCAATTTTAGTCAAACATTTGGGCCAAAATGTATTCAGCCACATGTCTTTAGTAAAAAAAATGCCAATAAGCGTATATTTATTGGTTTGCGCAAAAGTTATAGCGTCTACAAACTAGAGTACATTTTCTGGAATTTACACCGCTTTTAATTTATGACTGCCTATCTCATTTCTTGAGGTGCTAAAATGGCAGGGAAGTACAAAACCCCCCAAATGACCCCATTTTGGAAAGTAGACACCCCAAGCTATTTGCTGAGAGGCATGTTGAGCCCATTGAATATTTTTTTTTTTAGTCCCAAGTGATTGAATAAAGAAAAAAAAAAAAAAAAATTTTCAAAAAGTTGTCACTAAATGATATATTGCTCACACATGCCATGGTTATATGTGGAGATGCACCCCAAAATACATTTTGCTGCTTCTCCTGAGTATGGGGATACCACATGTGTGTGACTTTTTGGGAGCCTAGCCGCACACGGGACCCCGAAACCCAAGCAACGCCTTCAGGATTTCTAAGGGTGCAAATTTTTGATTTCACTCCTCACTACCTATCACAGTTTCGAAGGCCATAAAATGCCAAAATAGCACAAAACCCCCCCAAATGACCCCATTTTGGAAAGTAGACACCCCAAGCTATTTGCTGAGAGGCATGTTGAGTACATGGAATATTTTATATTTTGCCACAAGTTGCGGGAATATTACAAACTTTTTTTTTTTTTTTTTTGCCCAAAGTTGTCACTAAATGATATATTGCCCACACATGCCATGGGCATATGTGGAATTACACCCCAAAATACATTCTGCTGCTTCTCCTGAGTACGGGGATACCACATGTGTGGGACTTTTTGGGAGCCTATCCGCATACGGGACCCCGAAAACCAAGCACCGCCTTCAGGATTTCTAAGGGCATACATTTTTGATTTCACTCCTCACTACCTATCACTACCTATCACAGTTTTGAAGGCCATAAAATGCCAAGATGGCACAAAACCCCCCCCCAAATGACCCCATTTTGGAAAGTAGACACCCCAAGCTATTTGCTGAGAGGCATGTTGAGCCCATTGAATATTTTTTTTTTTAGTCCCAAGTGATTGAATAAAGACAAAAAAAATAAATAATGTATTCAAAAAGTTGTCACTAAATGATATATTGCTCACACATGCCATGGTTATATGTGGAATTGCACCCCAAAATACATTTTGCTGCTTCTCCTGAGTATGGGGATACCACATGTGTGGGACTTTTTGGGAGCCTAGCCGCGTACGGGGCCCCGAAACCCAAGCACCGCCTTCAGGATTTCTAAGGGTGCAAATTTTTGATTTCACTCCTCACTACCTATCACAGTTTCGAAGGCCATAAAATGCCAAAATAGCACAAAAACCCCCCCAAATGACCCCATTTTGGAAAGTAGACACCCCAAGCTATTTGTTGAGAGGCATGGTGAGTATTTTACAGCTCTCATGTGTTTTTGAAAATGAAGAAAGTAAAGAAAAAAATTTTTTTTTTTTCTATTTTCAATTTTCAAAACTTTGTGACAAAAAGCGAGATCTGCAAAATACTCACCATACCTCTCAGCAAATAGCTTGGGGTGTCTACTTTCCAAAATGGGGTCATTTGGGGGTGGTTTGTGCCATCTGGGCATTCCATGGCCTCCGAAACTGTGATTGGCAGTGAGGAGTGAAATAAAAAAAATTACACCCTTAGAAAGCCTGAAGGCGGTGCTTGGTTTTTGGGGTCCCGTACGCAGCTAGGCTCCCAAAAAGTCCCACACATGGGGTATCCCCGTACTCAGGAGAAGCAACAGAATGTATTTTGGGGTGTATTTCCACATATGCCCATGGCATGTTTGAGCAATATATCATTTAGTGACAACTTTTTGTAAAAAAAATTTATTATTTTTTTTTTTTTCATTATTCAATCTCTTGGGACAAAAAAAAAAAAATATTTAATGGGCTCAACATTGCTCTCAGCAAATAGCTTGGGGTGTCTACTTTCCAAAATGGGGTCATTTGGGGGGGGGGGGGGGGGTTTGAACTGTCCTGGCATTTTATGCACAACATTTAGAAGCTTATGTCACACATCACCCACTCTTCTAACCACTTGAAGATAAAGCCCTTTCTGACACTTTTTGTTTACATGAAAACATTTTTTTTTTGCAAGAAAATTACGTTGAACCCCCAAACACTATATATATTGTTAAAGCAAAGGCCCTACAGATTAAAATGGTGGGTGTTGCATTTTTTTTTTCCACACAGTATTTGCGCAGCGATTTTTCAAACGCATTTTTTGTAGAAAATACACTTTTTTTTATTTTAATGCACTAAAACACACTATATTGCTCAAATTTTTGATGAAATAAAAAATATGATCTTAGGCCGAGTACATGGATACCAAACATGACATGCTTTAAAATTGCGCACAAACACGCAGTGGCGACAAACTACATACATTTTTAAAAGCCTTTAAAAGCCTTTACAGGTTACCACATTAGATTCACGGAGGAGGTCTACTGCTAAAATTACTGCCCTCGATCTGACCTTCGCGGTGATACCTCACATGCATGGTGCAATTGCTGTTTACATATGACGCCAGACCAACGCTTGTGTTCGCCTTTGCGCAAGAGAAGGGGGGGCAGGGGTGCTTTTTTTTATTTTTTTTTTAGTTTTCCATTTTTTTTTCTTTTTTTTTTATTGTTAGCTTTTTTTTTTATTTTTAAACTGTTCCTTCCCTTTTTTTTTTCTTAGTTATCATTTTTATTGTTATCGCAGGGAATGTAAATATCCCCTATGATAGCAATAGGCAGTGACAGGTACTCTTTTTTTTGAAAAAATGGGGGTCTATTAGACCCTAGATCTTTCCTCTGCCCTCAAAGCATCTGACCACACCAAGATCGGTGTGATAAAATGCTTTCCCAATGGTGCGGTGGGTATGCCCACCATTAGAATACCTCCCTTCATCCACCCACTTCTAATGATGGGCATACATGCACCATTTATATATGCCGAAGCATGGGGCATCCTCCCGCAAAAAAGTTATGCCACGTACACATGGTCGGACTTTTCCACGGGCAAGCCTCCGTCGGAATTTCGACCGTATGTACGTGGCATTAGGAGCAAAATCGCTCCTCCGCCCTCTGCTGCCCCCATGCTTCGGCATATATGCTTTTTTTTTAACTGTGGTGGTGAAATCACCTCCTACAGCGTTGGAGTCGCGGCTTTATGTATCGTGGGAGCAAACGCTGTTGCTGTCAAGATAAATAAATCCACGCTGCAACTGAATGGCGTACCTGCTAAGCAAATAATGGTTAAAATTAAAACAAAGTAACATTACAGTATAACAGTAAGACCTTACCATACCATACCTGCAAAGCAAATACCAAAAAAAAAAAAACATAGTAAAAAATAAAACATTTTGTTAACGCAACCGGTGCCTAAAATATATATATGCCGAAGCATGGGGGCATCCTCCCGCAAAAAAGTTATGCCACGTACACATGGTCGGACTTTTTTCGTCCATATGTACGTGGCATTAGGAGCAAAATCGCTCCTCCGCCCCTGCTGCCCCCATGCTTCGGCATATATGCTCTTTTTTTTTTTTAACTGTGGTGGTGAAATCACCTCCTACAGCGATGGAGTCGCGGCTTTATGTATCGTGGGAGCAAACGCTGTTGCTGTCAAGATAAATAAATCCGCGCTGCAACTGAATGGCGCACCTGAAAACAAAAAAATGGTTAACAATAAAACACAGTAAACAAAATTACATACCTGAAAAGCAAGCATGATAAAACATAATAAAACATTGCAGAATAGAATAGAGTAAAAAAGAGCAACAATAGAGAGAGAGAGAGAGAGAGAGAGAGAGAACAATAAAACGACAACTATTTTTGTTTTTTTTATTTTATATTTTTTTTTTGGGGGTTTTTTTTTTTTTTTGTACTTTTTTTTTTTTTTTTTTTTTTTTACACTTTTTTTTTTAAACTATAACTATAATTTTAACTGTAACGGTCGGGTCTCAAAATGCGATGGCATTCTTGAGACCCTGTAACTATAATTTTAACTAACGGTCGGGTCTCAAAATGCGATGGCATTCTTGAGACCCTGTGAAAGTGTATCCTAGCCTGTGAAATGCTGTACCCTACGCTAATACCTCACTAGTGAGTGGTAGCGTTCAAAACATTCACCAATGCAGAGACCAGGATTGTCAGGACAGCGTGGACAATAATAACGGGTGTCACGCCTTGATCCGCGCTTGCTACAGACACGACATCTTTTTTGGGGGGCTCGTTGGGTAGGGGTACTCGGGAGGACATAAGGATAATGCCTCTCATACAGCCGGCTAACTGCATTTGGTAGGGAATGGTGAGGTGCAGAACCGTCTGGAAACAGAAGGTCTGTGAGAACCTCTTCCAGGAATTCAAGGAAGGGTAAAGTCCCGCCTGAAGCTCCGTATAGCACATGAGCATTCAGAAAAGCCAATTGGAACAAATAAATAGACACTTTTTTGTACCAGCGTCTAGCCTTACGGGCAACTAGGTACGGCGCCAACAACTGGTCGTTGAGGTCCACCCCTCCCATATTAAGGTTATACTCGTGGACACAGAGGGGTTTCGTCACAACACCAGCCGCCGTACGAATTTGGACTGTCGTGTCTGCATGAAGGGAGGTAAGAACGAAAACATTCTTATTATCCCTCCACTTCACAGCGAGCAAATTATTACACTTCAAGCAGGCTTCCTCCCCAATCTAAGAGGGGAATCTACAAGCCGCTGGGGAAAGCCCCGGCGATTAGGTCGCACGGTGCCACATGCTCCAATCTGCTGATCAAACAAGTGACTAAACAGTGGCACGCTCGTGTAATAATTGTCCACGTACAAGTGGTACCCCTTTCCGAATAAGGGTGACACCAAGTTCCACACTATCTTGCCAGCGCTCCCTATGTAATCTGGACAGTTCTCCGGCTCTACGTAACTATCTTTTCCCTCATAAACCGAAAAGCTCCACGTATAGCCTGTTGCCCTGTCACAGAGCTTGTAGAGCTTGACCCCGGTATCTGGCACGCTTGCTGGGAAGGTACTGTTTGAAAGACAAGCGGCCAGAAAACTTAATCAGGGACTCGTCAACGCAGACAACTTGATTGGGAGTAAACAAGGCTGCAAAACGTTGGTTGAAGTGGTTTATGAGGGGCCGTATTTTGTAGAGCCGATCAAATTCAGGGTCTCCACGAGGACGACAGAGTTCATTGTCACTGAAGTGCATGAACCGCAAGATCTGTTCGTATCGTGCCCTGGACATGGAGCGAGAGAACACGGGCATATGGTGGACTGCGAGGGTGGACCAATAAGTCCTCAGAGTCGGGAATTTATGCATGCCCATGTTGAGGGAAAGGCCCAGAAAGGACTTAAATTCGGAAACCGTAATTGGTTTCCAATCTCTGGCAAGGGAAGGCAACTGGGGATTAGCGGCGATGTATTGACCAGCGTATATATTACTTTGGTCCACAATAGATCTATAGAGATCTTCCGTGAAAAACAGCGATAAAAAATCGGATGGCTTAAAATCAGCTGTTTCCACCTGAATACCGGGTTGGCCAGTGAATGGGGGAAGTACGGGTTCTGCAGAAGTGGTGGGCACCCAATCAGGATTGGCGAATTCTGCAGGAAGGACACTATGTGATCGACGGGCCTGCCTTTGTCTTCTTCTTGGTGGCAGCGGGACACTACTTGTGCTTGCCACCTCGCCAGCTTGAACTGCACTTATGGGACTCGCCACGTCACCAAGTGTTACTGCAGTGCTGGTTTGACTACGTCCAGGGTGTACTAGGCCGCTGGTGCTTGCCAGTTCACCAGAAGGAATAGCGGCGCTAGTACTTCTCTGCTCCATACGAGAGACCTGCGGTTCCTGCACCTCAACAACAGCAGAAGATCGGGATCGGGTACGCCTGACCTTAGCAGGGACCTCACCTCTGTCGCCAGAGCTATCTGTCATGGAGCCGCTGTCGTCTACTGGATCGTATTCTGAGCCTGATTCTGACAGATGAGTGACCTCCTCTTCACTATCTGACATACTCAGAAACAAGTAGGCCTGTTCACTAGTGTACTTGCGATTTGCCATTTTGGGCTCTAAATTTAGTAGTACACTAGTGAGATTCACAGGAAAAAAAGCTCCTAGGCTGCTGGCGACTGAATCAAAACGCTACCAAAAAAACTGTTAGCGATCGCAGGGATCAGGCCTGACTCTGCGAACGCTGCAGTTATGTGTGCTTAGTGTTTTGTAAGTGACAGTGATCGATCGATACTGCACTTGGGTGGGTGGGCTGGGCTGGGCGGAGGGGGAAAACGCAGGTGCTAGCAGGTATCTGGGCTGATCCCGCTAACAATGCGTTTTTTGGAACCCTAAACTGCTGGGACGCTAGTATAGATCTGATCAGATCAGATATTGATCTGTTCAGATACTATACCACTAAGGGAGGTGTATGCTTTGCGCGTGGGTGTTTGCGGTACTGGCACTAACCTGGGGCGACGCAGACCTTATTTGTCCCTAAAACCTAATTGATATCACCCGCCGGGCGATCAGGGGGTTAAACCGATATTGGGTAATAAATGGCGGGTGCCCTGACAGTATAAAAAACAAACTAACTAACCAGCGTCACCCGTAACAGTTATACGGTGATCACTGGTGAAAGGGTTAACTAGGGGCAATCAGGGGGTTAAAACCTTTATTAGGTAATATATGGGGGTACCTGACGCTATATAAAAACCTGACGGAGAACCTAAATAACTAAATAACTAACTGGCTAACCAGCGTCACCAGTGACACTTATACGGTGA
>JAQSEC010000162.1:0-11607 GCA_028564925.1 Lithobates sylvaticus
TATAAACTCAGCTGTTCTGTGAACCTATAGAGACCCTAAGGGAACAAAACAGCGTCATGAAGGCCAAAGAACACACCAGACAGGCCAGGGATAAAGTTGTGGGGAAGTTTAAAGTGGGGTTAGGGTATAAAACAATATCCCAAGGTTTGAACATCTCACAGAGTACTGTTCAATCCATCATCTGAAAATGGAAAGCGTATGGCACAACTGCAAACCTACCAAGACATGGCTGTCCACCTAAACTGACAGGCCGGGCAAGGAGAGCATTAATCAAGGAAACAGCCAAGAGGCCCATGATAACTCTGGAGGTGCTGCAGAGATCTACAGCTCAGGTGGGAGAATCTGTTCACAGGACAACTATTAGTCATGCACTCCACAAAATCTGGCCTTTATGGAAGAGTGGCAAGAAGAAAGCCATTGCTGAAAGAAAGCCATACGAAGTCTTGTTTGCAGTTTGCGAGAAATCATGTGGGGGACATCGCAAACATGTGGAAGAAGATGCTCTGGTCAGATTAGACCAAAATTTAACTTGTTTGCCGAAAAAGCAAAATGCTATGTGTGGCGCAAAAACTAACACTGAACATCACCCTGAACACACCATCCCCACCGTGAAACATGGTGGTGGTAGCATCATTTTGTGGGGATGGTTTTCTTCAGCAGGGACTGGGAAGTTAGTCAGAGTTGCTAGAAAGATGGATGGAGCCAAACACAGGGCAATCTTAGAAGAAAACCTATTAAGCCCCATACACACGGTCGGACAATCCGCGGACCAGGTCGGTCGGATCCTGTCTGTCATACTTTGTCTGATGTTGGTTTTGCGTACACACGGTCGGACAAAGTTGTTGGAAAATCCGATCATTCTGAACGTGGTGACGTTTGTTGCCTACGACGGGACTACATAGAGGCTAGTAGCCAATAGCTTTGGTCTTGTAATGTGATCTGAGCATGCGTAGCACTTTGTCCGGTCGGACAACCGTACACACGATCGGATTTGGTGTGATCGGACCGTGTTGTCGGCAAATCTTTCCAGCAGGAGATAAGACTTTGTCCGTCGGACAATCCGATGTACACTGTCCGATGGTGCATTCACACGGTCTGATTTTTCAACAACATTGTCCGATCGGACAGAATCCATGAAAAAGTCCGACCGTGTGTATGGGGCTTTAGAGTCTGCAAAAGACTGGGGCGGAGGCTCACCTTCCAGCAGGACAACAACCTAAACATACAGCCAGAGCTACAATGGAATGGTTTACATCAAAGCATATTCATGTTAGAATGGCCCAGTCAAAGTCCAGACCTAAATCCAATTGAGAATCTGTGGCAAAACTTGAAAATTGCTGTTCACAAACACTCTCCATCCAATCTGACAGAGCTTGAGCTATTTTGCAAAGAAGAATGGGCAAAAATGTCACTCTCTTGATGTGCAAAGCTGGTAGAGACATGCCCAAAAAAGACTTGCAGCTGTAATTGCTGTGGTTCTACAAAGTATTGACTCAGGGGGGCTGAATTCAAATGTATGTCACACTTTTCACTATTCACATAAGTAGCTCTTTCTTTCTCTCTCTCTCTTATGGCTTCCTGAATCCTAGGCCAAGAGCAATTATGTGCTCCGGTCCTGCTTTATTTATCCCACCTATCGGTGGACTGCAAAATCTGGTCCAGAACCAACCCTGCCAAGATGGCTGGTAAAACCCGGACCGGATTCCACCTTAGTTCTCTGCAAATGAACACATGCGTGGTAAAACATAATGTCCATCAATCACCTCGCCTTTCGTAATGTCACATACTCCCCTCTGCTCAAGCCCCTGTGGCTGATCAACTGACCCAACCAGACAATGGACACGGGAAAGGGCATCTGCATTATTCCGGAGTTTCCTAGCTCTATGCTCCACTGTGAACTTAAAAACTTGAAGGGCAAGGAACCACCTTGTCAACTGACTGTTTTTCTCCTAAGAGGGGCATGATCAGTGACTAGTCTGAGTGGTCTCCACAACAGGTAATATTTCAGGGTATCTAAGGCCCATTTGATAGCTAAACATTGCTTCTCAACAATGGCATAGTTTTGCTCATATAAAGACAAATGGGTAGTTATCAACTGCCAGCTCCGAGGACGGGGCCTGACTTCCGCTTCCGCTGACGCGACCGGATGTGACGGTCGGACGCGGCGTTCGGATGTGAGCAGCGGGAGGTTCGAGATCAGCCTGAGTCTCCGACAGTATCCTGATTAGTCTCTGCTACCGAGACCCTAAACCCGCGAAAACGAACGCTTGGTGGTGCCTGAGTCTCCCACAGAACCCTGATCAGTCTTTGCTACCGAGACCCTAAATCCGCGAAAACGATCGCTTGGTGCGATGAGTAATAGTAAGCAGTCGGCGGCCGATCGCCTTAAAGAATTTGCTCGAACGGATAAGCAAGACGGCGGGCGTAGCCCCCCACAGACACGGAGTGGTGGACCATCAGCGCTGGAGATCCAGAAGCTTAATACGCCCCAGCCACAGCCCGGGAAAGCAGTAGAAAAACAGGAGAAACACCCCAAACTGACCCTGGAACAGATGAACTCCCAGTTAATGGAGGCCATCCACTCGAGCAATGCAGCCTTAACAGGTAAAATGGATGAGATTTTAAATGACATAGGACTGATCAGGCATGATATGCAGAGTATAAGAGAGAGAATGATGGAAGTGGAAAACAGGACGGCTTCATTGGAAGATACCGTTACCCCTATGCCTAAAAGGATAGCTATGATAGAAAAACAGATTACCCTGTGGCATCAAAAATCTGATGACTTTGAGAACCGTATGCGCCGCAATAACTTAAGAATAGTCGGTTTACCAGAGAAGGCAGAGGGGTTTAATCCTAGTGACTTTATAGAAAAGTGGTTGAAAAATGTATTCCCAGATATGGAGGTATCAGCAGCATATGCAGTGGAGAGAGCGCATAGGGTGCCGGCAGCAATACCTAAACCAGGGCTTCCCCCTAGACCCCTGCAGGGCACGACTACTAAACTGCAGAGACAGAGATACAATCCTGCGGAAAGCAAGACAAAAGGAAGAGATTCGCTATGAAAATAGTAAAGTATCAATATTTCCAGACTTTTCTCTGGAGCTGCAAAAGCAAGGGGCAACATTTTATGAAAAAAAATTTTTTACCTTTTATTTTTTTGAACTGTGCCTTTTTCCTTTTTTTTCTCGTTTTTTTTTTTTTTTTTGGGGGGGGGAAAATGTTTATTTGACAGGGGAGGGGGAGGGAGAGGGGAGGAGGGGGGGTAAATGGAGGGTGATGGGGTGTGTATAAATAGGAAAACTGAGCTAAAATCACAGTGAAACACATTGAAATAAGCACTAGTTATAGAAAGGAAAGAGAAAGGAAGGGAAAAGTGAAATCCCTTCATTTTTTTTCTCTTTTTTTTAAGACACAATAACAAGGGAAGGGTAGGGAAAGGAAAAGAGACACATTATAAACACTATAAACACATATAAATGGGGGAAGGGGGAGGGGGAGGGACGGGGAGTGAGTAGATGAGAAAATAGAGTTGTGCACAAGGAAGGAAAAGGGGAAGGGCAGAGAAACGATGGTGTGTTTTTTTTTTGCTGTGCGTTTTTTTCATTTTTTTTTTCCCCTCCCTCCCTCTCTTCCTAGCCTCCTTTTGGAAGGGGGGGAGAGGGTGAAGGGGGGGGACACCTCCTCCTCCCCCCTCGGCTGATCCCCCCTCGCCCCTCATACTCCCGATTATGCGGGAAAAGGCAGGAGCAGACAGGCTGAAATCGAAATAAATTACCTATATAAGAGCAAAAATGCAATATGTTGGTAATGCCCTAGAAAAAATGATATGGATGAATGGAATGGAATGGATGAATGAGAGGAGAGAGGTAGAAAAGAGAATGGTCACGGAAAGGAAAAAGGGACAGAGGATTTTTTTTTCCTTTTCTTTTCTTTTTCGGGGGAATAATGGCTAAAATAAAATACAATAAATATGAGTAATCAGCACACATTTCTGTCATGGAAAGTGAGAGGTATGGGAACGCAATTAAAACAAACACAGGTTTTTACAGAAATTAATAAAGTGCAGGCAAAGATTATTTGTATCCAAGAAACACATATGATTAAAGAGAGATTGAAGTATCTAGAAAAACCCTGGATACAATGGTCAAGCCACTCATGTCATACAACATACTCAAGAGGGGTTTCTCTCCTGGTCCACCGGGGAGTAATATGGAAGTGTATTAGAGAAAAAAGAGATCCTGATGGAAGATATGTTTTTGTCTTTGCTTTGGTGCATGCATTGCCAGTTGTAATCATGGGGATTTATAACCCTCCCCCAGCTACAATGCGAGTACTGAAAGAGGCAGTGATATTTATGTCAGAATACCCAGAGGCACATGTTGTATGTATGGGAGATTTCAATATGTGTTTAGACCCAAAACTAGACAGGTTCGGAAGAAGTAAGCATAAAGGAGTGGATGGGCCCGAAGGTGTTGGAGAAATTTATGAATGAAGTAGGCTGGGCTGACTTGTGGAGGATCAGAAACCCAGGGATCCGGTCTTATTCATGGCATGCACCAGGGAGAGGGTGCATGTCTAGAATAGATATGGTAATGGGGAACGAAAAGATCCTGCCAATGGTTCGATCTGTGGCTTATATGACAAGAGGGGTGTCTGACCATTCTGGATTAACCTTTGAGCTAAAAATCGGCCCAAAAAGAATACGACCGGAGTACAGGATACAGGCTCAATGGTTAACCCAGATAGGATTAAACGACAGAATACCAGAGCAAATGGGAATGGTCCTGGAAGCACATGGCAATAGGAAAATAGATGGAGTACTTTGGGATACATTTAAGGCATACTTGAGGGGAATAACAAGATCAACAATATCATATATTAAACGTACTAATAGACAGGAAGAAGAGGAAATGGAACAATTATGTGCACAGGCAGAAAATAGGTTTATAGGGGACCCCTCAAATATAAACCAAATAAGATGGGCAGCCTTATCACGGCAATATAAGAACCAACTAATAACTAACGCTAAACGTAAGAAACTCCAATATGCACAAAAAAACTTTGAACAAGGACAGCAATCTAATAAGATGCTGAACTTCTTGACAAAGCGGCAAACCCCATCACTAGCAACATCAGAGGTGAAAAATTAGAAAAGGGAGATGGTAAACACATTAGATGAGATACTTGAGACATTCCAAAAATATTATATTAACATGTATACATCAACACTGACCTGTACACGAGAAGAGATAGAGGATTACCTGAAGGACTTGGACTTTCTTAAATTAACAGAGGAACAAAAAGAGGAGTTAGAGAGGGACATAGAGGAAGAGGAAGTACGAGAAGCTATCTTCTCTTTGGGAAAGGGTAAGTCCCCAGGGCCAGATGGCATACCACTGGAAATGTACCAGCGATATGCAGAGATTATGGTACCAGTTATGACCAAAATGTATGGAGAGGCGTTTCAAAGGGGAGAAATGCCTGCCTCTATGTATGATGCAACAGTTATATTGATACCAAAACCAGACAAAGATAGAACTGAGTGTGGGTCATACAGGCCAATATCATTATTAAATATAGATTACAAAGTACTGGTAAAAGTGCTTGCCAAAAGGCTCAATCAGGTCATTTTATCTATAATAGCGGAGGATCAAACTGGATTTATGCCAGGGAAATCCACCTCAATTAATATTAGAAGGACGCAATTTATGACACAAATGAAAGAGTTTATCCTGGAAACAAGTGCCTTGGCATCGCTGGATACAGCCAAGGCATTTGATTCTATAGAATGGGAATTTCTGCAGACAGTCCTGGAAAGGAATGGATTTGGGGAAAAATTTAGAAAATGGGTGAGAATAATTTATAAACAACCATGCTCCAATTTGTTAATAAACGGTATATTATCCCCTACAATAAAATTATACAGAGGAACAAGACAGGGCTGCCCAATGTCACCGCAATTATTTGCTCTGGCAATTGAGGCATTGGCAAATAGATTTAGGCAATCAGATAAATATAAAGGGATTAAAGTAGGAAAAAAAAACATATAGGCTTATACGCGGACGATATTATATTATATATGGGAGATGCGCAAGCATCTCTGACGGAAGCAATGAGAATAATAGAAATATATGGGAGGTTCTCAGGTTTAAAAATAAATTGGCAAAAATCCACACTGATGCCTTTAGGAACAGGGAATGAAAGGAGAGCTCAGACCCCATTAAAAATAGTTGATGGTTTTAAATATCTAGGAGTAAATATTACGTTGAAACATGAAGAGGAGATGGAAGCTAATATACTCCCATTAGTAGAACATGTTAAGAGAAAATTGGAAATATGGATAAAGCTACCAATATCAATGGCAGGCAGAATTCACCTGATAAAATCTATTATATTACCCAAGTGTTTATATGTATTTGCACACTCCCCAGTAAAAATACCAAAACAGATATTTAAAAAATTAAACTCGCAGATGACTCGGTTCATATGGGCATATGGAAGATGCAAATTAAAATTTAATAAATTACAAAGACCAAAGACAGAAGCTGGGCTGGCCCTTCCGGATTTATATTTATATTACTTGGCAGGGCAACTGAAACACCTAAGATCATGGGTAGGACAGGAAAAAATAACAAGGATAGAGGAATACCTTCTTAGCAAAATGCAAATAGATGACTTAATGATGGGATTAGAATTAAAAGATCTGAGGAGAGTGGGAGTAAAAATCCCCCTACTGAAAGTGGCAAGGACAGTATGGAGGGAGGCTAAGAAACTGACGGGATTTGTTGGAATCCCAACAGAAACTGCGCTTTGGAACAATCCAAAATTTGAACAACTGGAAACTTTTGAGGACAGCAAATTTTGGAAGCAGAATAAGATAATAACTTTTGGCCAGCTCTATGACAAAAATGTAATATTAACCTATAAAAAACCTGTGTAAACAATACAATTTACTGAGTAAACAGTTCTACAGATACCTTCAGCTGAGGCAGGTGCTACAGACACAGTTTAGAAGAGAGGAATTAAAAATATCTAAATATCCCCTTATAGGCATCTTGAGATCGCAGGGACCTAAGGGATTGATAGCAAAAATTTACACACACTTGCTACAGAAGAAAATAGAAGGTGAACCACTGAAAATAAGAGATAAGTGGCAGGCGGCTATCCCAGACATGAGCGATCATGAATGGGATGAAGCCTGCCATTCCCACTTGAAGGTATCCCCTGCAATGAACAACAGGATAATACAGATGAATATAATACATCAGACGTACTTGGCTCCAAATAGACTGTACAAAATGGGGAGGATGACTGAACCAAGATGTACTAGATGTGGGCAGGGGGGAGCAGACTTCCTTCATGTAATGTGGCACTCTGGTAAAATAGGAAAATATTGGCAACAGGTAGCTAGGAAAATAGGAAAAGTTTTGAATAAACATTTTATGGCTACGATGGAATTATGTTTGTTGGAGATATTGAGGGAAGAGAGAGACAATAGAGATAATAATACCTTCTTAAGGGAGGTATTATTTCTGGCAAGAAAACAAATAATAGAAAAATGGATTCAGCCATATCCCCCGACAGTAACCCAATGGGTGAGAGCAGTAAACCAGGTTGTACCCTATGAAAAAATAATGTATGAACAAAGGGGAAATGGGCGAAGATATGAAAATATATGGGCAAAGTGGAATAGAACATGGTTAACAGTGGACATAGGAATACCTGAAAATATAAGGTGACCATAGAGGGTGAGAGAGAACGGAATGAATGAGAGGAGAAAATGTAATTATAATTTGTATTATCTAAAGAAATGTAAAAGCATATAAAAAAATGTACAATGTAAATATTATGTAAGGAAAAATTTGGAATAAAGAGTTTTGAAAAAAAAAAAAAAAAGACAAATGGGTAAGCACTGATCCAAAGGATGATGAATAATAAACCATGATGGAAATCCCATATATGATAAAGGTTCTTTATTGGCAAGAAAACCAAATTGTTATAGCTAAATTAATAAATACCAATAAGCTGACATTCAAACATAATTACAAAGTAACAAAAACAATAACAACAACAAGAAGCCAACACTCTGTGTAGCAACAGGAACGAGCCCTAGATGCTCCTACCTAAACAAAAAGGCCAACCACACTGTACACACTCATGAATCGAGGATAGTATGGGTATCTAACTCCTCATTCAACCCATGAGGAGACAAGGAGTTAAATTGATATATCCACATAGTCTCTCTATTACATAAAAACAAGAACCTCTCATTGTCTGTAAGAGACCCCTTGGGGATATGTACAATAGCTAGTACTTTAAGGGTTTTAAAGTCACTTCCATGGAAACTAGTGAAGTGACAAGGCACACTATGTTTGTTGAAGCTTTTATTAATGAATCTTTGATGTTCTCCAACTCTAGCACGCAGTGCATGTATGGTTCTGCCCACATAAAGAAGATTGCACAGGCATTTTAAAACATACACGTGATGAACTGTCATATGGTGTTAGCTAACCTATCCGTTACCGAAGGGAAACAATGAGGGACGGACTGGTAAGGTAAGGCAACCTCTTTTCCTGCATTGAAAAATACCTACTTGATCATCAAAAAACAAAACAATGTTGGTAGATTTATCATGTAAGGGTTTAGAGATGCTAGGGGCAACCATAGTCTTAAGAGTACGAGCCCTTCTGAAAACCACTTGGGGTGCATTCTGGAGAAGTGGTCTGAAAATAAATATTACCCGGTGGTTATGGATTGCCTCTATTCCATATATGTATTAACGTGTCTATTCCTATAGTTAGCTAGTCTATTAAAGCTCTGATAATGTTTGTGTTTATAGTACAATGATATAAGGTTAGCTATGAAAACAGACACACTGCTCAGTAAAACAACTTCTTATTTATTTCCCAAGAAAATAGGAAATGCTAACATAAAAACACTAGAAAAGAAAAATATTACAAAGCATATACAATATAAAAACATCAATAATACATTACGTAAGGTCGTCCTCTAGATATTGTCTCATCAGCTGGGTTTAAAATGGCAAGAGAGAGCCATGAGGCTTAGAGAAGAAAGAGAGCCAGAGAGAGATTTTTCCATTCTGTGTGCAGTTTTAAACCCCATTCGTACACCCCCCAGACACCATCCTATAGCCAGCCCATCTAGTCTTCTGTCCAATCCAAAATATTTAAGAGGCAGTCCTTCTTAATATATTATATTTCTGTCCGTCCTGCTGTAATGGCCTCTAGGGGCAGCAATTGTCCATGTAATTGTCACTATGTGACCTGGGTCATCTTCAGTGACTGCTGGCCCTTTGATCTTATGTAGCCCACCTTCATCAATCATCTTGGCAGCAATGGCCCTCTTTGAAGCTTGCTTGCTGAGTGTTAATCAAGGATTTCAATCTTATCACACCAGTTGGTCAGGAGCCAAGCTTTTATTCCCATACTCTTCTGCCAGGGGCATGAATCGACACCCTGCTGGGTCAACTTTCAACTTCCAACTTAAGTCACCTGGTTGTATCAACCAGAAAGAAAACTCCAGAAATATGATATTAAACTATGTTGCCTTCCAACAAGGTCCTAAATTGGAATCCGATTGAAGAATATGTCAATGCTTGTTAATGACCTTAGTGATACATCTGTAGTTATTATTAAACCCTGTAATAAATCTAACCGCCTGTTTAGATGAAATACTATTGGACCTATTTTTGGACTGGTGATCTACACAAGAGTTGAAAGCCTCCATAAGGAGATCTTGGGGGGTATCTCTTTTGCCTGAATTTTTTGGTCATGATTTGACTCTGACTTGTAAAATCTTGAGGTTTAGAACAATTCCTTTTGAGCCTAAGAAATTGGCCTTTAGGAATATTATCGATCCAAGCAGGATGGTGGCAGCTATCATAATGAAGATACGAGTTGCCCGCAACTGGCTTGGCATGGTTAGTGGTATGGATAGAACCTGCATCATGAAAGAGTTCAAGGTACAGAAAAAACAGGCGATCAGGGTCAATTACATATGTGAAACTCAGACCCAGATCATTGGCATTACAATGATTAGCCACTTGCTGACCAGCCGCCATCATTATACAGCGGCAGGTCGGCACGATCCTGCGAACCGTCGTAGCTGTACGTCAGCTCCTTTAAGCAGGATAGCAGGCACGCCCGCTGCATTGCGGGGGTGCCGATGTTCGTGACCGGCGGTTGCGATGACCGCCGGCCACGCGCGATCGCGTGTACGAGAGGCAGAACAGAGATGTGTAAACACACACACATCCCTGTTCTGTTAAGAGAGGAGAGGCAGATCGTGAGTTCCTAATAGCTAGGAACCAGGACCTGTCATCTCCTATAGTCAGTCTCCTCCCCCCCACAGTTAGAACACACAGTCAGGGAACATAGTTAAATCCTTGATCGCTCCCTAGTGTCAACCCCTTCCCTGCCAGTGACATTTACAGTAATCAGTGCATTTTATAGCACTGATTTCTGTATATTTGTCAATGGTTTCAAAAGTGTCCCATGTGTCCGCCATAATGTCGCAGTCCAGATAAAAATCGCAGATCGCCGCCATTACTAGTAAAAAAAAAAATAATAATAATAAAAAATGCCATAAATCTATCCCTATTTTGTAGACGCTATAACTTTTGCGCAAACCAATCAATATACGCTTATTGAGATTTTTAGTACCAAAAATATGTAGAAGAATACATATCGGCCTAAACTGAGGAAAAAATTAGCTTTTTTTCAAAAAAAAAAATTGGGGATATTTATTATAGCAAAAAGTACAATTTTTATTTTTTTCAAAATTGCCACTTTTTTTGTTTATAGCACAAAAAATAAAAACCGCAGAGATGATTAAATAACACCAAAAGAAAGCTCTATTTGTGGGAAAAAAACTATTTTGTTTGGGTACAGCGTCGCACGATTGCGCAATTGTCAGTTAAAGTGACGCAGTACTGAATAGCAAAAAATGGCCTGTCATTGAGCAGCCAAATCTTCAAGGGCTGAAGTGGTTAACAAAAGACAAGAAAAGATCCTTACTACCATCCCATATTAAAAGGATATCATCAATATAACATCCATAGAAGATGATGTGCTTACCAAACGGGTTGTTCTGCCAAACTGCTCCTCCCAAAAGCCCATGGTGATATTTGCATAGCACGGGGCGAAACTAGCACCCATTGCTGTACTTTTGGTTTGCAGGTAGGATTTGTCTTGAAACACAAAATAATTGTGGTCTAGAAATTTGGTGCTATCCACCAAGAATTCGGCTCGTCAAGAGTTAGTATCAGATTTGGTACATAAAAAAATGATTAAGTGCGTAGTCCAACCTCATGTTGAATCAAGGTGTACAGTGAGCATGCATCAAGTGAAGCCCATAGACATTGACTTTCCCGATAATAATCACATAAAACCTCTATGATGTGACCTGAATCCCTAATATAGGGGAGTTGATCTACTATGGGTTGTAGGAACCGGTCAATATATTGGGACAGGCTAGAAATAAAGCTATTGGTCCCGCCACTATAGGCCTCCCTGGGGGGTTGGACAAGGATTTATGCATCTTAGGTAGGTGGTAGAAATAAGGTGTACTACAAACTGTTGGTAG
>JAQSEC010001804.1:0-19210 GCA_028564925.1 Lithobates sylvaticus
ACACTCCGTACTGTACATTCCCTATTTAACATTACCGCATTCTGCACTATGTAAGTCTCAGACTCTATTAAACTACACCATTTAGCCACATCCAACATTTAGCGCAATTTAAGCCACGCCCATTTTTAGCCACATTTTTTCTTCTGTGCCTTGGGCCCATTTTGTATCTTGGACACAGGCCCACTCATTTCATGATATGCCCCTGCCCCCATCTTATTGATTTCAGTACAAAAAAAGGCTTTCTTAGGTAGCTTTGGATTCAATACCTGATTACTTTATGCAGCAGTAATAGGCCTGAATTGAAATGTAAAAGTAGCAGCCACAACTTATTTGAAAGCTAAAGTAATAATTAGTCTTAAAAAAACATTAAGCCTAAACACTCAACTCTATACCAATTGGCCAGTGCAAAACTGTTTCATAGTATAGATTGCAATCTTCTTTTATTGTAGTACCACACACTGTATTGTCTTAAAAGTTTATCAAAATGTCAAAACAGAATGTACAAAAGTACTGTTATGCCCCGTACACACAATAGGATTTTCCGACGGAAAATGTTTGATAGGAGCTTGTTGTCAGAAATTCCGACCGTGTGTAGGCTTCATCGGACATTTTCCATCGGAATTTCCATCACACAAAATTTGAGAGCTAGTTCTCAAAAATTCTGATCGTGTGTACACAATTCCGACGCACAAAGTGCCACACATGCTCAGAATCAAGCAGAAGAGCAGCACTCGTCGTACGCGTTGTACGTCACCACATTCTTGACGTTTGGAATTACCGAGAAACTTTGTGTGACCGTGTGTATGCAAGACAAGTTTGAGCCAACATCCGTCGGAAAAAAAACATGGATTTTGTTGTCGGAAAATCCTATCGTGTGTACAGTGCATAAGACAACAAAATCTAATTTCAGAGATGAAAATGCTTTTAGCTGAAATAAAAATTGGAGTGCAATACTTCAGATACAATGAGCTGTAAGAGGGAGAGACATTACAAAATGTATTATGAAATAAAAATTAGAGCATATTATTTCAGAAACAAGAGCCAGAAATATTGTAGCGACTCACTGGGGGCTAAGAATATGCATGCATCATACATGCTAGGGGGAGTACAACTGGGGGAATCCGTAGTGGAGAAGGATCTGGGGGTTTTGGTAGATCATAAGCTCAATAATAGCATGCAATGCCAAGCTGCGGTTTCCAAAGCGAGCAAAGTCCTTTCTTGTATTAAGAGAGGTATGGACTCCAGAGAGAGAGATATCATTTTGCCCCTGTTCAAATCATTAGTAAAACCTCATCTGGAATATGCAGTTCAGTTTTGGGCACCAGTTCTCAAAAAGGATATCGGGGAACTGGAGAAAGTGCAGAGAAGGGCAACCAAACTGATAAGAGGCATGGAGGAGCTCAGCTATGAGGAAAGATTAGAGGAACTGAATTTATTCACCCTTGATAAGAGGAGATTAAGGGGGGATATGATCAACATGTATAAATATATAAGGGGTCCATATAGTGAACTTGGTGTTGAGTTATTCACTTTACGGTCAACAAAGAGGACAAGGGGGCACTCTTTACGTCTAGAGGAGAAGAGATTTCATCTCCAAATACGGAAAGGTTTCTTCACAGTAAGAGCTGTGAAAATGTGGAATAGACTCCCTGCAGAGGTGGTTCTAGCCAGCTCAGTAGATTGCTTTAAGAAAGGCCTGGATACTTTCCTAAATGTACATAATATAACTGGGTACTGACATTTATAGGTAAAGTTGATCCAGGGAAAATCCGATTGCCTCTCGGGGATCAGGAAGGAATTTTTTTTCCCCTGCTTTAGCAAATTGGAGAATGCTCTGCTGGGGTTTTTTTTTGCCTTCCTCTGGATCAACTGTGGGTATAGAATGGGGTATATGGGATTGTATGATATATATATGTATATACCGTATATATATATTTTTTTTTTAATTTGTGGTTGAACTGGATGGACTTGTGTCTTTTTTCAACCTAACTAACTATGTAACTATGTAACTGTACAGTAGGTTAGAAGTTTTACTAGGCTGCAATTTCAGAGGAAAAGTTGAGGCAGGTTTTATAATAAGAGTGTAGTATTTTAGTAACAATCGCTAGAAATATTGTTTAAACTTTATACACACTATGTAAGCAACTATAGTAGGCTGTAATTTAAGATGGCAAGAATAACATTGTTATCATAAAAAAAAAAGTAAAATGTATTCTTTCAGAGACAAAAAAATGAAATATTGTACAGACTCAAAGCAAAGTTTTTGATTTAGGAGGGTATGTTCCAGCACAGCAACACCTGGGGGATTGTGTGGTGAACTCCTGCTTCACCATGGCTCACCATTCTGATTGCCTCTTTGAATGATGACAAAATGGTTCATATGTCATGAATTAGGAGTCACTAATATAGGTAAAAGAACCACAGCCCTCCAGAGCCTGTCCTTATCCAATACTCACTGCTGCAAGTGCAACTGCTGCAGCATGGCCGACAACAGCATGGCTGTTTTGCATATCAGGAACTTGTGTTCCCACTGCATTTCAGTGAGGAAAACAATTGCTGGGTGTGACCAACTAACAACCACTGCACTACCAGGTCCAGGACATGTGCCAGGCAAGGCTCATTTGTGAACTTTTCCTGCTGAAGAGGCACAGCAGCTTGGTACCATTGACATACTTAACCTTGCCAAGCAGAAGATGGCATGGGATCAGCCACCCCCTCGCTTGCCCTTAAAAAGCTTTTAGCATCTCTGGCCCATTGTGGCTTCTGTCCCCCAGACATACCAGTTGCAAAACAACATTACAGAATTTTGCCTAGGCGCTGGGTACCTTGGAAAGTTGGCTGGTAGTTTTGAAGAGTCACTTATTGAGGCCATTGAGGAGGAGAGTGTAGATGTGACTCCATTTCCTTGTCAGACTTTCCTTTCTTTCACTTGAGGCCACAGATTTTGCAGTGGATTCAGAGAGAGAATAATGTGGAATGAGTGGAGAGGTGGAAAGGGGAAATGACAAGGAGGGGAAGTACGGGACTTTTTTTTTTTTGATTGATGCCAACCATGTCATTGATATGCTGCTACCACGGAGCTTTTATGGTAAAGAATCTAGTGACTCACAATGCATGTGGTACCCAAATGACTGGTAGATTTACCACACTTGATATGATTCAGGAAGAGGCTGCAAACCACTACTTTCAGCATATGTGTGCAAATATTGTGGGCCCAGACTGTTAAGATATGTGAATATAGCATTGGCCTGCAACCCTGTGGCAGTGTTATCCAGTGGAATAGGATGGCTATTCTTTCCATTCCTCTGAAAGCTGAGCAAGTTCCTGGAAGAAATCCCTCACTTTCCTTCTCTACAGTCTCTAGCACCCAGGTACAGTCTTCCACCTCATCAACCCCACCATCCTTAATGCTTGAGCCAACTTGGCTGTACTTGGCAGTACAACTGCAAAAACATCAATGTAATTTGCTGCCGTCTGCCTATTGTCTCCTCTCTCTATACTCTATATGTGCTCTATTCCTCAACATTGATTAAACACAAATTCTTGAGCATCCTCCTGCAGCAAGCTGCTGCTGCTGTCCTGAAGTAATTCAGCTGACATCTTCATGCCAATTTGTGGAGCAATGGCAGAATTAGCTTTAGAAGAGGAGGAAAAAGAGGGTGCATTTGCAGCTGCTGGGGAAAAAGTACTTCTCTGCGCCTAAGAGGAGGAGAAAAAGAAAATTTTGGTTAGCCAACCCACAAACTCCTCCACATGCTCTGGCTGTTTAACATGTTCACTGACAGAAAAAAATGGCAAATGCACCCTGCCTCTCAAAGGTGCAGTCCCACCATTGCTTTTTCCTGTGGATGCAGAACCTGCTCACCTCCTACTAACTGCACATAAAGAACCAATGCCTCTACCTATAGTCCTCCCAGACATGAAGAATACAGAGGACTGGATAACTTTATTAGCAGCTGTGGCAATAAAGGTGATTGTTAATTTGGTGATTTTGTGCACTTATCAATGTGGTGATTCCATGCATAAACTGTACAGCACAAGCTGCAAACAAAAAGGAGCTTTGGCTGTGTTAGAAACAGGTTTACTCTGCTGACCCCAAATAAAAACCCTAGCAAAATGATAGTCAAATAAAATATACCACCTCAAAAAGGTAAAACCTAAAATTAAAAGCGAGGGAGGAGGTGTTAGACCTCCAGTTTAAAATTTGCATTGAGCACTTAACCTCTGCAGAGGAGGTCAGCAACTCCTGATTGAATATAAATTGGATGAACAGTGTAGGTAAGCCCCTGCACTACTTATCTCTAAAGGAGACTGTAAAGAGATCATGCAAACAGATTGTAAGTTCAACCGATCTCCAGATCTGAAGGTTATTAAACCTCTATAGGAAGTCCTTGAGATCAGAGTTTAAAGAAGTTTTCCACCTTCTTTATATTTAAAAAATATGGATTCTTTTCTTTTTCAGGAGTGGTGCGAAATCCCACAACTTCAGGACTTGGCACCACTCTTGTACGATCTCTGATATTAATATAGTTAGGTTGCTCTGATTTTTGGCCACATCCTGTATATGCTTACTGTTTCAGGAAATATTCCCTTAGCAAACATTATTTAGTTACTGTACAGGTGTATACTATAGCTTTACCATCACCAAGTTGTTTGTAGAAAGGTTAATAAAATTTAATAAAAGTCAGTCTTTTTAAAACAAATTGATGGTGGTAGGTTCTTTAAAACTGCTTTGTCTGTTGACATCCACGCTGACACTGTTGGGAAAAGTTTTTGAGTGACAAGTAATAAAAAGCAAATAGACAACTTTTGGCCTTATGTAAAGAGTTCATACTTTAAAGCTGAACTCTTAAAATTGTTTCCAAACTTCCATTATCCCAACCACAATAAAAACAATACTTTTTTTTTTCTTACTTACATACTTTCTGTGAACATTATCTTTGAATGTGCCGTTATTAGTAGTCCAGAGCAGGTACTGTTTATCTGCACACTAAAAAGAGGGATTATTGGGAATCCCAACATCACATCCTTTTCCTCTTTGGATACCTCATTGAACTACAAGGGTATCCCTTTACTATCCTTGTTGTTCCAGCCTGCTGTTTCCTTCTCCTGTAGTCTACCATGAGCGTGAGCTGTGAGACCCTAGGGGCCGCGACCTGGAGCCAGACTGCAGCGCAGTCCATCCTCACCACTAGAGGCTCTGGTGACCACCTGCTCTCTCTTAGACTCCGCGCCCTGGGGAATATATGCTCTAGCTCCAACAGGGATCTGTGTTAATGATCCAGTAGACCTGCTTCCTGAAACTCCCTGGGTACAATCCGCACCAGTCAGTACTAGGGTCCACTATCTTAGCGGTGCACTCACCTACGGAGTGCATCTGTCACCTGGTCTCAGGTGACCTGACAATGGCAGCATCCCAGGGACTGGTCAGAGGGCTATTCACCTATTGCTGACACTGCTAGCAGGGACTAAGCCACTGACAGTAGGACACCAAGTGTACCCAGTCCATATTACACCCATACTGCACTCTATACTGCACTTATTCCAAACCTAGACTGCACCTGTACCACCCCTATATCTCATTATACTGAACCTTTACCACGTCTGAATTACATCTATCTTGCAATTATTCCGAGACTATACCGTACATATTCTGTACCCATACTACATGCAGGTTAACTGGGACTGTCGTTAAGTGCAAAGATGCTCTTAAAGGGCTCCAACGATAGCTGGCAGAAGAACATCTCAAAGGACTGCCCCTCCCATAATAATTATTCTGCCAGCCCCCTTTGTTCCCCCTGCCACCTCCACTACCATCCTCTTTTTCTTTTGGACAGTGCATACCTATACGGTCTAGGACTAGCATTGCCACCATAAATGCGCTCTGGCAATATAGTTCCAGCACTCGGTAGATTAAACTTTACTACCACTCACTGCTGCACTTGAGGTGGCCTTGCTACTGTATATGCTGATCTTGACGCCAAATGTCTCCTTATGCCTAGTCCTTACTGATAATCACTTTGTATGCTAAATTGTGTTATTACTATCGTTAATCCATTTTATGCTTGCCTAGTTACCAACCATATTGGGTGACAATACATTAAGTTTGCCTTTACTACGTGGTTTGGTGCCTGATTTCTTTGATATAGCACTACTATTGGGTACTAAATATTACTTTCAGTGATTTCCTGTGATATTGTATGTTTGCATTGTCAACCTGGTGTGTCAGAGAGGCTGAGGTTCTTGAGAAGGTCAAGGCAAAGAACAGAGGACCCATCCTATCCAGCAGCTCCTTCGAGGGTAGTGCTACATGTATAAGATGATAACTATATTTGCAAAGGCATTTTGTGCATGCAAAGTGGATTTATATCCTTTGTGGCTATTGAAGAATATATTTACATTTGTTTTTGTGCATAGGGCTCAGTTTTGATGTTGCCTTTTCCATTAACTCCAATGCATTTCTACAAATGCAAATTTAAAAAGTCTCTTGATTTTCACAGAAATTTTGAGGAGGTGAATGCTCCCAGCTTTGCACAACCCTACTCCCTAACATGAGTGCTTCATAGTATTTGAATCTGTAGATAAAAAATAGCCGTAAAGGGGAAGAAGCATGGTGTGAAGCATTAGCTTCAAGTCTTTTATCAGTTCTTCTTCGTCTGTCACTTTTTGCCATCAAAGAAATCAGGGCTTTCTATGATGCTTTTTAATCATTAATTATTTTTTGATTGTAAGCTCTAAAAAGCAGAGCCCCCTGATCCCCCTTGTGCTGAATTGTATTGCAACTGCACTGTCCCCCACAATTTGTAAACCGCTGCACAAACTATTTGTGCTATATAAATCCTGTATGATAATAATACCGTAATCAATAAATTATGTTTACTTAGGAGAGTGTGGCATAATAATAATTACCCTGGTATGAAAATGTACTTAGAGTGAATAATTTTTATTTTGTTATCATACCTCAGAGACATACCTTCCACATCCAGGGCAGATTTGTGGCACCTCGCTATGTGTAATGCACAGAAGGAAATATATCACCCTTTAATTATAACTCTGTGTCCACTATGCTATTTTGATGGTTTTGACTTTTTTTGTGGTTCCAAAGCATTCATATGGAATTCACAGCCAAGAAAAAGAACACTGTCAACGTTCAGTCACGAGAGATTTGCATGTTCCAAGTTGCTGCTGTTTTGGCTGTTTTTGCAGGAAGGCCATCAATGCTATCATGAGCTGTGTTCCTAGAGCATTCATAAAGGGGCTGCGATGGCCTCTCATTGCATGCACAACTTTTTCATGTATATCCTTTAATATTATATTAATATTACACCGGCATACAAAATTGTGTACAGTAGTTTTTAATTTTCTCCAAGTAACTAACCATATTTATCTATAATATCTGAAATACTTATGTGGATTTAAAATATATTATACAAACTAAAAAGTTAAGCACTTTATAACACTCAATGTAATTGAGAAACTTTTAAAACCTTTAAAACATGACTTGCTGTAGAGAAATATAACTGAAAATTAGCTGTTAATAGATTCACACCTTTTTCTGTACATGTTTTTATTAACAATAAGGGGGGGGGGGGGGCTGGAGCAATTGTCCCTTTTGCACTGCTCTCACCTTTATACGTTTAGTCTATCTGGCACAGAAGAAAGACTTCAGGGCAACCTTGCTGCATTAGTTTGCCATTTTTTTGGGAATTGCAGCTTGGGGTTGAGTTGTTTTACCCCAACTGGAGGTCCATTCCTAGTTTTCTTGCACTGCCATTGTCATTGATAAGCCCTATAACATGTGTCATTGCATCATGTAATGAACAACCCATGACAAAGGTGTGTCAGAAACCATTAATCAGACCGAGACAGAAGTACAGTTAAATCACACTTAAAAGTAAATAGAACAAACGTAGTCAAAACATAGCCAAAGTTCAGTACCCGTAATCAATAGTCAAACAAGTCAGAAAGTCAGGGATCAGCGTAGAGGAACAGCAAGCAGGATCTGGAGCCAGAAGGAATGTCAGCCAAGCAAGTCTTTAACAGGAACACAGAAGATGGTCTCTGTGATGTTGACCAAGGCGAAAGCAGAGATCATCTAGGCTGGACAGCTTAAGTAGGCAGGACTGACGGGCAGGATATCATCAACAGGTGAGTCACTGTGGAGAGATAGGAGCTGGCAATTAGCTGACAGCTGAGCAGCCAGCTCAGAGAAGGAAGGGCTGAGCCCAGCCCTGACAAGGTGTAAGCTAGCACCATTTAAAGCAACAACAAACCTGTGTACATGCATTGATGTGCATTAAAATGTATAAGTTAAAACACATGAGTGTAAATTAAGTTCAGTGCTTCCGAGCATGCGTCAAATTGTTTACGAGCATGCGTGATTTTTTGCACGTCCGAATTGTATACAGACGATAGCATTTTTGGATAGGAACTTTTCCCAACTGAAAAATAGAGAACCTGCTCTCAATCTTTTGCTGACGGGAATTCGGCCAGCAAAAGTCCGATGGAGCATACACGCGGTCGCATTTTCCGACCAAAAGCTCATCAGTCTTTTGCTGGCTTAATTTCCGATCGTGTGTACGTGGCATTACCTGCATAATCTGTTTCATCAACTGTTTAAAATGTGTTCCCAGTTTTCCACACTAAACAGCACTATTATTCAAAAGTCATAAACTGTCCTCTTATCTCTAACCACTACCCCTAGTTGTTGACATGCACGATACAGGTACACATAACTCTCACAGAAGATGCTTCCATCCTATCAGCTGTGATTTACAGCCTGGTCTCTCCCTCTTTATGTTTAACATGAGGAAAATGGTGGCAAACAAACAAGAAAAAGGAGCACAACAACCTCATTTACTATCTCATATGTATGTAAAACATGTAAATAAGCCAATTTGGCACTCATGATAGATGAATATAAAGGCACTTATCATCACTTTTGCCTTATGTTAATAGTGATCCACCTTGCTTGTGAGAACAATTACCTCCATGTTCTCCACCAAAAACTAGCAATCAGCAAAGGAACCCAATATGCAGCAAATAAGCCAATTATAACAACCAAAAGAACTCTGTGACAGTAGGTAACACTTATAAATAAAAACATAGATACACTCATAGGGATTTACAAGAGAGACAAATAATAAAATGGCTCAGGGTGATGTTACTCGTCCTCCTCCCTTCTGTGACCAGCGGTCTGGTTCAGTCTCTGGGAATAAGTAGCAGTGGACCGGCTCACTGGTGGCACAGACAACATTCTCACTGCTGGCTAGCTACCTCCCACACAACAAGAAGCACCCACTTTTGTCTGGCAAAACATTTAAGAGGTGACCCTTCTTTCTTTCATTGAGTCCTAATCATATTTATTACAGCATATTTATCATTGAGAACATGGAACCTTGGACTTTCCTCTTGTTCCTTCCTTTATTTACAACATTTGTGCCAACCTGAAATACTTTACTCTTATATTTTCCAGGCTTCTTTTCTTTTTTCCTGTTTTTAATTTGTTTAGCATTTTTGCTTTCAGCTGTTTATTTTCAAAGGGCCAGAGGTAAACTATACATAAAAAGTTCCTTTACAGTTCGCAAATGCGCTTTTATCTATACCATTGTCAACCATTGTTATTTATTTATTTTTTAACTGTATTGTGAATTATTTGCAATAATTTACACAGGGGGTTAGTTATGAAAGGCAAATCCACTTTGCACTGCAAGTGCACTTGAAAGTGCACTAAAAGTGCACTTTCAAGTGCAGTCGCTCTAAATCTAAGGGTTAGATCTGAAATGAGTGGAAGCTCTGCTGATTTTATCATCCAACCATGTGCAAGCTAAAATGCGACTTTACTTCCAAGTGCACTTTCAGTGCAAAGTGGATTTTCCTTTAGTAAATAACCCCCACTGTGTTGTACAGTAAAATTTATAAAAACATACATAATTTCTCTAGCACCTTCCCATTTTTTATTTTTTTTGTAATCTTCTAAGTTTGTCAACACAGCTTAGACAAATGATTTATAGTTGTCACCAAACATCTATCTTTATCATCATATTTATTTTTATTTTTATAAAAATCTACTTTTACTACTGTTTTATAAAAGATGTATAATAAAGAAGGGGTTTCTAAAAAAATATTCATATTATTTTAAACTAAAGTCATTATTCTATATCTGCAATTAAAATGTTTTTGGAAAAAAGAAAATTCTGCAAAAAAAATTTAAATTAAAGTACAACTGAAGCTTCGAAATTGATTGATGTAATGCAGACATACTGCATAAACATTAATAATTGTCGGCTTCTTAATAGTATTATTTGCTCCAGGAATGGTAAAAATACGATGTGCTACTACTGTTCTAGAGAACTGGACTGCTGCTTGAGTCCCCAGCTGTCTGGCATAGTTCGCTTAGTGCTCTAATCAAAAGCGCTTTAGGCACTATGAGCACTGTTAATCAGAGCACTGGGCAAGGGGGCATTTTGAACCACTGGAGACCTTGACCACTGCACTTTTTGTTTAGTGTAACTATAAGGGGGCTACTTATAATGATATACCATTTTGATAGGGGTTGAAATTAATATGCTTAAACTTTCAGAGTAACAGCTTTTGAACAAAGCTGTTGTAAGTATATTCTGCATAAAAACTGTTTTGACCAGTGTGTTGACATATCAGGACGCATCTGTGTTGTGGTTTCTAACTCTGTACTTCACCAGAGGATATGAAACTAGCTAGCAATGACTTAGGAGTTTTGTGGTCAAGTCAGCAGGTGTGTACAGATAACAGAACTAACTGTCATACACTAACCTTTGCCTTATATTTCATATTGCAAACTAACAACCATCACATGACTAACCTTTGCCCTATATTTCATATTGCAAACTGAAGACTATCACATGACAAGAAGTTGTTAATGTATGCATATGTGTAAGAATATGACTGGTCCTCCCCCCCGTCTGCATTTCCCATAAAAGAGGAACGTAGTGCCTATTAAACTTTGTAATCATCTTCACTTACAACCAGTGTATGTGTGTGTTGATTATCCACCGGTGACTTGGGACCTCCGCTTTTACCATCCCTGGCCTAGGCATTTAGAATACAAGAAGAAAGACGTGTACCTTACAACTGGTGTCAGAAGTGGGATATCTTGTGACAGGTAAGTGATTTTGCCCTTTTTACCTTTTAAGGTGAATAGGTGTAAATGCTTACGCTGTCCAGATCATCGCCACGAATTTAGTTTAAAGAGGTTATTGTGCCTTCGCGGCGGACTAGGCTGGTCCCCCGGGAGGTTAGGTTGTTGTGCCTTCGCGGCGGACTAGGTCGGTCCCCCGGGAGGTTAAAAGGACACGCAGGTAGTTTACGTAGGTTATTTGGGTATTTAAAGAGAGTCCGACTAGGTTGGTCTGACTATAAAAAAACTATTGTAAAAGAGATTATTATTATTATTATTTTAATCACCGGGAAGTAGCAGATTACGCCCGTGATAAAAGGTTTGGTTGAGCGGACGCCCATTAAGTTTTTTGAGAAACAAAAAGTGCACTATAAAATTGAACAAATGTATGGTTTTATAATGATCATTTAAAATAATTCTGTTCATAAGATTTACAGTATAAGACCTATAGAAATAAGTATAAAGTTTTGTTTAAGATATATATATATATATATGTATATGTGAGACTTCTTTTTCCACAGAACAGCGTAAGTACCTAAAAATTTTAAGAATTGCATGTTGTATAAAGTATAAGAGTTAAATGACTTCTGAATATGCAGAACCTGATTGTAGTTATAGTTCCACCTTGTCCACATTGTACTATAGGATTACTGTTTTTTAAAATAGAAAATAGGTGGGTTCTATTAACCAATAGACCAGGGGGCTATTCTTGTAGATTAGGGGTAAGAGGAATATATCCCGCCACAAAGAAAGGAACTATAAATCGAGTACTAAGGGTAAACCTTCACAGTCCCATTAGTCCATCTGATTTGACAGACCAAGCAGACTACCCAATTGTTCGACAACAAGTGATTACCCAAACGGGTTGTTATCACTTGTGCCCACATACTAGTCATACCCTGCCCACTTTGTTAGATGGGGAATTCTGCGGCCACCCCAGGATCAGGCATAGGGATCCCGTGCCCGTATGAATATATTAAAAACAATCTACCCGGACCACAGGTGGAACCTTTCTGGGCTCAAGTCCAGGAAAGATGCCACCAGTTAGGTATTCATGATCCGGGACCACAAGGTCCTTGTTCAGAGGAAGATTGGAAGGAAGTTAGCAAAATTTGTCAGACGCATAAGCATTCCTACCCCCCGGGTAAATCTAATGACCCTCAATACATGAAAGATTGTTATCACTCATGGAGCAAATGTTTAAAAGATTATAGAAAGAAATATGCTAAAAAGACTCCTGCAGTTAAAACAAATGTATCCGCCCCTACCTTTGAACCCCCTCCACCTTATGTCACTGTAAAAATGGACTCAGGAGAGCCTGGTCCTCGCCTCCAATTATATCCCTCACTAGAACCTCATGTCCTCGCAAGTATGGTATATGGTGTAGCAAGTGATGATCAGATAGCTGAATGGGAAAGAGATGGCAGAATAAAAAGAGAAAGTGAAAGAATAGAAGCTGAAAGTATCAGAGAAAAAGAAAGGCAAAGAAACCTAACCCCTAAAGAGAAACAGTATGAGAAAGAAAAAGAACAGTTTGAATTAGACAGACTGGAAGCAGAGGAACGAATATATAAACAAAGGGAGGAACTAGAACAGTATAGGAAAGCTCTTGAAAAGAAGGCAGAGGAATTAAAGAAAGCTGAGGAGTCCATTATTTCACAACCCTCTACGGCCACACGTAGCCAAACTAAAAGAAAGGAAGAAATTCCTCCCAAAGGGAAAAAAATCCGGGGACATTACACAAACAGAGAGCCCCTTAATAGGTTCTGACAATGCCTCAGAAGAGGAGGAAATGTGTGATGTTAAAGCGCCTTTAATGCATATTGGTACGACTCAGGTACACATCCCCTTGCCTCTGGGAACCCTTTCTAAAATAAAGGAGTTATGCCCAAATCCAAAGAAAAGCCCCCGAGAAGCAGCTGCCTTTTTGGCAAAATACAGTATTGGGTCAAGCTTAGATAAAGAGGATGTCCAAGGCATACTTAGTATAATAGTCCCTGACAGCCCCGAAGAAACCCCTGTAGAAACTCTATGGGCAGCCCACGTCCAAGGTTCAAATGACTGGACTTCCTTCTGGAAGGGTATAGGTAGTCACTGGTCAACCTTATACAAAGGTTCATCAGCTCTGCAAGAGTTAATTCTAGCCAAGCAAGGACCTAAAGAGAAATTCTTTGACTTTTGTACCAGAGTCTACCATTTATGGAAAGCGGTAGACAAACCTTCACCACAAATTTTTACAACCACAGTTATGTCTGGTGGTGACCCTAAAGTTACCCAGCTCCTTAAATTTACAAATCCAAAATGGACTGAACAAAAGCCTGAAGATTTTATGAAAGATGCAAGATCCAGAGAATGCTCTGGAGTCTTTGAACAGAAAGGGGGAATTTTTACTTCCATTGGCATGGGGCCGGAGGCAGTGTCCCCTGTTCCCCTTATGACCATGCAACCGTATCCTGATCCAGCTGCTATATACCCCCCGGACCAGGGCTGTTATAATTGTGGCCTACAAGGACATTGGAAATCTCAATGTCCCTATAGGATAGGACAGAATAGGGGTAGGGGTAGGGGAAGAGGAAGAGGATTTTACCCCCCGACCCAGTTTCCACGTTACCCACCCTATCAGGGTCCTCGCCAGCCACAACAATATCCTTCTCAACAACAACAAATGTCACCTCAGCCTCCTAATGGACCACCACCTTTTGTCCCTAACACTCCCCGGATCCCTATGCAGTGGCCATCAAACCGCCAGCAGCCAAACCCCCAATAGGGATGCCTAGAGTATGTCCCTTCCCTCAGTCTAGTGTGTTATAACCTTTCATGGAAGAGTCTTCCCCAAGTTGTATTAAATGTTGATGGGCAGCGTGTCTGTTTCTTGATTGACACGGGCGCCACATCAAGTTCAGTGAATAATGTAATTTTTGACACACCACAATGTACTGAGGGAAACTCTATTGGTATAAATGGGACCCCTGTTACCCATCCCATCACTCCACCATTACCTGTAACCACTCCCGAGGGGCAACATTTGTGCGATCAATCTTTTGCTGTGTTGACCTCCTGTCCTGTATCCCTTATGGGAAGGGACCTGTTGTCCAGTCTAAGTATCACTATTAAATTTTACAAAGAAGGGTCACTAACTGCAAGTTCCCCTTTCTGTGACCTGACTGGTCCTAAACGACACACACATAAAGGATTCTTTATGTTACTGCCCGCTACTTTAGAGACTCACAAAATCTGGGCAGAAAACAAAGGTAGCGTAGGATTTATCAACTGCACACCCTACACTCCCCAATTACGTCCAGATGCACAGCCACAATACCACAAACAGTATCCCTTGCCCCCAGAGAAAACCAATGGAATTGCACCACAGATTGAAGAATACATACGCTTAGGCATTTTGAAACCAGTAATCAGCCCCTGGAACACGCCCATTTACCCCGTAAAAAAGACCAGTGGCGAATGGAGGCTAGTCCAAGATCTAAGGGCAGTTAATAAACAAGTACTACCCCTCCCGCCCTTGGTATCTGATATAACATTCATTTTTTCATGCATACCTGCAGATTCCCTATGCTACACAGTGATTGATTTGGCAAACGCATTTTTTAGCATCCCTATGGCCGAAGAGGCTCAGCCTATATTTGCCTTCTCATGGGCCGGCGCGGGTCAGTTAACTTGGTCGCGTTTACCGCAAGGGTATGTAGACAGCCCCGCCGCCTTCTCCATGGTACTCAACGAGACCGTCAAGTCTTGGACTTCCGAGCATGGGTCGGTACTAATACAGTATGTGGACGACTTGCTCTTGTGCAGTCGTTCTGCTGAAGATTGTGCGGTCGATTCAACATTACTGTTAGAACATCTGGCCGAAGCCGGCCACCTAGCCTCAAGGAAGAAAATACAGTGGTGTCTACCACAAGTAGAATACCTAGGATGTATTCTGGACAAGGGAACCAGGCTAGTGTCCCCCAAACGTGCCGCAGCCTTACAAGCTCTCAGTCCTCCAAAAGACAAAGCAGCTTTGTTGTCATTTCTGGGCGCAATTGTATATTGCCGCCAGTGGATTCCTGACTGTTCTCATTATGATAGTATCCTACGAGAGGCTGCCGGGTCAAACGCCCCTAAATTGATAGACTGGACAGAAGACAGAAAAAATGCTTTTGATGCTCTTATTAAGAGTTTGTCCACCGCCCCCGTCCTGGGATTGGTAGATTATGGTAAAGCCTTCCAGTTGTACTGTGTAGTTTCAGGAAAATCTTTTGCTGCAGTACTTGCACAATCTCATGGTTCAGGGTATCGCCCAGTGTCATATTTATCTAGAAAACTCCCTATCCAAGTCCAGGGCATGCCGTCCTGTCTTCAGAATGTCGCTGCCTGTGCCATGTCTGCACAGGATGCCAACAAAATAGTATTGGGACACAAAATGACACTGTACACCACTCATTCAGTTACCCACCTCATACAGAATATGAACACACAACACATGACTTCCCAAAGACTCAGTGGATACGAGATCACTTTGTTAAATACTGACAACTTGGTACTTAAATATGTTCCGAATAGCAATCCAGTTGTACGTTTACTACATTCCATGTTACGTTTACCACACGAACCTGATCACACACATAATTGTGTAGAAAAAGTGGAACAAGTCACTTCACCAAGACCTGATCTTTCTGACATTCCAATTATAAATGCCGAAAATGTTTTTGTAGATGGTAGTTGTTCCCGTCCCTCTGACTCTACATTTTTAACTGGCTATGCTGTAGTTCAGTTGCCACATACAGTGTTAGAAGCAAAACCATTGCCCCCTGTTTCTGCCCAAGTAGCAGAACTAGAAGCTCTGACCAGAGCCTGTATTCTGTTCACAAACAAGGAAGTCAACATTTATACAGACAGCAGATATGCATTTGGAGTGGTACATGATTTTGGTGTGATATGGGCCAATAGAGGATTTAAAACAGCAGACAACAAACAGATAGCTAATTCAGAGCAGATCCTTAATCTACTGCAAGCAATTCTGCTCCCTAAAAAGGTTGCTGTTATAAAAGTAAAAGCCCACTCATCAGACAATAGTATAGTATCAAAAGGAAATGCTTTCGCAGACAGAGAAGCAAAAAAGGCTGCTGCCAGTTCACCCAATTCACCAGCCCCTACCACAATCTTCTTTAAAGAGCACTTCTCATCCCCTGATTTCAAAACTGTTGTGGCCCAAATGCAGTCAATGGCCACAGATACAGATGTCCATTTCTGGGCAAATGAAGGTTTGACCAAAGACTCTGAAGGTCTTTGGACAAAAGAGGGGAAGATCCTGGGTATACCTGAAGCTAATTGTATCCTAATTTTATCCTACCTCCATGGCCCAGGACACATAGGACCCGCCCCTCTTGTAAATATATATTCAAAATCTTTTTGCACAAATAATTTACAAAAACAAACTAAGCTTCTAACTAGAAGCTGCTTAACTTGTGCCCAGAACAATGTTCAAGGAAAAAGACATGGCCTACATGGCCATCTACCTCCACCCTTGGGACCATTAACAGATTTACAAATAGACTTCACACACCTACCAAAGCAAAAGGGAAACTTGAGGTGCCTCTGCGTAATCGTTGACAAATGGTCAGCTTGGGTTGAGGCAATTCCCTGTACCGGAGAAACCGCAAATATAGCAGCGAGATGCTTGTTAAATTATTGGATCTGTAGGTTCGGGATACCCACAACCATATGGTCCGACAGAGGACCCGCATTTAGTTCCTCAGTGACCCAAGTTGTAGCCAAATCTCTGGGGATGCAATGGAAACTACATATTCCCTATCATCCCCAGAGTGCAGGAGTAGTAGAGAGAATGAACAGGAACATCAAAGACAAATTAAAAAAGGCTACAGGAGGTACTCTAAAAGGTTGGTTGGAACACTTACCTTCTGTCCTTTTTCAGATAAGAACCACCCCCCATTCTAGGACAGGATTGTCCCCTTTTGAAATTCTAATGGGAATCCCTGCAAATATAGAATTACCCCCATTAGACCCAAATTCTGACATTAACGTTTATTCCCAACAGGAAGTGTACGTGAAAAGTCTGGTAAGTATGCTTCATGAAATAAATGAACAAGTTTCTGTCACCTTCTTTCCTCTTTCAACAGAACCAACCCACCCCTTCATCCCAGGGGACAAAGTACTGATTAAGCAGCTGGCTCACAGGAAAAGAATTGGACCAATCTACTCCGGACCGTGGAAGGTGGAAAAGGTATCCAGGACCGCGGTACTAACGGACCTAGGCAACACCTGGATCCACGCCAGCCGACTGAAGAAGTGTCCCCAGCTCCCCTCAACTCCAGAGCCCCTAACAGTAACCGAGGATACACTCCCTTCAAGACAACAACAAAATCTACAAGATATTCAGGAAGGCATAGGACAAATCTCCCTGGAGGACACGATGATTTTACCTGGAAACTAAACAGAATCTTTCCATCATCAGGACAAGTGAAGAAGAAGAAGAAGAATAGTGAATTTTGAGGACATTAGATATATATATATATATAATATTTTCAACATCAGCAACAGGGAAGACCTTGTGCCTCTGGTGCTGTCTAATTTTGGTAGTATTCTTACCTACTTGGCTGATAGCTAACTGTATATACCACCCAGAGGATTTGGGACCACTAAAAGGGATATGTGGGATTCCCAAGTCAAATAACACTCCTATAGTAAGACATAGAAGAAGTGAACCCCCCCAAGAGTTTTCTGATAAAATGTTGTTGTTGAAATTTAAATATAGCTATGCCCAAAAATCAGGTTTTGAAAAGTGCTGGATATGCAGTAAACTACATCCCAGTACTGCCAGAGTTCCTTTAATGGCCATACCTTTAAATTTTACCTCACTCCTAAACGGCACACCCCCTATAGTTCTTACCGACGTTACCAGGAAGAGTCCTAACAAAACCCTCACTTTTCAAATCATAGGCAGAAGCCATTATCCAGATTGGTGTTTCAGGTTAGGGAATACCACCAAAGGAGCCGAAGTTTGTAAACAATCAAAGCTTAATATCTCAATGACAACATTAAATGATACATTCTATGTAACCCAAGATCCTACTCTTAATACCACCCTGTATCAATTTCTGAGTGTTAATACCACTTCTCCCATGGCTCAGCTTCTGGCTACTCTTACACTATCTGGTTTGTCAGACCAAATGTATAAGGTACTGCGTGCACGCCCTTTAGCACTAGGGAACAATATTTACATTTGTTGTGGGAAGCTCTGTCATCCCTGGATTCCTATCCAGCCCCAGGGATGGTGTTATCTAGCAGCCCTGGCCCCACTCATGGGTGTATTGGGAAACAATGAAGGTACTCACCTCCTTGAGGCCAGCATCCACCCCAGGTACCCCCTTAAACATCGCAATAAGAGAGAGATATTCCTGGAAAAAGATATGGCATGGGCATGGTTCCCCTCCTGGACAGGATGGGGAATAGATTTAATGAAGAGACTAAACAATTACACTGGAATCATTGATGAAATCTTGGAAAAGAATTCCGATGACATCACAAAATTAAACATAGAAACCAGGGCAATAAGAAAACAATTAGAACTACATGATTTAGCTATAGAAAGCATGAGCGCAGCCCTTACCGGCCTTTGTGAAATTACTGAAGATTATGAATGCTGCACTTGGATTCATAATACCAGTATTGAAGTACCAGATTATTATGACATAGTTGCCCAACATCGCAAGGAGGTAAATAAACTCCAGGATGAGGCAAGGAATATTGGAAAAACGTGGGATCCTTTCTCCACAGGTTTTGGCCTAGGGGGACTAACCTCCTGGTTAAAAAATACTGCCATGACCATTGTTATGATATTGCTTTTTATTTTGTTCTTATATGCTTGTTATAAAATAGTTGGATGTATCTGTAAGAAGGGTGTAAAAACAAGTTCAGAGAGTTTTAAACTGACCTTTATCACCAAGGAACAGACTGTGTGGTATGAGAGTCAAGAACACGAAACCACAGAGTACCAGACTTGTGCTATAAAATAAGGAAAGGGATGATCATTATGTTAAA
>JAQSEC010001949.1:0-11697 GCA_028564925.1 Lithobates sylvaticus
AAACAAAAAAAATGGGGTGTTGGAAATGAGGCAGCCATACATGGATTAGCTTACCAGTAGCTGTGTTCTCCCACACTCACCTGTTGTGGTGACAATTTCTCCAAGTTCGATGATCTCTCCTTCCTCCTCCTCCTCCTCCTCTGCTTCTGCTCTTTCCCCTTTTTTGGGAGGTGTTGGTTTGGGGGTTTCCTCAGACGGCCCAAGTTTTCGCTCCCCTATGAGAATGTCCAAAAGGAAGATTTAGCAACACAAACTATTGAGGGCAGAAATAGGAAATGACAAACATTGTTTGAAAGTGACGGACACTATTTTAGTTTGGCCAGTTACAAATGTCAACTACATGAATGTAGTCACTTTGTAAAGGTGCTAAACTGACTAGCTTTTTGGTAGAAGTTTGTGTGATGGAGACCCCCCTCTAGTATCCACTGGAGCACATGTGTGGAAAAGGCTAATAAAAAGGGGGTTTGGGTGTCCCAGCACTAGTGCTCTCGAGTCCAGATGGGTAAACAGCTACTGGGTGACCTCTCCTTTACATTGAATAAATTGGCTTTACATTCTGGATGACATTTCTAGGGAGAACAAACTTCCTTTCCCCCCAAAAAAACACCAAACATCGTATTATAAGTGGCCGCACGATCGAGGTTGCGTACGATCGAATGCACACACACACGACCATGACAGTGGCAGAAAGATCGAGGCTGAGTACGATCGAATGCACAGACGAACATGAAAGTGGCCATTTTGGAATGTACAACTTTGTAAAAATCAAACCACATGGAGCAGTATGCAAGCAAGAAATCAAACACAAAACACAACTACTTACTTTTTTGAAGAATTCTCTTGATCTTTCTGTACTGATCGGCCTCCCTCAGTTTCAGGTCTGACCAGCGTCTCCTCAGTTGCTCCTTGGATCGTTGTACCCCAAAATGATTGTACAGCCTTCTCACAACTTTAGACATGATCTTGGCCTTGCGGACATTGGGGTTGAGGTAAGGCCCATACTTCCCATCATAGTCGCTCCTCTTTAATATGTCCACCATCTCCAACATTTCTCCAAATGACATATTGGAGGCCTTGAATTTCAGGCTCCGGGATCGGGACGTTTGTGCCTCCGGACTTTCCTCGTCCACCTCCTCGTTGGGGGGATATTTGGGGCGCACCTGCTGTGTCCCCGCCATGTGCTCTCCCCACTGCGCCGTAAAGAGAAGGGGTGGGGAATAGACGAGAAAGATCGTCAGGGGCGGGCGGAGTTTGACGCATGAGCACTGTATATAAAACGTCACACGCCTGTGTCGTAGCCACGATCTGGGAGACGAGGGGAGAGAAAGCTCACGCACGAGACGATCGCTACAAACGAAGGTACAATTTGACGTTGGTACATAACTAGCCTAGACTGATTAGAACTTGAGGCTTCTTTATGGAGAAGATTAGGAGAGTTTAGGCTGACATTATTTATATTGTTTTGTGTGGCGTTGTGTCTTGCAGAGGTGATGGATGCCTTCTACAACGTGAGCTTTCTCCCACACTTCATTGATAAATACCGGCAATTCCCCCTCTTATGGCAGGCAAAACACAGGGATTATAGCAACAGACCAAAGAGGTACGCAGCCCTGCTGAAACTGGTGGCATTTGTAAAGCCTACCCTGCCCATGGCAACCGTCGCAAACTTAAAAGTGAAGATCACCAACATGAAGACTACCTATTTCCGGGAGCGCAATAAGGTCCTGAAGTCACAAGCATCTGGAGCTGCAGCAGCTGATGTCCATGTCCCCACGCTCTGGTACTATGACAGGCTCCACTTTCTCAAAGACCAGGCTACTGTCAGGAAGTCACTCTCGACTCTTCCTTGCACGCGTCCTTCCACGCACGCCACCCCTGATGAGGCTTCCGAGGACCAACCTGGGCCTTCCAGTCAGGAATATGTGCAGGTGCCCAGATTGTTCCAGGTATAGTAGTTTTGTAACCAGTTTGTTGAATAATGAATGATGTTCAGTTAATTCAGGATCCCCAATTGCTTATTTCCTAACGTGATTGACATATCAACAGACAGTGGTGTGGGAGACATTTTTGGGAAGAATCTAAACTGCAGGGCTGAGAATTGTATGGTTTTGTATTTGAAAACATTTTGCAACAGTCACTAGATGAGAATTGTGTGTGTTTGATGAACAAATAACTGAAACTATGTCCCTTTTTCATACACAGGAAGACCTCAGCCAGGAGGTGGCTGTGGAAGGTGGCAGTCAGGAGGAGGCAGGGGGTAGTGGCAGCCAACAGGGGGGTAGGCGTAGGAGCCTGACTGTCTCCCAAGTCTCTCCCCTCCGCCTTCCCTACAGAAGGGCGAAAAGCATGGGGGAGGTGGGAGAGTCAGCGCTCCAGCTGATAAAAGATGCCTCAGCCTCCCTCTATGCCACACCCACCTACGAGGAGGCCTTTGCCTCCTTGGTTACAAGTAAATTTACGGGTATGGAGGCGGGGCAACGCAGCATGTGTGAGGAGGTCATCCTCAAAATACTAAATGAGGGGATGGCTGGGGAGATGACTCCCCTCACACATGTTTGCGAGAGTGACCTTGCTCCGCCTCCTCCTCCTCCTTCTGCCACCCCACCAGCACCAGCACCACGGCGTGGAAGGAAGCGTACAAGGAAGACAAGAGAGTGATGACCTTGATTCAGTCTGGTCTGAGAGAAGATGGAGCCTCTCGTAGTACCAGAGCCTGGGGACCTAGATGGCATCTGCTGCAGTTCCGGATGTTTTGGACTTCAGGACCAGATTGCGCTCCCTTATTATTTAGATAGGTAGTCTTCATGCCCCCAATTGTTTAAGTCTGTAAAATGATGGTTGCCATGGGTGTCCAAGGCTTTGCAAATTCCCCAAGTTTCACCATGGCTGCGTTCCTCTTTGGTCTGTTGCTGAGACCTAAATAAAGGTTTTTTTGATTTGAAATAATCATTGACTATTGTGTTTTACTTTTCTACAATGACAGTTTTTCTTTGAGTAGGCTGGTACATTTCACTAATCCTAAAGTAGAATTAACAAGGGGCAACAACAACAACAACCTCCTAGTAAATTTAAGCAAGAAATAAAAATGTAAATAATTTTTTTTTGGTAATTTTAGACACACAACCCCCCTCCAAAAAAAAAAAAAAAAAAACATTCAAATATGTATTCCCCAAAAAAAAAAAAAAAAAAAGACAAATCATGGTAAAAAAATAACAAAGATTCTTTTCCGTTCAGAGTAAAAATAAACATGTAGTGTATAAATGCTGCAAAGTAATAAAGAAGTAAGTTTGTGAGAAGTGCGGGTGAATAGGAGCAGCTAAAAGATGTCATTCTTGTTGCATTGTAAAGAAAAAGAGAATGCGCTGCATTAAAGACATTTTAACATTGCAGCGTGACGAATGTGCTGTGTCGATTAGGAAAGGTAGTTTTACCTGACCGAGCGCTTCCGTCACAGAATTTCTTCTGAGCATGCGTAGCACTTTGTCCGTCGGACAAGCGTACACACGCTCGGATTTGGTGTGATCGGACCGGGTTGACGGGAAATCTTTCCAGCAGGAGATAAGACTTTGTCCGACGGACAAACCGACGAACACTGTCCGATGGTGCATACACACGGTCTGATTTTTCAACAACCTTGTCCGATCGGACCAAATTGATGAAAAAGTCTGACCGTGTGTATGGGGCTTAATAGTACTTGTGTTCAAAATATTACTGATCAAACTTTAATTTGTATTTATATTTTCCCCTTTAAATGCAAATAAATAAAAAAAAATTCTCAGAGGACCTTAGGATCAAAAGAAAGTCTGTTCGTCCCAAAAAAAGCAATATATGTGTCAATTCTGTATCATACATAATTACAAAGTTATAAACTCATGAACAGACACATAGCGGAAATGTGAAAATATGGTCTGGTTCATAGAGGGTAAACAGGTTTGAGAGCTGAAGTGGTTAAAGGGGACATTGTGTCTGCTGTCCTAAAGAGCTCAGTCTATTTAATTCTTAGTTAAAACCACTTCCCGACCGCCCCATGTATACATACGTCGGCAGAATGGCACGTACAGGCAGAATCACGTACCTGTACGTGCCATTCTTCCGGCGGTGGGGGGTCCGATCGGACCCCCCCCGGCCGGCGGGGACGGTCGGGATCGCTTCAGGAGCGATCCGGGATGAGGGGACGGCCAGTGGATTCTGGCCACCCCCTCGCGATCGCTCCTGGCCAATCAGATGCTTCCTCTGTCTGTGTCAATCAAAACACAGGCAGAGGAAGTGATGTCACGCTCGGTGCGCCGGTCTATGTGACCGGAACGCCGAGCTGTGAACATGTACAGGTTAGTGCACCAACAGTACACTGACACCAGTACACATAGGCACACAAAACACCCCCCTGTCACCCCCAGATCACCCCCCAGATCACCCCCTCCCCCCCCCAGTCACAGTGTCACTAATTGCAGTGATCATTTTTTTACTGATCACTGCATTTAGTGTCAGTGTGACTGTAATAACTGTCAGTGCAGTTAGTTTTAGGTCCAAGGTAGCCCCCTACCCCCCCCTAATAAAGGTTTAACCCCTTGATTGCCCCCCAGGTAACCCTTTCACCCCCTTTTGCCAGTGTCACTAAGCGATCGTTTTTCTGATCGCTGTATTAGTGTCACTGCTGTCGCTAGGTAACCATTTTTTTTTTTTAGGTAACCGCCATGTTTATATAGGTTCATAAATAGGTTTATAGGTCAGGTACCCCCATATTACAACCTAAATAAAGGTTTTAACCCCTTGATTGCCCCTAGAGTTAACCCTTTCACCAGTGATCACTGTATAACTGTCACTGGTGACGCTGGTTAGCCAGTTAGTTATTTCGTTATTTAGGTTCCCCGTCAGGTTTTTATATAGCGTCAGGTACCCCCATATATTACCTAATAAAGGTTTTAACCCCCTGATTGCCCCTAGTTAACCCTTTCACCCCCTTTTGCCAGTGTCACTAAGCGATCGTTTTTCTGATCGCTGCATTAGTGTCGCTAGGTAACCATTTTTTTTTTTTAGGTAACCGCCATGTTTATATAGGTTCATAAATAGGTTTATAGGTCAGGTACCCCCATATTACAACCTAAATAAAGGTTTTAACCCCTGATTGCCCCTAGAGTTAACCCTTTCACCAGTGATCACTGTATAACTGTCACTGGTGACGCTGGTTAGCCAGTTAGTTATTTCGTTATTTAGGTTCCCCGTCAGGTTTTTATATAGCGTCAGGTACCCCCATATATTACCTAATAAAGGTTTTAACCCCCTGATTGCCCCTAGTTAACCCTTTCACCCCCTTTTGCCAGTGTCACTAAGCGATCGTTTTTCTGATCGCTGCATTAGTGTCGCTAGGTAACCAGTTTTTTTTTGTATTACTGTTACGGGTGACGCTGGTTAGTTAGCTTGTTTTTTATACTGTCAGGGCACCCGCCATTTATTACCCAATAACGGTTTAACCCCCTGATCGCCCGGCGGGTGATATCAATTAGGTTTTAGGGTCAAATAAGGTCTGCGTCGCCCCAGGTTAGTGCCAGTACCGCAAACACCCACGCGCAAAGCATACACCTCCCTTAGTGGCACAGTATCTGAACAGATCAATATCTGATCTGATCAGATCTATACTAGCGTCCCAGCAGTTTAGGGTTCCAAAAAAAAAACGCATTGTTAGCGGGATCAGCCCAGATACCTGCTAGCACCTGCGTTTTCCCCCTCCGCCCAGCCCCCCCCACCCCACCCAAGTGCAGTATCGATCGATCACTGTCACTTACAAAACACTAAGCACACATAACTGCAGCGTTCGCAGAGTCAGGCCTGATCCCTGCGATCGCTAACATTTTTTTTGTGGTAGCGTTTTGATTCAGTCGCTTCAGTCAGGAGCTTTTTTACCTGTGAATCTCAAAAAAAAAAAAAAAAAATAAAATAGTTGTCGTTTTATTGTTCTCTCTCTCACTCTATTCTCTCTCTATTGTTGCTCTTTTTTTACTCCATTCTATTCTGCAATGTTTTATTATTTTTTATCATGTTTTATCATGCTTGCTTTTCAGGTATGTAATTTTGTTTACTGTGTTTTAGTGTTAAGCATTTTTTTGTTTTCAGGTGCGCCATTCAGTTGCAACGCGCATTTATTTATCTTGACAGCAACAGCGTTTGCTCCCACGATACATAAAGCCGCGACTCCAACGCTGTAGGAGGTGATTTCACCACCACAGTTAAAAAAAAGAGCATATATGCCGAAGCATGGGGGCAGCAGGGGGGGGGGAGGAGCGATTGGCTCCTAATGCCACGTACATACGGTCGAAATTCCGACCGTGTGTACACGGCATAACTTTTGCGGGAGGATGCCCCCATGCATCGGCATATATAAATGGTGCATGTATGCCCATCATTAGAAGTGGGTGGATGAAGGGAGGTATTCTAATGGTGGGCATACCCACCAATCAATCTCTTTTTTTCGTTCAGCCAAGAGGCTGCATGAAAAAAAAAAGATTACAATATATGTCCAGTATGTTGCTGGACTTTGAATGGTTATACCAGAATGATGCCTGCAGGTTTAGGTATCATCTTGGTATCATTCTTTTCAGCCAGTGATCGGCTTTCATGTAAAATCAATTCTAGCGGGTAATTAGCCTCTAGACTGCTTTTACAAGCAGTGGGAGGGAATGTCCCCCCTCCCGGATATAAACCGCGCCATTGGGAAATTGGGAAAGCATTTTATCACACCAATCTTGGTGTGGTCAGATGCTTTGAGGGCAGAGGAAAGATCTAGGGTCTAATAGACCCCAATTTTTTCAAAAAAAGAGTACCTGTCACTGCCTATTGCTATCATAGGGGATATTTACATTCCCTGAGATAACAATAAAAATCATAACAAAGAAAAAAAATGGAAGGAACAGTTTAAAAATAAAATAAAAAACCTAAATAAAAAAAAAAAAAAAAACCAAAAAAAAAAAAAAAAAAGCACCCCTGCCCCCCCTTCTCTTGCGCAAAGGCGTACACAAGCGTTGGTCTGGCGTCATATGTAAACAGCAATTGCACCATGCATGTGAGGTATCACCGCGAAGGTCAGATCGAGGGCAGTAATTTTAGCAGTAGACCTCCTCCGTGAATCTAATGTGGTATCATGTAAAGGCTTTTAAAGGCTTTTAAAAATGTATGTAGTTTGTCGCCACTGCGTGTTTGTGCGCAATTTTAAAGCATGTCGTGTTTGGTATCCATGTACTCGGCCTAAGATCATATTTTTTATTTCATCAAAAATTTGAGCAATATAGTGTGTTTTAGTGCATTAAAATAAAAAAAAGTGTATTTTTTCCACAAAAAATGCGTTTGAAAAATCGCTGCGCAAATACTGTGTGGAAAAAAAAAATGCAACACCCACCATTTTAATCTGTAGGGCCTTTGCTTTAACATTATATATAGTGTTTGGGGGTTCAACGTAATTTTCTTGCAAAAAAAAAAATATGTTTTCATGTAAACAAAAAGTGTCAGAAAGGGCTTTGTCTACAAGTGGTTAGAAGAGTGGGTGACGTGTGACATAGGCTTCTAAATGTTGTGCATAAAATGCCAGGACAGTTCAAACCCCCCCCAAATGACCCCATTTTGGAAAGTAGACACCCCAAGCTATTTGATGAGAGCAATGTTGAGCCCATTAAATATTTTTTTTTTTTGTCCCAAGAGATTGAATAATGAAAAAAAATAAAATATATATTTTTTTTTTACAAAAAGTTGTCACTAAATGATATATTGCTCAAACATGTCCTGGGCATATGTGGAAATACACCCCAAAATACATTCTGTTGCTTCTCCTGAGTACGGGGATACCACATGTGTGGGACTTTTTGGGAGCCTAGCTGCGTACGGAACCCCAAAAACCAATCACCGCCTTCAGGCTTTCTAAGGGTGTAATTTTTTTATTTCACTTCTCACTGCCAATCACAGTTTTGGGAGGCCATGGAATGCCCAGATGGCATAAAACCCCCCAAAATGACCCCATTTTGGAAAGTAGACACCCCAAGCTATTTGCTGAGAGGTATGGTGAGTATTTTGCAGATCTCGCTTTTTGTCACAAAGTTTTGAAAATTGAAAAAAAAAAAAAAAAATTTTTTTTTTCTTTACTTTCTTCATTTTCAAAAACAAATGAGAGCTGTAAAATACTCACCATGCCTCTCAACAAATAGCTTGGGGTGTCTACTTTCCAAAATGGGGTCATTTGGGGGGGTTTTGTGCTATTTTGGCATTTTATGGCCTTCGAAACGGTGATAGGTAGTGAGGAGTGAAATCAAAAATTTGCACCCTTAGAAATCCTGAAGGCGGTGCTTGGGTTTCGGGGCCCCGTACGCGGCTAGGCTCCCAAAAAGTACCACACATGTGGTATCCCCATACTCAGGAGAAGCAGCAAAATGTATTTTGGGGTGCAATTCCACATATAACTATGGCATGTGTGAGCAATATATCATTTAGTGACAACTTTTTGAAAAAAAAAAAAAATCTTTTTTATTTTTGTCTTTATTCAATCACTTGGGACTAAAAAAAAAAATATTCAATGGGCTCAACATGCCTCTCAGCAAATAGCTTGGGGTGTTTACTTTCCAAAATGGGGTCATTTGGGGGGGTTTTGTACTTCTCTGCCATTTTAGCACCTCAAGAAATGAAATAGGCAGTCATAAATTAAAAGCGGTGTAAATTCCAGAAAATGTACTCTAGTTTGTAGACGCTATAACTTTTGCGCAAACCAATAAATATACGCTTATTGGCATTTTTTTTACTAAAGACATGTGGCTGAATACATTTTGGCCCAAATGTTTGACTAAAATTGAGTTTATTAGATTTTTTTTATAACAAAAAGTAGAAAATCTCTTTTTTTTTCAAAATTTTCGCTCTTTTTCCGTTTATATCGCAAAAAATAAAAATCACAGAGGCAATCAAATACCATCAAAAGAAAGCTCTATTTGTGGGAAGAAAAGGACGCAAATTTCGTTTGGTTACAAAATTGCATGACCGCGCAATTACCAGTTAAAGTAGTGCAGTGCGAAATTGAAAAAAGACCTCTGGTCCTTTGGCTGCCAAATGGTCCGGGGCTGAAGTGGTTAACAAGCCCTTACTAACCTCTGCAGCTGCAGGCACTGTGGAGAAACCCAAGCACAATATTTACAGCAGAAGCACTGAGGTTATCTAAATCCATTGCGTCATCATCATCTCTCATCTTCCAGCAGTGACAAAGCAACCAACTAATCTGTAATGTAAACACAAACTGGAGGGGGGGGGGGGGGTATAGGGTGAGTTGAGTGACTGAGAGAGCTGTAATAAATGACTTCAAGCGGTTCTGCACTCTGTATATATATATTTTTTTTTGGTGGGGTATTCAAAGGATGCTTACCTTTATTGGGGGACTCACCTGTTCCATCTTCCATCTCGATCGCCGCCGGTTTTCGTCCGATGAAGTTCCTCATCTTCTTCTTTTGTGCTGGGGGCCATCTTGCCTGTGGGCATGGGAAACCCCCACAGGCACTTTAGATGGCCCAGCATGCACCGCCGTTACTCGCGCGTGCGCAGTAACGGCACATCTGCCGACATCTCACGAGATTTCGGAAGATGTGTCCGATATCTCGCGAGATTTCGGAAGATGTGGCCGAAATCTTGCGAGATTTCGGAAGATGTCCGCACTGACTCCTGGGAACAATGACACCAGATCCCAGGAGACAGTGCGGCCTGACGACGATCGACGCAGAGACCCCGCCCACCGCCGAAGAGAGAGAAGACCGGAAGTCATCAATTACAAGGTAAGTAAAAAAAAAAAAAAAAACACATTTCTTTTAGTACTCTTTGCCTGATTTGGAAGGCAAAGAGATTTACTAAATGAAATGGGTGCAGAACCGCTTTCAGTTTTTTTGGAGTGAATTTTAGGGTTGATTGTTCCACAGTGGGGTTTATTTACTAAAGTTGGAGAGTGCAAACCCAGACTCACTTCTGCATAGAAACCAATCAGTTTCTAACCTCAGCTTGTTCAATTAAGCTTTGGCAATAAAACCTGGAAGATGATTGGTTTCAAAGGTTAGTAAGGACATGTTTTAAAACTCATTACAGCTTGGGGAGCAAACCTCTATAGATCCCTATAGAACTATGCATTGGATAACAGAGGCCACAGCAGTAATGAATAAATATAAAGTACTTCGCGCAAATTAAGAGCAATAAAACAAGATAAAAGAAAGGCAGTAGTACCGACTAGATTCCTCTGGGGGCACTAATCATAAGTGCAATACCAGGGTGAGTGATTAGAAAAAGTGATAAATAAATATACCGTGATTGATAAAGAACCTTAATAATGATAAAGAATAAAATCTAGAATACAGTGTGAATACTATCCTAAATATGTGTGAATATGTCACACCAAAATAACTTCAAATATTGCAATGATAGTAAATCCTAGGATGGTAATGGGTGCTAAACCCTAAAAGTGACAGTGCATATCAAACTGCGTGACATAGGACAAGTAAAACAAAAAACGTGAATCAAAAACACATAAAATAAGTGAAAAAACACTAATGTGTAGCCTAAAAGTGTTAAGACCTGCAAAAAGTGTAACAAGTGCAAGAAATTGTGATCAGGCAAATTTAAATAGATGAATGAGGGCATACAAATAAAATGTCCATATATAAAATAAAATAAAGGTGTAGTCCGGCTAGGTGCAGCTCAGTGCAGAAGATGAGATCAAAATAGCCCAATAGGATATCCAATAGTGGTTTCACTTAGTTGTTAATATATTCTGGTAGTCATTCATCTATTTATATGGGGTGCTCCTAGTCTTGTCTCCCAGAACTCTCACCTTAAGTAAGGTCAAATAAGCCTTTCTGGGGTATCCAGGTTGCCCCTAATGTTACTGTTGTCCTAAATAAATCAAAAACACTTTCTTTAAAATGTCTTTCAGGTTTTGCCTGACTTCGTTAAGCTTTAACATCTTTTCCATGTCTGCATTCTTCTATTTCATCTAATGATAAGACTTAATAACCAATCACGCTCAGATGGTTTGAGATATCCAGTAAATTGTCGGAGGGTTTTAGAATTTCCACTGTATGTCTGCAATACAAAGAGCACTATATGGAGTATATTAAGTAATTTGTGGTAATACACTAATTGTGTAGTGCTTTGAAAGTCATCCAGAACATTAAACCCTAACTTAATGGAAGTAGAAAATGGAACACAACCTTTTTATTTTTTTAAATGGGGTGGAAGAGTTTATGTCTAAGATGAGACAGAAAAGTAATTTTCAGTAGATGAAAACCCAAAATACATTATAATACATTATAATCTTTAACAAGTATAACGTGTAAGTGAAGTCAATCTCAGTGTACTACCCCCATTGAAATTCCAGGCTAGTAGCCAAAATCACCTATCCCTAGTGCAATCCATACTAGTGTAGCACAGCCTCCTTGAGGACTGCTTGGATTTGCCTGCTCATCTGCATCACCATGACCCTGTGAACCTTCCAACCCACCTGACACTCTGGGTTCCATCATCATTTCACAAGCACCTTTAAATGACACGTGACACAAGTCAATATATTTATGGTATCTCAGCTTTTACTGAAGTAGCAAAGTAGTATTAGTTTGTAAAGGGGGCAATAGATCAACCGAGTTCTGAAAAATAGCACAGACTCAGTAGAGGAATTTCCTCCAAAGACAGCTTGAG
>JAQSEC010000231.1:0-11651 GCA_028564925.1 Lithobates sylvaticus
GGTTGCATGCCATGATCCAGGGAGGGTCTGTGTTGTACCAAATACCTTCCACTTCTTAATAATAGACTTCACTGTTGGCATTAATAAAACCTTTTAAATGTTTTTGTTGTATCCATTTCCTGACTTGTGCCTGTCTACAACTTTATCCCAGAGATCTTTTGACAGTGCCTTGCCACCCGTAGTTGATGCTCAAATGCTCAAGGAAAGCTCTTTTCATGCTGAGCTAATCAAAATGACCACAGCTGACTACAGTTGAAAGTCAAATGGCTTTGTGTGCCACTGAGAAGGTGATTATCTACACCTGATTGAGTTTACAAGTCATTTTTAGGAGGGGGGTGATCCTTTTTCCAACTCAGCAATTCTGTTTTATTTAAAAAAAAATTCTGACAGGTTGGTGTTATATCTTTCACTTGGAAGTTATAAGTTGCACTGAGTAAATACAACTGGGTAAAACAAAAACTGTGTCTGTCTTCATTTCAGGCTGCAAGCAACAAAATGTGATTATTTTAAAGGGGGGGGGGGGTGATTTGTTTCTATACACACTGTAACTGTGTGTAACATCAAAGAATTGGTAATTAAGCTGAGAGAGCACTAAGAAAATGATGGACATCTTTCTTAACTGACCACTTTACATCGATCAGCCATATATTATGACCACCCACCATAAAAGGTATTGTTTTAATCAAGCTAAATCATATATTATATATGCTATATGTTATAAGATACTAAATTATTATTTATCTATCTACTGTGAAATTACTGGTTTGAAGTTATAACTTCAAACTTCAGTAATTTGTCCATTAAGCCACCTGCTTGAGTACAGTTTATGAAAATATAGTAAACTTAAAAACAATATATAATATTTTTTTGTATATTAATTACTTATGGTAATTAACCACTTGCCACCCCGGCCAATTCTGACACTTCTCTCCTACAAGCAAAAAACATAATATTTTTGCTAGAAAATTACTCAGAACCCCCAAACATTATATATATTTTTTTAGCAGACACCCTAGGGAATACAATGGCGGCTGTTGCAATTTTTTATGTGAAACAGTATATGCGCAGCAAATTTTCAAATGTGTTTTTTTGGAAAGAAACATTTTCATGAATTAAAAAATGTAAAAAACACGATTTTTTTGTATAATGTGAAAGATGATGTTATGCCGAGTAAATTGATACCGAACATGTCACGCTTTAAAATTGCGCACACTTGTGAAATGGCGCCAAACTTCAGTACTTAAAAAATCTCCATAGGTGACGCTTTAATTTTTTTTACAGGTTACATGTTAAGAGTTACAGAGGAGGTATAGTGCTAGAATTATTGCTCTCGCTCTAATGTTCGCGGCGTATGAAACCTGTGTATGTCTGGTTCTGATACTAACCAGTGCCTCGCCAGCCACTGACCTTATGGCACGTCCCTGCTAGAAATGATGCTCTGCTGGACCTGTTAATTACAAACCATGCAGGGCATATTACTAATGTTCATATAAAAGAACATTTGGGTGGAAGTGACCATAACATGATTACATTTAAGGTGAGCTGTAAACAACAAACACATACTGGAAAGATAAAAACACGTAACTTTAACAGAGCACATTTTCTAAGGATGAGGGCTGCTCTAAAAGACTTAAGCCACGTACACACGATCCAACTTTCTGACGGGAAATGTTCGATGGCAGGCTGTTGGCGGTGAATCCGACCATGTGTATGCTCCATCGGACATATGTTGTCAGACTTTTCACCAACAAATGTTGGCTAGCAGGTTTTCAAATTTTCCGCAGACAAATTGTCAGATTTTCCGAGCGTGTGAACACGGGGGTGTCCGCACTTGAATAATATAAGTCATATATTGGATACAACAATAATTTCGGTGTTGGGGTATGAATCACTATATGTTTATTGTATATATGTCAATAAGTTTATGAAACTCAGTTACTAAGGAAATATAGTTCTTTTTAGTATCCAAATTATAATTTTTACACTCACCCACAGGTAGATCACTCTTAAAATATCTCAGTAGAGGGCAATAATTAAAATATCCATTAACACGAATATTTAATTATATAAATTTATATAACCACTAGCGCCCCTCATACACCAAACAACTAACACTATAAATCTCAGCGATTTTTAGAGGGAGCAGCATATTAGTAATTGATAAGGTATACCTATAATTCTTGCGAATTTTTCATAAATATTATAACTATCGTGAACAAATATCAGGGTTAATCTACACTGCTATTTGGCTCTAAATAATTATTTCCCAAGCGCGGGGCTGGAATAACCACTTTTAGTGGTTGCTCACATCCTCAGTGTGTACACAAGTCCATCGGACAAAAGTCTAAAGTACAAACACGCATGCTCAGAAGCAAGGATGAGCCAGAAGCGGTCAGTCTTGTAAACTAGCGTTCGTAATGGAGAATTAACATTCAGGACGTGGCAAATTATGAAATCTCCAAATGCAGCACACATTCTCTTCTTCTTTAATGGGATAATAATGAAGCTGCTTTGCTGGTGATACTGATGGAGTTATTGCAAACGAATTTTCAAAGGCTTTTTTTTCTAGTGATATCAAGAATAATATTATTATGCTTTTTTTAATTTTATTTGGGTAAGTTACCACAACACCATTATTTATCCCCTAGTTTTTAAGATCAAAGATACAATTAGTTTGGTGTCCCTTGTCAATTTTACATTGTAGTTTTTAAAATGTTCCTGCCTACTCCCAAACTGCCATTTGAAGTAAAACACATAGCCAAGTATTATTCTCCACAATCAAAAGCCCTAAATTTAAACCGTGGAAAAAAAGCGTGAATCAACATTTAGCAAACTTCTTCTAACACGAAATTAGCAGAAGGAGCCCAAAGGGTGGCACTAAAGAGCTAAAAAAACACGTAGTACGTCTAGTACGTCACTACGTTCGTAATTGTTGGCCAACAATTGTGTGGCCGTGTGTATGCAAGACAAGTTTGGGCCAACGCCCTTCAGACAAAATTCCACGGTTTTGTTGGCCAACAATCCGATCATGTGTACGCGGCTTTAGACAGGGAGGGAATGTTGATGATGTGAACACACTACAAAATATATCCTTATACGCAATTAGTTTAAAAGGCTAAAGATAAAACCCTTTGTGGCTCAGGTTCAAAGTTAAAAAGCTATCAATAATAACAAGAAAAGAGCATTTAAAAATACAAAAATGAAGGAACACTATCATTATTTACACGTTGCAAAGAATATAACAGAGTATGTAAAAAGGAAATCAAGACTGCAAAAAATCTCAAAAAATATTAAAATATATTATTAATAGGTCAGGTCTGAGCATATAGGCCCTTTAAGGCTGGGTTTACACTATCTTCGCATGCGGCTCGCAGGCTCGCAACCGTTCACCGTTTTAGGTCCGATTTCACACAAATTTTCTCACATTTTCGGCTGAATTCGGACCTAAAACTGACAAAAAGACGCACAGGGCTCCTGTGCAAATTTGCCCCGGAGCCGCAGCGGAGATATGTGAACCGACTCCATAGACAGCTGGTCAAAATCCCCTGCTATTGCGAACTGGATGTGGATGTGGGAAACCCGCATTCAATTCCCAATAGTGTGAAGCCAGCCTCAAACATAATTTAAAGTTGGACACTGGGGACAAAGAGAAGGCAACCTTTTTAAATACCTTCTTCAGCTCGGTGTACACAAAGGAAAATGGTGGAGCTCATGTCCATAATTGCCATGGTATTGACATAGTTCAAAATGATCCACAATGGCTCAAAATGAACATGGTGCAGAAACATTTAGACAAAATAAAGGTGAATAAAGCACCTGGACCAGATGGCATACACCCAAGGGTCCTCAAAGAGCTGAGCTCTGTTATGTCTAAATCAGATTTAAGAGACTCTTTAAAGAAGTCAGTTGAACCACTTAGGCTGGATGTTGCTACTACTGTCCTAGATGCCCATAAGACAGACCTGGAGGAGATGCAGGGTGAGATTGCCTCTTTGCGCACTCAACTTGAAGATGCAGAGAATAGGTCCCGCAGGAGTAATATCAGAGTACGGGGGCTCCCAGAAACTATCACTGATTTGCAAGGCTCCATGCTGGCCCTATTGCAGGAACTGGTTCCCTCTATGCCTGCAGACAGATTAGAAATGGACAGAGCGCATAAAGCTTTGACTTGCAGAAATCCGGATGGCCCACCATGGGATGTTATCCTGAAATTCCACTATTACCACACTAAGGAAGTGGTGATGCGGGCTTCCAGAGATTCCTGTTCCCTTACTTTCCAAGGCCATCCCTACCAAGTTTTCTCTGATCTATCCCAATCGACTATTCTGAAACGCCAAGCTCTAAAACCCCTCCTACAGCTCCTGCAAGCTCAAGATATACGATATCGGTGGGGTTTCCCCTTTAAAGTCTACTTTGACTATCGGGACTCCCATTATGAGGCCACGACATTCGGGGAACTCCACACTCACCTACAGTCAATTGGATTGGATGTACCTGCTGAGCTCCACTCTCATCCAGCTGCACCCTCGCAGAACAAACGCACCACAAGATCTACTTCAGTGGGATCGGCGTGTCAAAATCACAGACCGGCCTCTCAAAAGTCTCAAGCCTTGCAAGTCCTTCACTCCCAGGCGTTCCAAACAGTGGGCCATGGCTGAGAATCCCTGATGCTCACTTTGGCTCTTGATCTTTTCCCACCAACAGAGGTGGTTTGCGGTTGGGTAATGTACAATCTTGAATTCCAGAGCCCATTGTATTTCCGGAACAGGTTACCCTTGAGACAGTTGCAATAGTGGTTTGCTCCTGTGTTTACAGTTTTTTTTTCTCTGTTTTATAGCTGTCACAAGCTATTCTGGACTTCTCCGGATGAATATGAACGTTACATACTTTCCGAGAGGGGGGGGGGGGTTGGGGAGTCATCTAGTTTAATCTGTATACTGGTACGTTACAGAACTATTACTATTACCTACTGCACAGCATTGCAGGATTATTATCTTTGGGCTGTTGGCATTTCCCTCGTTGCAGTGAGGCCTAGGTACAAATTTGTGGGTTCTTCGGGTCCAATGGGGGCAAACACAGAAGCAAACACACATTTTGCCACATGAAAAAATGGGTGACAAATGCAGCAAAATGTGCAGTAAAAATGTGCAACACGCCAATATGTCCCATGAACTACTTTGTCAGGAGTAGCACAGCCCATTGAAGGCAACAGGCTGCCCTATGTGTATCACTGGAAAAACTAGCCAAAAAACATGCACTACCACTACTCTAGGTGTGAATGGGACCTGAAATTGGTGCGTTTACACAAAATCAATGAGGCTCGATTCACATCTGTGTGTTTCCAAATGCATGGCAAATGTGCTGTTATTACATGTTAACCACTTTCAGACCGGACCATTTTGCTGGCTTAAGACCAGACCATTTTTTGCGATTCGGCACTGCGTCGCTTTAACTGACAATTGCGCAATTGTGTGACATGGCTCCCAAACAAAATTGACATCCTTTTTTTCCCACAAATAGAGCTTTCTTTTGGTGGTATTTGATCGCCCCTGCAATTTTTATTTTTTTGCGCTATAAACAAAAAAAGAGCGACAATTTTGAAAAAAAAACTCATTATTTTTTACATTTTGCTATAATAAATATCCCCCAAAAATATATAAAAAAAAACGTTTTTTTTCCTCAGTTTACGCCGATACGTATTCTTCTACATATTTTTGGTAAAAAAAAATGCAATAAGTGATTATTTATAGGTTTGCGCAGAAGTTTTAGCGTTTACAAAACAGGGGATAGTTTTATAGCATTTTTATTAATAATTTTTTTTTTTACTAGTAATGGCGGCGATCAGTGATTTTTATTGTGACTGCGACATTATGGTGGACACATCAGACATTTTTGACACATTTTTGGGACCATTGTCATTTATACAGCAATCAGTGCTATTTAAATGCACTGATTCCTGTGTAAATGACACTGGCAGTGAAGGGGTTAGCCACTAGGTGGCAGTGTAGGGGTTAAGTGTTCCTAGGGGCGTTTTATTAACTGTGGGGGGGGGCGTGGCTGTGATTTAGTGATCTCTGCTCCAATCACAGGGAGCAGAGATCAGTGTCACTAGTTGCTAGGCAGAACAGGGAGATGCTGTTTACTTCCGCATCTCCCCATTCAGCTTCCTGTGAGCCGATCGCGGGTATCCCCTCAGCGATCGAGTCCACGGGACCCGCAACCAGACTCACGGGGGACCCAACCGGTGGCGCGCAAGCGTTGGCACGGCGGCAATCTTAAAGGGGACGTACCTGTACGCCCTTCTTCCTGCCCGTGCCATTCTGCCGACGTACATTGTCGTGTGCCGGTCGGGAAGTGGTTAAAGGCTCCTCAAATGCAGCAAATGCACCAAAAATGCGGTAACGAACCATGCTCCGCTCCAAAAAAAGTTTTAGAGCTTCTGGAGAAAAACCCAAAAAAATGCATGCGGAATGTGTGTTTTCGCTATTTGAAGATGTGAACGAGGCCTGGCAACTGAGTCTCTGTCCTCTCCCTCCTGTACTTGTATTAAAATGGTAGTACACTATGCAATCTGATTATACAATCTCTGTACAATTGCCTTTAGATTTACCAGAACTATGGAATAGGAGGATCCACCTGGTCAATTCATTCAATTTTAAATTCTAGATCTAAAGGATATGTACAATCAGATTGTATAGAAAGTAGGTGGAAGGTGGTATTGTAATGAGGGAAGTGTGGTCCAGAGTGGTGAACACACCTTAATACATCCTCTTCTTTGACGCAACAAGGAAGTGAAAGCTTCTGGGAGATGACCTACAGGAAGTGAAAGCTTCTGGGAGATGATCTACAGGAAGTTAATGGTGAGAGACAATCTACAGGAAGTAATGGAATCTGAAAATCATTTTTAAAAATACAAACAAACTGACAAGCTTTTAAACCTCCTCCTGTGGATAAGGTGACCAGAAATGGCATTTGAAAATGCTTCTATTTATTATAAAAAGTGAAATTCGGGCCGAAAAGGTGAACTTATCCTTTAAGGAGGGCTTTTTGTTACTTTTTTTTTTCTATTGGTTGAACCAGATGAACTTGCGTGTTTTTCAACCTGACTAACTATAACTATGTGCCACCTAGGGTCTTTTTTTTATTGAGTAATGGGTACAGTTATAAAAATCACTCTGCCAGAAATATGAACTTGCAATGACATGCAAAATGCAATTGTCTCCTAAATAACATATATATATAGCTTTTTATTTTTATTTTTTTTAACAATGGCTTTACTAAATATATATTTATTTATTTATATTATGTGTGTGTGTATACAGTGGATATAAAATGTCTATACACCCCTGGTAAAATGTCAGGTTTCTGTGATGTAAAAAAAATGAGACAAAGATAAATAATTTCAGAACTTTTTCCACCTTTAATGTGACCTATAAATTGCACAACTCAATAGAAAAACAAACTGAAATCTTTTAGGCGGGGGGGGGGGGGGGGGGGGGGAGTAAAAATAAAAAAATAAAATAATGTGAAGACAGTCATCAAGTGGACAAAATATGGCACAACAGTGACATTACCCAGAACTGAATGTCCCTCCAAAATTGATGAAAATACGAGAAGAATACTGGTCAGGGAGCCTGCCAAGAGGCCTACAGCAATATTAAAGGAGCTGCAGGAATATCTGGCAAGTACTGGCTGTGTGGCACATGTGACAACAATCTCCCGTATTCTTCATATGTTTGGGCTATGGGGTAGATTGGCAAGTTTTTCTTACGAATAAAAACATCCAATCCCGGCTACATATTGTAAAAGCACATCTGAAGTCTCCCAAAAGCATGTGGGAAAATGTGTTATGGTCTGAAGAAACCAAGGTTGAACTTTTTAGTCATAATTCCAAAAGAAAAAATTTGGCTCAAAAACAACACTGCACATCATAAAAGGAACACCATACCCACTGTGAAGCATGGTGGTGGCCGCATCATGCTTCAGGGCTGTTTTTCTTCAGCTGGAACTGGGGCCTTAGTCAAGGTAGGGGGAATTATAAACAGTTCCAAATACCAGTCAATATTGGCCCAAAACCTTCAGGCTTCTGCTAGAAAGCTGAACATGAAGAGGAACTCCCTCTTTCAGCATTACGACCCAAAGCATACATCCAAATCAAAGGAATGGCTTCACGTTTTGTGGTGTGATCTGAAGAGGGCTGTGCACAGGAGATGCCTTCGCAATCTGACAGATTTGGAGTGTTTTTGCAAAGAAGAGTGGGCAAATATTGCCAAGTCAAGATGTTCCATGCCGATAGACCCATACCTAAAAAAACTGAGTGCTGTAATAAAATCAAAAGGGGCTTCAACAAAGTATTAGTTTAAGGGTGTGCACACTTATGCAACCATATTTTATTTTTACTTCCCTCCACCGAAGATATTTCAGTTTGTTGTTCAGCTGAGTTAAAGGTGGAAAAAGTTCTGTAATGATTTATCTTTGTCTCGTTTTTTTTTTTACATCACAGAAACCTGACATTTTAACAGGGGTGTGTAGACTTTTTATATCCACTGTATCTATATCAATCATAAATTATTTATTTTTATAGTACATATATATTTAGTTTTATAGTACATATATTTATTATAACATTTCTGATTTTCTATTAATATAATTTTATTAATATACAGGATGTTTATAAATGGTTGCCTTATCCATTTTTAGAGCTACAAGAAAAGATTTATATATAACAGTTGAATAATTTTACTATTTAGCTAAATCATTAGCATAATGTGTTGGTTTCTTGAAGGCCCTGACTCACTAAATTTCCCTATAATGCCTTTAGTGGCTAGGAAGGTCAATATATAATGACAACCATAAAAAACGGCTCTATAGAGCACAAAATTCATATATCTAAAAGTGCACAAAATCATTCTGAACAAATTCTATATATTATATATGTGCAAAAAGTTCATTCTTTTCCACAATCTAACACAGATTGTGGACTTTGTTGGATTTAACAGATGGTGGAACGCAATTAACTTTTGGTATATATACCAGTATATGTATTATTTGGAGCAGAGATAGAAATTGAATGTCCTGCCCTGAGAGCTGAATTTGTACTGTTTGTGATTATTTCAATGCATAATATATGGCTTGTTGGGTGCAATCAAGTGATATTTATTCTACTATATAATGACAGATGTTGTCATATTTCCTCCCGATAGTATACAAAAATACTGCTTACTTTACATTCAGGTCCTTTCATACCAAATGCTTCAGATACAGAAAATACCATCAACACGATGCTGAAGCACATAAATAATAAAAAAAAAAAGAAAAAGAGTTTCATGCTTTGGTTTCATTTGAGAAAACACAACACGGAGCACCACCTGAAATGTCGGATTCTGTAATGACCAAGTGAAACGTTTCACCTTAGTAAAAGATCAATATATGGTAAGAGCGGTCCCCAAATCCAGCACATTCAGATCCGTGTCTCTTCTGCTGCTAGCATGGCGCCGGTCTCCCTTGCTGCAAGCGCTTTGAGGAGAATGTAATACGAATGAAAGGAATTTATCAAGATCACTACATTTCAAACCGGCCAGACATTGATAAATGACCTTCAGGTTTAAAAACGCCTCCGTAAGCAGTAATTTAACGGCATAAAGCCACAGAGGTTTTTTTTTCCTTTTTTTCCTACTATGTGTGCAGCAAGAAAAGGGCGGATTGTAGGCAGAGGGGGAATAGAAAGCTTGGCGTGATCAAGCTGAATTTATCACGTACTATTGGTGTGTACTGGCTTTCTAGGAAGGGACCTCCTGAAGGGTTCCTGTGTACAAGGACATTACACTGAGGGGCCATTTAAAAGGTAATTGGGTGGAAGGTTTTATGGAAGACCTGGTATACTGCATAGAAAGAAATGGAAATGTCACACTCACTGTTCACAAATCTAAACATTAAAGGTTTGCAGGTTTTATTCATTACTGGTTTAATCAGAAATTCGCTTTTTTTAAATGCATAAAAAAAAAAAAGAAAGGCAAGGATTACAGGTGAACGGATATGGGATCTGGTGTTTAAAACATAAGGCCTCACACGGAAGAATAAGGGCGGATAGGCTGCTGAGTTCAGAAGTGGTTAAACACCACCTCTGGAAGCAGAAGAATTCTATGCTATAGCCACACATAAACAGAACAATTAGCTGTGGCTAAAACCGCCATCTTTAGATGCAAACTGTTTGCATTAAGGGCTAATCGAAGTCCCTAATTGAATGTAACCGGAAACAGGTGAACAGCGGCAGCGCCAGGCAATTATTTGTACAGGGTACAGATCTGGCCGTGGTTGCTCACGCACAACACATGTATGGGCATAGTTGCTCCACTGGCTGCCAGTATGAATGGTCCTTAGAATTATTTGTATACCTATGTAATTTTAGCTTGTAATTTTTTTTTAACCCTTTTACCCCAAAGGAACCTCTAAAATAATTTTTAGGTCTTGGGGAACCCTTACTAAAACCAACTCATGGGGCAGTCACTAGGAAAAATGCCCCTTACTTTGGTGGTCAGTAGGAGGTTTGAACCCCCTCAGTGGCAGTCAGAATGACAACCTTACAGGCTGGCTCAACCAAATGGCATTGGCCCTGGAACTATATAGGCACCAATAAATAGGATTTTAGACAGCAAATGCTCAAGGAACCCATAGCAATACCTGGAGGAACCCTGGTTGAGAATCACTGCTGTAGATGGTTAAGGGTTGGAGTCACACTTTTGCATTGCAGTATTTTCAGGTGTATTTGCAATGCAGGTCAATTCAATCCCAACACACATATACAGTAAAAAAAAGAAAAAAAAAAGCACTCAGTTTATAGATGTAAATATTCAGTTGGTTGTGATACATTGTGTTGTCAAAAATAGTGCAACCCACTGATAATCCATTAAAAATGAATGGGTTACCTTAAAGCGGTATTAAACCTAAAGCTAAAAAGCCCAAAAGATATTGCAGCATTCCAATCATTCGATGTGATGGCTGCATTATTTTTTTTTCTTTGGCTTTTTTCCCTCTGTTTTAAACTGGTGATTGGGTCACCAACACACCACCGGTATTAGTGAGACACAACTCTGGAGGAATAAGCATCTAAGGCACAGCAGACATTGTCAGTCTTTGGGGTGTGTGTGTGTGTGTGGGGGGGGGGGGGGTGGTGTTAAATATAGTAGTAGATTTAGATCCACTAACAAATTGAAGCCAAACTCCAGCTCACACTTTATAAGCAGTTAAAGCAAACAGTTTTCTTTTCCTTTTGGGATAAAGGTTTTACATGTATAAAGCTGATCATTTTAATTACCTCTGCCATTGTTAGGTGGTTTGTTTTAGCCTTATAAACTGATACATTCTGCTGGAGAGCTGGGGAAAAACAACAGACTTACTAGACAGATCACCAGATGAGAATATAAGAAAGCAAGCCTAAGAAGAGGAAACAAATGTGGTCATCACAGGTAAGAATTGGTAAGCTGCAATATAATAAATGTTTTCTTTTGAAAACGTGTGTGTTACTGCATTGCATACATGTGAAGGCCCGATTCACACCTATGCAGGTTGCAGTTTGCATATTCCAGGTGCATTTTGCATTTTTTCAATACACATTTTTGATCCATTGAAGTCTATGGAACCAAAAACCAGAA
>JAQSEC010001223.1:0-11424 GCA_028564925.1 Lithobates sylvaticus
CCCCCCAAAGCACCTTGTCCCATGTTGATGAGGACAATGGCCTCATCCCCACAACCCTGGCGGTGGTTGTGGGGGTCTGCGGGCGGGGGGCTTATCGGTAATCTGGAAGCCCCCTTTAACAAGGGGACCCCCAGATCCCCCGCCCCCCCCCCCCCCTGTGTGAAATGGTAAGGGGGTACAAAAGTACCCCTACCATTTCACCAAAAAAAAGTGGCAAAAATGGTAAAATGACAGGAGACGGTCTTTGACAATTCCTTTATTAAAATCTTCTTTCTTCATCTTCTCCTTTCTTCATCTTCTCCTTCCGGCATCTTCTTCCATCTTCTTCTTCCTTCGATTCGCTTCTTCTTCCTCCGGTCTTCTCGTCCTTCTCGTCCGGCGTCGTCCTTCTCGTCCGGCATCGTCGTCTCTTCTCGGAGGCCGCTCCTCGCAATGGGAGGCTCCCGCTCTGTGAGGCTCCGCTCCGGGTGACAGGTCTTGTATAACGAAGGCACCTGGTGACCCCGCCCCCCCTCTGACGTCATGGGGAACGCCATAGGGAATTCCACATGACTTCCCCGTGCGTCAGAGGGGGGCGGGGTCACCAGGTGCCTTCGTTATACAAGACCTGTCACCCGGAGCGGAGCCTCACAGAGCGGGAGCCTCCCATTGCGAGGAGCGGCCTGCGAGAAGAGACGACGATGCCGGACGAGAAGGACGACGCCGGACGAGAAGGACGAGAAGACCGGAGGAAGAAGAAGCGAAATCGAAGGAAGAAGACGATGGAAGAAGATGACGGAAGGAGAAGATGAAGAAAGGAAGAAGGAAGAGCAGAAGAAAGAAGATTTTAATAAAGGAATTGTCAAAGACTGTCTCCTGTCATTTTTACCATTTTGTCACCTTTTTTGGTGAAATGGTAGGGGTACTTTTGTACCCCCTTACCATTTCACACAGGGGGGGGGGGCGGGATCTGGGGGTCCCCTTGTTAAAGGGGGCTTCCAGATTCCGATAAGCCCCCCCGCCCGCAGACCCCCACAACCACCGGCCAGGGTTGTGGGGATGAGGCCCTTGTCCTCATCAACATGGGGGGACAAGGTGCTTTTGGGGGGGACCCCAAAGCACCCTCCCAATGTTGAGGGCATGTGGCCTGGTACGGTTCAGGCGGGAGGGGGGGCCACTCTCGTCCCCCCTCCTTTCCTGCGGCCTGCCAGGTTGCGTGCTCGGATAAAAGGGTCTGGTATGGATTTTATGGGGGGACCCCACGCCATTTTTTTTGGCTAGGGTTCCCCTTAAAATCCATCCCAGACCTCAAGGGTCTGATATGGATTTTGAGGGGGACCCTACGCCACTTTTTTTTTTTTTTTTTTTTTGGCTGGGGTCCCCCTTAATATCCATCCCAGACCTGAAGGGCCTGGTTATTGAATTTGGGGGGACCCCTACGCATTTTTTTATCAATGACTTCAATGAATGACTGTTCTCTGTATTACGGATCCAACAATTCATTTGCCGGCAAATAGCTGCGACTCGATTTTAAATAGTTTTTTTTTTCCTGCAAAAAATGACATTGTGCAGGAACAGTTCTCTATATTAGATATACTGAATCTCGAATCATTCGAAGCATTCGTTATATCCGCTATTATAATTTCTTTCATGTTAGTTGAAATTACATATTTGTTAGTTACAATACAACATTCGAATTGTTCTCTGTATTGCGGGAATCGGCAAATAGCCGCGAGTGATTTTAAATGTCTTTTTTTCCTGCAAAAAATACACATTGTTCAGAGAGAGTTGTAAACACGGGAAACATGACCCCCTTCATAGGCGTACTATAGAGTATATAGTATATAGAAGGGGGCAGGTTTCCCGTGTTTACAACTCTCTCTGTACAATGTCTCATTTTTGCAGGAAAAAAAAGACATTTAAAATCACTCGCGGCTAATTGCCGATTCCCGTAATACAGAGAACAATTCGAATGTTGTATTGTAACTAACAAATATGTAATTTCAACTAACATGAAAGAAATTATAATAGCGGATATAACGAATGCTTCGAATGATTCGAGATTCAGTATATCTAATATAGAGAACTGTTCCTGCACAGTGTCATTTTTGCAGGAAAAAAAAACTATTTAAAATCACGAGTCGCGGCTATTTGCCGGCAAATGAATTGTTGGATCCGTAATACAGAGAACTGTCATTCATTGAAGTCATTGATAAAAAAAAAGCGTAGGGGTCCCCCCAAATTCAATAACCAGGCCCTTCAGGTCTGGGATGGATATTAAGGGGGACCCCAGCCAAAAAAAAAAAAAAAAAAAATGGGCGTAGGGTCCCCCTCAAAAATCCATACCAGACCCTTGAGGTCTGGGATGGATTTTAAGGGGAACCCTAGCCAAAAAAAATGGCGTGGGGTCCCCCATAAAATCCATACCAGACCCTTATCCGAGCACGCAACCTGGCAGGCCGCAGGAAAGGAGGGGGGGACGAGCGCGGCCCCCCCTCTCGCCTGAACCGTACCAGGCCACTGCCCTCAACATTGGGAGGGTGCTTTGGGGTCCCCCCCAAAGCACCTTGTCCCCATGTTGATGAGGACAAGGGCCTCATCCCCACAACCGTGCCCGGTGGTTGTGGGGGTCTGCGGGCGGGGGGCTTATCGGAATCTGGAAGCCCCCTTTAACAAGGGGACCCCAGATCCCGCCCCCCCCCTGTGTGAAATGGTAAGGGGGTACAAAAGTACCCCTACCATTTCACCAAAAAAGTGGCAAAAATGGTAAAAATGACAGGAGACGGTCTTTGACAATTTCCTTTATTAAAATCTTCTTTCTCCTCTCTTCTTCTCCTTTCTTCATCTTCTCCTTCCGGCATCTTCTTCCATCTTCTTCTTCCTTCGATTCGCTTCTTCTTCCTCCGGTCTTCTCGTCCTTCTCGTCGGCGTCGTCCTTCTCGTCCGGCATCAGCGTCTCTTCTCGCAGGCCGCTCCTCGCAATGGGAGGCTCCCGCTCTGTGAGGCTCCGCTCCGGGTGACAGGTCTTGTATAACGAAGGCACCTGGTGACCCCGCCCCCCCTCTGACGTCATGGGGAAAGCCATAGGAAATTCCACATGACGTCCCCGTGCGTCAGAGGGGGCGGGGTCACCAGGTGCCTTCGTTATAAAAAGACCTGTCACCCGGAGCGGAGCCTCACAGAGCGGGAGCCTCCCATTGCGAGGAGCGGCCTGCGAGAAGAGACGACGATGCCGGACGAGAAGGACGACGCCGGACGAGAAGGACGAGAAGACCGGAGGAAGAAGAAGCGAATCGAAGGAAGAAGAAGATGGAAGAAGATGCCGGAAGGAGAAGATGAAGAGAAAGGAGAAGATGAAGAAAGGAGAAGATGAAGAAAGAAGATTTTAATAAAGGAATTGTCAAAGACCGTCTCCTGTCATTTTTACCATTTTTTGCCACTTTTTTGGTGAATTGGTTGGGGTACTTTTGTACCCCCTTACCATTTCACACAGGGGGGGGCCGGGATCTGGGGGTCCCCTTGTTAAAGGGGGCTTCCAGATTCCGATAAGCCCCCCGCCCGCAGACCCCCACAACCACCGGGCACGGTTGTGGGGATGAGGCCCTTGTCCTCATCAACATGGGGACAAGGTGCTTTGGGGGGGACCCCAAAGCACCCTCCCAATGTTGAGGGCATGTGGCCTGGTACGGTTCAGGCGAGAGGGGGGGCCGCTCTCGTCCCCCCTCCTTTCCTGCGGCCTGCCAGGTTGCGTGCTCGGATAAAGGGTCTGGTATGGATTTTGAGGGGACCCCCCACGCCACTTTTTTTTTTTTTTTTTTTTTGGCCGGGGTTCCCCTTAAAAATCCATCCCAGACCTGAAGGGTCTGGTATGGATATTTGGGGGGGACCCCACGCCATTTTTTTTTTTTTTTTTTTTTGGCTGGGGTCCCCCTTAATATCCATACCAGACCTGAAGGGCCTGGTTATTGAATTTGGGGGGACCCCTACGCTTTTTTTTTTTTTTTATATCAATGAATGACTGTTTTTTTAAATAGCTTTTTTTTCTGCAAAAATGACACTTTGTCATTCGAATTCATTCGAATGCATTCGAATTCATTCGAATGCATTCGAATTCATTCGAAAGCATTCAAATTCATTCGTTATATCTGCTATAATAATTTCGTTTTGAATTAGTTGAAATTTGATATTGGTAGTTGGATTCGAATAATTTGGAGCTGAAATTCGTAAACGGAATTTTTCCTGCAAAAATGACACTTTGTCATTCTAATTCATTCGAATCCATTCGAATTCATTCGAATTCATTCGAATTCATTCGAATCATTCGGCGACGAAATTCGTAAACGGAATTTCGTATTCCGTACGGAATTCGTAAAAAAAAAAAATTCGTACTACAGATTCGTAAATTCGTACGAATTTCGAAAAATTCGTACGAATTACGAATTCGTACGGAACGAATCGCACATGTCTAATGACCATGTTAGGAAAGTTCATACGTAACCGCCACACATCAAATTTGATGTCCCGCGTGATGTCCTAACACCCAGATCATTGCCGCCCACATGCAGAATTAAAATGTCGGCCTGTCCCTTTGTGCAAAACGATGCACCTCAGGAACAATCCTACCCCATAACATCCCAGGGACCCCTAGCCACCGAATACAGGCTTCCTGTCTAGAGAAACCCAACTGCCTGCCTTCGAACCTAACATCACCCCTCCGTGCCCCCCAGCACACATAGGAATGGCTCATTATCCAGACCAGTCCTTCCAACTAACCTGAAAATAGAAGAAAACAAACACACAACTATGACTCCAATCCACACAGACCCACTCATAGACTCCACCCCACCCAAACACCTCACAACCCGACCATGAGGTGGGGACGAATATATATCTGAAACCTCCTCGATTCCTACGACCAATACGTTTCACCGACTCAGCATCCATCCCACACCTGGCTGCCTCTGTTGTAGCCCCTATACAAAAAGAATGAGAAGAAAACTCCTTTTCAACCACCCCTAATGCCCTCAAGCATTTTCTAAAAACAGAGACAAATTGAAATCGCGATAAAGGAGATTCATCAGTGTTCATCAAAAAGGACCCCAGGATTGCTGGGCGCATCTCCAAGAACCCCTTTACCGCACCCACTGGGCACAGCAGCAAGCCCGGTAATTGAAAAACCTGCACTGACCTGCCTTTGCCCTATTGATCCATCTTTGATCTTCACAACACGCAGACATGTGACACGCAAAATTCAGCTTACCCAACAACGATTGCAGTACTCAAAGCCGAACTTTGCGTAGACCAATCATACCTGCAATCTCCCCTTTAAATCCGCCAGCTTATCCTCAGGCAACCGGCATTCCATGGCACCCGAGTCCAGAACAATGCCCAGGAACGTGATGACCGTGCTAGGTCCCTCCGTCTTCTCAGGTGCCAACGGAATGCAGAACCAATCCAACGTAGCCAGAAGCACCGTGCACATTCTGGAAGAAGCTGGGCCCGCGCAAAGGAAGTTGTCCAGGTAATGGATGATCGAATTCACACCCGACACATCCCGTACCACCCATTCCACAAATGAGCTAAATTGCTCAAACAGTGCACAGGATATAGAGCAACAACATTGGTCGACATAAAACTCATCATTCCAATGACACCCCAACAACCGGAAACTATCCGGGTGCACCGGGAGCAACGGAAAAGCTGATTCCACATCGGCCTTAGCCATCAATGCCCCTTTTCCATAATGACGCACCCAACCCACCGCAGCATCAAACGATGTATAACTCACCGAAAAATGCTTAACCGACCCCCCTTTTGGAAATGAAAGATGGTGAACCAGCCTAAATTTGTTATGCTCCTTTTTTGGCACTACCCCCAAAGGGGACACTACCAAGTCAGCAAACGGTGCGTATGGAAAGGGGCCCCCAATGCGAACCAACGCAACTTCCTTACGCAATTTCTCTGAAACTACATCCGAATGTTGCATTCTTTTCCCCAAAACTCGCCATGATGGCGAATGCCTGTAGCCAGTTGGCAAATGTCCGCAGAATCAACCTGTACCTCTGCTTTTCCTCGTCCTCCTTTTTGGAATCATCAGGCTTAACCCTATCCAGATTAAATTTTTCTAGAGGCAGCAGGGAGAAAATCTCCACATACTCACCTTTCCACAGCTTTTCCTGTACTTCTAGCTTCAGGTGTGCATCCAACGTCCCCTCATAGCAAACATATACCTTGCATTTGGCGGAATCCGCTAACCGAATAACATCCTGCCTGCAGCCTCCCCTGTCACTGACACCTTGGCTGTCCCCTGCCGAACCGCACCTGTGGGTTCCACTGAGGTAGGCAAGGTTGGCACCGCCGGAACTACCGGGACTACTGCCCCCCCAGCAGCCGTGGCTGCATCGGCCACCCCTGCAGGAGGAACCCAGGCCAACGCCGGCCCAGCGGAGGCTCTTTCTGCATTCTCAAATTTGTGCACCAACTCTTTGATCCCTGCCAAGAAACCCAGCAATCCTGCAGCCCCCCCAGCTGCCATACCTGGAGTAGAGCCCCCTGACCGTCAGAGCTTGCTGCGCCCCCCTTGCCCAGCAATAACCCCAGTTTGTTCTACTGAACCACCTCCCCGGCCTTCCTGCCCTACACTAGCAGACAATCACAAATATAGTGAACGTAAAGGTGACTCACCGGGCTGTACAGGAGTTGACCCATCAGCCGACCGTCTGATCTCCACTGACGCCGCACTTCTAGGGGGAACAGAATCCTCTGCAGACCACAGAAATGCTCCAATGGCCTGGACCTCCACGCCTGAGTGCCGTTCCTCCCCCCTGGACTCACCTCCGCCAACGGCTGTGTCAGCATCGACCCCAGAGTATCCTGCAGCCACCCAGGACCCGCCGCCTCCTCTCTAAGCTGGGCCAGGAGCCTTTCCACATCTGCCATGCTGCTGCTGGAACTTTCCCTCACACTGTGGTGACTCATGGGGAGGGGCCTACCCTTTTATCTCCTCTCGTCCCCTCCCCCTCGGCACCATCCCAATACACCCTCTATCTCATGTTACCACTACACTGTTTTTCATGTCATGTCAGCCCAGCGCGTATATTATTTCATTTATTTTTGCTCCAGGCTTTTCTAACCAGTAATCTGTCTGGAAGTCTACAAGTATTTCATTGCTGTATTGATTTTCCTTTATTGTTTTGATATTTAATGTTGTGATATATGTTTTTATATGTAATAAATTAATATTTTATCATAAATCAAACTTTGTAGTTGGTACAGAGATAGTCCATTCCTTTTCCTTTCTGAGGCCTTAGTAGGACAGCTTCAGCAACTGTCCCTATTTTCCTCATTTACCTATCCGGGATGATGATACCCTTCATTTTTATTTTTATCTTTTTGTAAACCTGAGGCTAACCCATTATGTTTATACAGTTTGAAAAGAAGATGGCCACCTTTGCAATAGGAAGGAATGGTCAAGCCTCGGTTTGAAAACAAGATGGCCACCTTTGCAAAAGAACAGATGACCAAACCTTGGTTTGAAAACAACAGACAACAAGACCTCGCCTAGGATTAAATATAAAAGATACAAATCATCTGTAACTATTTATACATCATCCAATGTATTCTTTGCATGCATGCAACGTAAGTACCTGAACTTGACCTGGTATCAGCCTCTTGCATTTCTTGTACAGCAGGACTGGAGTGTGAGAATAGGAAGCAGAACAAGGAGCCAATCAGTTAATCAGTTAATATATAAGAAGCATGCTCATAGGAAGAGAATGGAAGAGGCTCATGACTGTACTGCTTCTCATTTTACTGTCCAGTCACGGGCTATGGTAAATCCGGGACAACCGGAGCTCAGAGAAAATGGACTGATGATGGTAGAAATCAGACTAAGGACACTAAGGACATCTAGTTGCAGAAAAAAGGTGATTTGTGCAGCAGTAGCTGTTTTTTTTTTCTATTATTGGCTATTCATTTTTTTCTGTTTGTTCTGGAGTTCTGCTTTAGTGGGAGCTTACAGGAACAGAATTTTTTTTTACCAGCATTGATTAGACAACTGAAAACATGTAGAAAACATATGAATATAAAGGGAGTATCCCCATGTCACCATTCCTAATATAATGATATAAGTAATACAAATTACTGTATAAACTCGAGTATAAACCGAGTTTTTCAGCACATTTTTTTGTGCTCGGCTTATACTCGAGTCAAGCACAGAGAATGACATTTTCCGACCCGACTTTGGGGTTCAAATTTGGGGTTCCTAGCACTAAGTGGCCCCGAGATACGAGGGCCCCAAATTCGGTTTGGAAAATGTCATTCTCTGCTGCAAAAAAGTGCTTGACATTTTCCGACCAACTTTGGGGCCCCGTATCTCGGGGCCACTTGGTGCTAGGAACCCCAAATTTGATATTCAAACCCAGTGGAACTAGCACTACAACATACCCAAAGCACCAAGTGACCCCGAGATACAGGGCCCCAAAGTCGGTCAACTGTGTCCATCTGCAGCAATGTCATTTCGGGGACCCTTTGGGTCCAGAGACCCTAGATTTTGTCTGCACCTAGGGGGCATTTAGGAACCTTTAACTACCAAGTTTGAAGTTTGGGGGACCTATGGCTGCAAATGAGCACAGTGAGGCTGCAAATGGGCATTGTTGACCCTCTTTTCCACTTACAGTAGCTGCACATTTCTCACCCTAGGCTTATACTCGGGTCAATAAGTTTTCCCAGTTGTTTGTGGTAAAATTAGGTGCCTCGGCTTATATTTGGTTCAGCTTATACTTGAGTATATACGGTATTACACAGGATTTACACAGTGCAGTTCAAGAGAGAAATCATAGGAGGGCCCTGGTCATGGAACTTACAATCTAAAGGGAAGAGAATACATTTAATATATTGAAATGTTAATCACTTTGGGAATCATATTAATGCATACATTGTGCTGCCTGGGACCAAGAATGAAATGCTGCTATGGCTCTATACATATATGTAGGAGTATAAGAGGGCCTGTCATGGCTCTATACATGTACAGTTGTGTGAAAAAGTGTTTTGCCCCTTCCTCATTTCCTGTTCCTTTGCATGTTTTGTCACACTTAAGTGTTTCGGAACATCAAACCAATTTAAACAATAGTCAAGGACAACACAAGTTAAACACAAAATGCAATTTGTAAATGAAGGTGTTTATTATTAAAGGTGAAAAAAAATCCAAACCATCATGGCCCTGTGTGAAAAAGTGATTGCCCCCCTTGTTAAAAACATACTATAACTGTGGTTGTCCACACCTGAGTTCAATTTCTCTAGCCACACCCAGGCCTGATTATTGCCACACCTGTTCACAATCAAGGCATCACTTAAATAGGAGCTGCTTGACACAGTAAGGTCCACCAGAAGATCCTTAAAAGCTACACATCATGCCGAGACCCAAAGAAATTCAGGAACAATTGAGAAAGAAAAGTAATTGAGATCTATCAGTCTGGAAAGGGTTATAAAGCCATTTCCAAAGCTTTGGGAATCCAGCGAACCACAGTGAGAGCCATTATCCACAAATGGCGAAGACATGGAACAGTGGTGAACCTTCCCAGGGAGTGGCCGGCCGCCCAAAATTACCCCAAGAGCGCAGCGACGACTCATCCAAGAGGTCACAAAAGACCCCACAACAACGTCCAAGGAACTGCAGGCCTCACTTGCCTCAGTTAAGGTCAGCGTTCATGCCTCCACCATCAGGAAAAGACTGGGGCAAAAATGGCCTTCATGGCAGAGTTCCAAGGAGAAAACCACTGCTGAGCAAAAAGAACATCAAAGCTCGTCTCAATTTCTCCACAACACATCTTGATGATCCCCAAGACTTTTGGGACACATTCTGTGGACCGATGAGACAAAAGTGGAACTCTTTTGGAAGGTGTGTGTCCAAGTATATCTGGCGTAGAAGGAACAGTGCATTTCAGAAAAAGAACATTATACCAACAGTAAAATATGGTGGTGGTAGTGTGATGGTCTGGGGCTGTTTTGCTGCTTGAGGACCTGGAAGACTTGCCGTGATTAAAGGAACTATGAATTCTGCTGTCTACCAAGAGATCCTGAAGGAGAATGTCCGACCATCTGTTCGTGTACTCAAGCTGAAACGAACTTGGGTTCTGCAGCAGGACAATGATCCTAAACACACCAGCAAGTCCACCACCGAATGGCTGAAGAAAAAACAAAATGAAGACTTTGGAGTGGCCTAGCCAAAGTCCTGACTGAATCCTATTGAGATGTTGTGGTATGACCTTAAAAAGGCCGTTCATGCTCGAAAACCCTCTAATGTAACTGAATTAGCAGTGGCAGCTGGTGCTCAAAATTTTTGGGGGGACGCAAACAAACAGCCTCACTGTGCCATCAAAAGCTGCCACTGTTCCCATTAAATGCTGCCACTGTGCCCATCAAACGCTGCCACTGTGCCCATTAAATGCTGCCACTGTGCCCATCAAACGCTGCCACTGTGCCCCTCAAGTGCTGCCATTGTGCCCATCAAACGCTGCCACTGTGCCCCTCAAGTGCTGCCAGAGTGCCCCTTCAAGTGCTGCCAGAGTGCCCCTCAAGTGCTGCCAGAGTGCCCCTTCAAGTGCTGCCAGAGTGCCCCTCCAAGTGCTGCCAGAGTGCCCCTCCAAGTGCTGCCAGAGTTCCCCTTCAAGTGCTGCCAAAGTGCCCCTTCAAGTGCTGCCAGAGTGCCCTTCAAGTGCTGCCAGAGTGCCCTTCAAGTGCTGCCAGAGTGCCCCTTCAAGTTCTGCCAGAGTGCCCCTTCAAGTGCTGCCAGAGTGCCCCTTCAAGTGCTGCCAGAGTGCCCCTCCAAGTGCTGCCATAGTGCCCCTCCAAGTGCTGCCAGAGTGCCCCTCCAAGTGCTGCCAGAGTGCCCCTTCAAGTACTGCCACTGTGCCCCCTGCCTGCCCTCTGCACTTACCTTGTCTCGATGTGCAGCTGGTGACGGCGTCAGGCGGCGGGTGTCTCATCGTCCGAGGTCTTCTTCTCCCGCGCTCCTCCTGTCTTCTGCTATCTTCCGTCCGAGGTCTTCTTCTCCCGCGCTCAGGAGGTCTTTTGCTATGATTGGACGCCTAGCGTCCAATCACAGCGCCTGTGACTTCAGCCAATCAGGTTACAGGTAACAGACCTGGCAACCTAATTGGCTGAGAGGCGGGTCTGTGTTAGGGAAGCGATGTATTCGCTTCTCTAACACAATACTGGGTAATCAGCGAACGCACAGCCGTGCGCCCGCTGTTTACACTAGGGAAGCCTATTAGAGCACACCGCTCTAATAGGGTCCCCTATTAGAGCTTACAGCTCTAATAGGGGCGCTTCCAGCAACACACCCCCCCCCCCCACTGTAATTCAGATGCCCGGCGCCCGATCAGGGGCCGGACACCTGAATAGGGGGCGGCAGCAAGGAGGGGGGGGGGGGGGCGGCGCCCGGGC
>JAQSEC010001878.1:0-11690 GCA_028564925.1 Lithobates sylvaticus
ACTAACAACCTATCAGCAATTACAGAGCATGCAGAACACCCCTGTACAAAGAGGCCTCATATATGGCTGGTCATTGTTAGAAATCACAGACACTGCGGGGAACAATTGTCACATATAGGTACCATGGCTGCAAATTACAGGGGAACACTTTACGTGATTTTCAGCATGTTCTACAAAGGGATACAAATAATAATTATTGTGGTACAAAAAGTAGCATTACAAAACGTTATTTACAAACAGTGCATGTGAACCAGTAATAAAGGCTATAATAAAGCACACCTCCAGCTGTCATATAAAACAAGATCACAGTGTTCTACAGCAGGCTGAGACTCTGCAGAGCTCGCTTTTTTACATTCATGCTGCGCACAAAGTCCTCACCAGTGGAAAATCAGCTGGGTGGGCTCCTTTAAATCACTGACACCTTTACATAGAGTTGCATACAAATGGCATAAAAGTCTGAGCTTTCAGCACTGCTCTGTGCCCGGATGCTGCATCCAGCACACATTTTATATGAAACTTACATTTTTGGATGCCACCAGACATAAGCCGGCCATACATTATACAATTTTCTTATTCGTTTTCCTTTATATTTACCTTCAGCTATGTAGTCCAATGGCCTGCTTCATTGCATACTAATTGAAAGTGTTTACATTTGAACTCATATTATATGGTTTTGGTAAATCCAAAGTAAAATTGTATATTGTATAGCCAGCCTAATGCCCCGTACACACGTTCGGATTTTCCGACAGAAAATGAACGAATTCTGATGGACAAAGTGCCACGCATGCTCAGATCACATTACAAGACCAAAGCTATTGGCTACTAGCCTCTACGTAGTCCCGTCATACTTGCCAACTATCCCAGTTTAAATTCCCTTGTCCCTTTAAGTTTTAGTCCCTTGCTGTGTCCTGATATCTCAGTGTGAAGTGCTGCTACTAATGCTGCCCAGCTCTGCCCTATTGTTGTGTACAGATGACTCGCCTGCAGACCCTGTGTTTACATGTAAATAACCGGCATTCATATGTAAATAGCGGCAGCATTCCAATATAAATAGCTGCATCCAACGGCATAGATTTGTAAATAAAGGCGGCATTCATATTTATATCTTGCCCCCTACAGTGAGGAGATTATGTGCTGTAACCTCTAGCAACCAATCACTGAGCAGTATTACTGTACAGTAATCTCTAGCAACCAATCAACAAGCAGAAATCATGTGCTGTAACATCTAGCAACCAGTCAGTAAGCGGTAATGATACACTGTAACCTCTGGCAACCAATCGCATGCCTGATCTGATACAGTAAACTGATTTTAAGTCTAGCTGCTATTAATTGTATGTCTCAGAGCAGGTGGAGAGCGAAATTGTATGGGGGGGGGGGGGGGCAAGAAAACGTTTGCCCAGGGTCCAATCAATATTAAAGACAGCCCTGATTATATTGTGTCTTTTATATCTGCTTGGCTTTCAGCTTTAAATTACCTGTGTATATTTAAAATGGTTGTTAACCTCAGACATGAAATATGAACAAAGCATATCCCTCTGTAGTGTGTACTTGTCTCAATTAAGAGCACTTAAGTGTCATTTCTGTCTGCTACTTTGTTCCTCTGCTATCTGCATGAGCCACTTCTGACAAGTTTTCCTGACACCAAGGGAAAAAAGGTGACAGGGTCAGTGTGTTGTGTGGAGGGGTGTGTGTCACTTCCCTCCAATCAGCAATCTGAGCTCTCCTCACTAAGCTCTGAAGAGTGTAACTTCAGCTCTCCGCCTTATTTTCTTCTGAACCCTCAGACAAGCTTATACATTTAGCACTTTGAACAAATGTAGAGACGAGAAGACTGCAGACAGACAGGTACAACTTATGTAGGAGAATTTGTTTCATCTCTTTGTATCACCTGAGGCCAGTCACTTCACTGGGTGTATGCAAGGGTTTATAACCACTTTAATTTCCCTTTGCAAAATTAAAGTGGTTGTTAAGCCACTACTATAAAATCCTCTCATCCCCTCTGTAACATAACAATATGTGCCCCTGTGCCTGTGTTATATAAAAAATATGCCTATCTGTACCTACAGTATATCAGAGCGTCTCCCGGCGATCAGGTGACTCCACGGCTCTCTCCTCTCCCCTGGCTGACAGCTCTAGTGGACAGGGCCAAGCACTCCCAATGACGTCAGCCGGGGAGGAGGGGAAAAGAGGAGAGAGAGAGCCAAGGAGTCATGTGAGCGCTGGGAGATGCTCTGATATAAGGTACAGATCGGCATATTTTTTATACAATACAGACACAGTGGCACGTATTGTTATGTTACAGAGGGGATGGGAGGATTTTATAACAGTTATGAGAGCAGCAGGAGGGGAGGGGGACGGGCCCTGACACGAGCAGACAGGGAGGGAGGGGGGAGAGAAGGACAGAGCAGGGCTGCGGATGACGAAGGCACATAAACTGACCACGGTGTCAGGGATCAGCAGCCATGATAAACCGTGGTCAGTTTACAGAGGGGAGGGTATAGCTAGGCAGGATCAGCCAGGTATTTCAAGTGATTGAAAAAGCCAAATTACACAGCACACGCACTATGCTGTAGAACATGCTTTAAGGGATCAGGATCTGTTTTTTTTTTTTTATGTTAACAAACACTTTAAAGTGGTAATAAACCCAAAAGCAAACATGTATTATATTACAGCTTACCAATTCTTATATATCATGGCTGTATAAGTTTCTTTTTTTAGGTTTTCTTTCTTTTCTCTATCACCTGGTGATCCTGCCAGTAAGTCAGTTTTTTTTTTTCAAGCTGGCCTTCAGATGTAGCATGGGTGCTCAGTCTGTGGCCCTCCAGCTGTTGTGGGACTACAAGTCCCATCATGCTTCTGCCTGTGGAAGTCATGCTTGTAACTTTCAGCCTTGCAATGCCTCATGGGACTTGTAGTTCTGCAACAGCTGGAGGAGCACAGGTTGAGCACCCATGGGTTAGAGTAGGGGTGTTAAACTGGCAGCCCTCCAGCTGTTGTGGAACTAAAAGTCTCATCATTTCAGGGCTGTACTGCATTGATTGTACCCTGCATATCTGTACTTCCCCTGTTTTGTTTGTAAAGAAAATAAATAAAAATATAAATATGAAAAAAAAAAAAAAGTCTCATCATGCCTCTGCCTGTGGGAGTCATGCTTGTAACTGTCAGCCTTGCAATGCCTCATGGGACTTGTAGTTCCGCATCATCTGTAGGGCCGCCAGTTTGACACCTGTGAACAGTGTCGAGACAAACCATTTACCAATGCTTATAGTGATCAGCTTTTTTTTTTTTATCTTAAACCTTTTTACCAAAAAAAACTAAACTGTTTGCCGTAACTGCTTACAAAATATTAGCTAGGGTTTGGTTTCAATTTGTTAGTGTGTCTAGTACATTTAGCGCTCTCCTCCCCCCAGACAGGCAATGCTGCTGTCCAAAGGTGTCTCTGTTGCCCCTTCACCCAGACTGGGGGCCCTCTAATATGGGAGGTGTGTTACTGGCCAGATCACCAGGTGAAAACAGAGGGAGCGGAAGCCTAAAAAAGAAAACAAACGCAGTCACCACATCTAGTAAGCTGCAATTTTCTTCGATTTTTGGTTTACAACCACTTTAAATGGTACAAGCATGGTGGCGCAGTGACTGTGATAAGTAATGCAGGATGGTAAACCATAGATTGTCAGACAAATACTTTTAGCGAATGCGATCGAGAAGAGAAAAGCTAGAGCGATAGAAGGTAGAATTAATTTCTGGAGTCACAGCAGGCCAATTTGCTTGAGCGGTTTCTCAAAAGTAAGCAGTAGGAGCGAGTGCCCATGTTTGTGTTAAATCATCTGGGTTTTTCTTGCTGTATAAATAGTTTATTCATTATTCAGACCGAGTGAGTACTGAAAGCACATGTAAGTCTTATGTGTATTTCTCAGGGGCACGAATGTAAGAAACGGGTTCAAGGAATTTACAATGAGAAATGGGTGAATTAAAGGATAATGACACTTTACGTTCAAAATTAAAAGGCTGCAAAAAGCAGTGGGTACCAACCTATAACTGTAATTCCACATACACACGATCGGAAATGCCGCTAGAAAAATTCCGATGAGAGCTTTTTGTCGGGAAATGTGACCGTGTGTATGCTCCATCGGTCTTTTGCTGGCGGAATTCCAGCCAGCAAAAGATTGGTTCTCTATTCTCTATTTTTTGATCGGGAAAAGTTCCTATCCGAAAATGTGGTCGTATGTAGACATGTGCAATTCGTTTCGTTTTCCGTTTTTTTTCGAATGAACGAATCGTTCGAACCGAACGAATCGGAATAACGAATCGTTCGAATCGTACGAATCCGATTAACGAATCGTTTGAATCGAACGAATCCGAAAAGCAACGAAAATCCGAAAAACCAAACAACGAAAATCCGAAAAACGAAAAAAGGAACAATGAAAATGAACGAAAAAATTCGTACATTCGTAACTTTTTTTTTTTGTTGAATTGGTAATTTTCCGTGTCCCTTACAATGGTACTGCTTAACGTGCTTCGAATGGATTGAACAAAAAAATTCGTACATTCGTAACTTTTTTTTTTTCGATTCGTAACTTTTTTTTTCGATTCGTAATGAATGGATTGAACAAAAAAATTCGTACATTCGTAACTTTTTTTTCGATTCGTCACTTTTTTTTTTCGATTCGTAACTTTTTTTTTCGATTCGTAAATTATTAAAATGTAATAATAGCATACACATTACATAAAATTATGAACTATGCTCCGATTACGAATCTACGAATGTTACGAATGTTACGAATGTACGAATAACTACGAATGCGTCCGAAATTTCGAATAAACGAATGAACGAAAATTAAACTAACGAAAAAACGAATCAACGAAAAATTACTCTTACAAATGTACGAATCGTTACGTATACGAACAACGGCGACTTACGAATGTACGAATCGTTACGAATATGAACAACGGCGACTTACGAATGTACGAATCGTTACGAATCAACGGAAACGAAAAAACGAAACGAAAAAAAACAAATTTTTTTCGGAAACGAAAAAAACGAAATGAAAATAAATGAATTTTTTTCTTGTACACATGTCTAGTCGTATGTATGCAATTCGGACGCGCAAAAAATCACGCATGCTCGGAAACAGTTCGACGCATGCTCGAAAGCATTGAACTTAATTTTCTCGGCTCGACGTAGTGTTGTACGTCACTGCGTTCTTTGCAGTCGAAAGTTCAGAGAACTTTTGTGTGACCGTGTGTATGCAAGCCAAGCTTGAACGGAATTCCGTCGGAAAAACCATCCAAGATTTTTTGGACGGAAATTCCGCTCGTGTGTACGGGGCATAAGTGTGCTCATTGGCAACTGAAGTCATCCTCCCAACTGCCCAACCTGTACAGGGCATGCACAGTGCTTATATGAAGCTCTTCATAGTGTCACTAATAGTTGGTAGCATACTCTAATGTCGCGTACACACGACCGGTTTTGCCATCGGAATTAAGTCCGTAGATTATCTCAACGGAATTCCAACGGAATTCAGCTCAAACTGTCTTGCATACACACGATCACACCAACTTCAGAAGGGTCAATAACGCAGCGACGTACAACACGTACAACGAAAAGGAAGTTTAATACTTCCGAGCATGCGTCAAATTGTTTCCGAGCATGCGTCGGAATTTTGCGCGTCGGAATTGGCAGAAAAAAACATCACAGGCACTTTCACAAGAGAAGCAGTTGGATGTAAACGCAAATTAACGCTAGACGCACTTGCTCGTTCATTAACCACTTGTGGACCAGCCGCCGTCATTATACAGCGGCAGGTCGGCTCGTTGCCGCAAATCGCCGTAGGTGTACGTCAGCTCTTTTAAGAGCTACAGCAGGCATGCGAGCGTGTGTGTTGGACTTGAAGCAGCCGCATGATACTTAGAGGAAGACCTCTTGTATTATGACTCCTCCATGTAAGAATGTACATCGCTTTCTGAGTGAGTAATAAACCCTTCTCTGGTTAAGAAGTGCATCCAGTCTGTGGGTAACTTGCTGAGCGGATACTGCCAGCATTGCTAGCAACACCCTGAGAGATTCTGCATCAAAGGGACATAACAGATGGGCACAGGTAAGAAAAAAAAGGGGGGGGGGCTTTGGGTGGCTGCTGCAGCACAGAAGGTTTATCACCTTAATGCATAGAATACAATAAGGTGGAAAGCCTTAAGGCTTTAGAACCACTTTAAAGTGATTGTAAAGGTTCGTTTTATTTTATACTTGCCTCCACTGTGCAGTTAGTTTTGCACAGTGGCCCCAATGTCCTCTTCTGGAGTCCCTCGGCGGCTGCCTTGGCTCCTCCCTGCAAGAGCTAACCCCCCTCTGGGAAGCACTCTCCCAAGGTGGTTTGCTTGCGGGCACTCTCCTGTGTGATACACTCGGCGGCCATAGCCGCCGAGTGTATCACTCGACCCCACCCTCGGCACACCGCGTCAGTCAATGGCTGCGCTGCTATCAATCATCCAATGAAGAGCCCACAGGAGTTGGGGGAAAGCAACGTGGGATCGTGCCCACGGAGATTCGGGGCTCAGGTAAGTAAAACGGGGGCTTGGGGGGCCGGAGAGTGCAAGGTGTTTTTTCACCTTAATGCATAGGATGCATTAACCACTTCCCGACCGCCCCATGTATATATACGTCAACAGAATGGCACGTACAGGCAGAATCACGTACCTGTACGTGACATTCTTCCGGCGGTTGGGGGGTCCGATCGGACCCCCCTCCGCCGGCGGGGACGGTCGGGATCGTGTCAGGAGCGATCCGGGACGAGGGGACGGCCAGTGGTTTCTGGCCACCCCCTCGCGATCGCTCCTGGCCAATGAAAAGCTTCCCCTTCCTGTCTATTGTATAGACAGGAAGGCGGAAGTGATGTCACGCTCGGTGCGCCGGTCTATGTGACCGGAGACGCCGAGCGGTGAACATGTAAAGGTTAGTGCACAACAGTACACTGACACCAGTACAGTTAGGCACATATTCCACCCCCCTGTCACCCCCTGATCACCCCCCAGATCACCCCCTCCCCCCCCAGTCACAGTGTCACTAATTGCAGTGATCATTTATTTACTGATCACTGCATTTAGTGTCAGTGTGACTGTAATAACTGTCAGGGCAGTTAGTTTTAGGTCCAAGGTAGCCCCCTACCCCCCCCTAATAAAGGTTTAACCCCCTGATTGCCCCTAGTTAACCCCTTCACCCCCTTTTGCCAGTGTCACTAAGCGATCGGTTTTCTGATCGCTGCATTAGTGTCGCTAGGTAACCATTTTTTTTTTTTTTTTTAACCGCCATGTTTATATAGGTTCATAAATAGGTTTATAGGTCAGGTACCCCCATATTACAACCTAAATAAAGGTTTTAACCCCCTGATTGCCCCTAGAGTTAACCCTTTCACCAGTGATCACTGTATAAATGTCACTGGTGACGCTGGTTAGCCAGTTAGTTATTTCGTTATTTAGGTTCCCCGTCAGGTTTTTATATAGCGTCAGGTACCCCCATATATTACCTAATAAAGGTTTTAACCCCCTGATTGCCCCTAGTTAACCCTTTCACCCCCTTTTGCCAGTGTCACTAAGCGATCGTTTTTCTGATCGCTGCATTAGTGTCGCTAGGTAACCAGTTTTTTTTTTTTTTTTTTTACCGCCATGTTTATATAGGTTCATAAATAGGTTTATAGGTCAGGTACCCCCATATTACAACCTAAATAAAGGTTTTAACCCCTGATTGCCCCTAGAGTTAACCCTTTCACCAGTGATCACTGTATAAATGTCACTGGTGACGCTGGTCAGCCAGTTAGTTATTTAGGTTCCCCGTCAGGTTTTTATATAGCGTCAGGTACCCCCATATATTACCTAATAAAGGTTTTAACCCCCTGATTGCCCCTAGTTAACCCTTTCACCCCCTTTTGCCAGTGTCACTAAGCGATCGTTTTTCTGATCGCTGCATTAGTGTCGCTAGGTAACCAGTTTTTTTTTGTATTACTGTTACGGGTGACGCTGGTTAGTTAGCTTGTTTTTTATACTGTCAGGGCACCCGCCATTTATTACCCAATAACGGTTTAACCCCCTGATCGCCCGGCGGGTGATATCAATTAGGTTTTAGGGTCTAATAAGGTCTGCGTCGCCCCAGGTTAGTGCCAGTACCGCAAACACCCACGCGCAAAGCATACACCTCCCTTAGTGGCACAGTATCTGAACAGATCAATATCTGATCTGATCAGATCTATACTAGCGTCCCAGCAGTTTAGGGTTCCAAAAAAAAACGCATTGTTAGCGGGATCAGCCCAGATACCTGCTAGCACCTGCGTTTTCCCCCTCCGCCCAGCCCAGCCCACCCAAGTGCAGTATCGATCGATCACTGTCACTTACAAAACACTAAGCACACATAACTGCAGCGTTCGCAGAGTCAGGCCTGATCCCTGCGATCGCTAACATTTTTTTTTGTGGTAGCGTTTTGATTCAGTCGCTTCAGTCAGGAGCTTTTTTTTACCTGTGAATCTCAAAAAAATAAAAAAAAATAAAATAGTTGTCGTTTTATTGTCTCTCTCTCTCTCTCTCTATTGTTGCTCTTTTTTTACTCCATTCTATTCTGCAATGTTTTATTATGTTTTATCATGCTTGCTTTTCAGGTATGTAATTTTGTTTACTGTGTTTTAGTGTTAAGCATTTTTTTTGTTTTCAGGTGCGCCATTCAGTTGCAACGCGGATTTATTTATCTTGACAGCAACAGCGTTTGCTCCCACGATACATAAAGCCGCGACTCCAACGCTGTAGGAGGTGATTTCACCACCACAGTTAAAAAAAAGAGCATATATGCCGAAGCATGGGGGCAGCAGGGGGGGGGGGAGGAGCGATTGGCTCCTAATGCCACGTACATACGGTCGAAATTCCGACCGTGTGTACACGGCATAACTTTTGCGGGAGGATGCCCCCATGCATCGGCATATATAAATGGTGCATGTATGCCCATCATTAGAAGTGGGTGGATGAAGGGAGGTATTCTAATGGTGGGCACACCCACCAATCAATCTCTTTTTTTCGTTCAGCCAAGAGGCTGCATGAAAAAAAAAAAAGATTACAATATATGTCCAGTATGTTGCTGGACTTTGAATGGTTATACCAGAATGATGCCTGCAGGTTTAGGTATCATCTTGGTATCATTCTTTTCAGCCAGTGATCGGCTTTCATGTAAAAGCAATTCTAGCGGGTAATTAGCCTCTAGACTGCTTTTACAAGCAGTGGGAGGGAATGTCCCCCCTCCCGGATATAAACCGCGCCATTGGGAAATTGGGAAAGCATTTTATCACACCAATCTTGGTGTGGTCAGATGCTTTGAGGGCAGAGGAAAGATCTAGGGTCTAATAGACCCCAATTTTTTCAAAAAAAGAGTACCTGTCACTGCCTATTGCTATCATAGGGGATATTTACATTCCCTGAGATAACAATAAAAATCATAACAAAGAAAAAAAATGGAAGGAACAGTTTAAAAATAAAATAAAAAAGCTAAATAAAATAAAAAAAAACCAAAAAAAAAAAAAAAAAGCACCCCTGCCCCCCCTTCTCTTGCGCAAAGGCGTACACAAGCGTTGGTCTGGCGTCATATGTAAACAGCAATTGCACCATGCATGTGAGGTATCACCGCGAAGGTCAGATCGAGGGCAGTAATTTTAGCAGTAGACCTCCTCCGTGAATCTAATGTGGTATCGTGTAAAGGCTTTTAAAGGCTTTTAAAAATGTATGTAGTTTGTCGCCACTGCGTGTTTGTGCGCAATTTTAAAGCATGTCGTGTTTGGTATCCATGTACTCGGCCTAAGATCATATTTTTTATTTCATCAAAAATTTGAGCAATATAGTGTGTTTTAGTGCATTAAAAAAAAAAAAAGTGTATTTTTTTCCACAAAAAATGCGTTTGAAAAATCGCTGCGCAAATACTGTGTGGAAAAAAAAAAATGCAACACCCACCATTTTAATCTGTAGGGCCTTTGCTTTAACATTATATATAGTGTTTGGGGGTTCAACGTAATTTTCTTGCAAAAAAAAAATATGTTTTCATGTAAACAAAAAGTGTCAGAAAGGGCTTTATCTTCAAGTGGTTAGAAGAGTGGGTGACGTGTGACATAGGCTTCTAAATGTTGTGCATAAAATGCCAGGACAGTTCAAACCCCCCCCAAATGACCCCATTTTGGAAAGTAGACACCCCAAGCTATTTGATGAGAGCAATGTTGAGCCCATTAAATATTTTTTTTTTTTGTCCCAAGAGATTGAATAATGAAAAAAAAAAATATATATATTTTTTTTTACAAAAAGTTGTCACTAAATGATATATTGCTCAAACATGTCATGGGCATATGTGGAAATACACCCCAAAATACATTCTGTTGCTTCTCCTGAGTACGGGGATACCACATGTGTGGGACTTTTTGGGAGCCTAGCTGCGTACGGAACCCCAAAAACCAATCACCGCCTTCAGGCTTTCTAAGGGTGTAATTTTTTTTATTTCACTTCTCACTGCCAATCACAGTTTCGGAGGCCATGGAATGCCCAGATGGCATAAAACCCCCCAAAATGACCCCATTTTGGAAAGTAGACACCCCAAGCTATTTGCTGAGAGGTATTGTGAGTATTTTGCAGATCTCGCTTTTTGTCACAAAGTTTTGAAAATTGAAAAAAAGAAAAAAAAAAATTTTTTTTTCTTTACTTTCTTCATTTTCAAAAACAAATGAGAGCTGTAAAATACTCACCATGCCTCTCAACCAATAGCTTGGGGTGTCTACTTTCCAAAATGGGGTCATTTGGGGGGGGTTTTGTGCTATTTTGGCATTTTATGGCCTTCGAAACGGTGATAGGTAGTGAGGAGTGAAATCAAAAATTTGCACCCTTAGAAATCCTGAAGGCGGTGCTTGGGTTTCGGGGCCCCGTACGCGGCTAGGCTCCCAAAAAGTCCCACACATGTGGTATCCCCATACTCAGGAGAAGCAGCAAAATGTATTTTGGGGTGCAATTCCACATATAACTATGGCATGTGTGAGCAATATATCATTTAGTGACAACTTTTTGAAAAAAAAAAAAAAATCTTTTTTATTTTTGTCTTTATTCAATCACTTGGGACTAAAAAAAAAAAAATTCAATGGGCTCAACATGCCTCTCAGCAAATAGCTTGGGGTGTCTACTTTCCAAAATGGGGTCATTTGGGGGGGTTTTGTACTTCCTGCCATTTTAGCACCTCAAGAAATGAAATAGGCAGTCATAAATTAAAAGCGGTGTAAATTCCAGAAAATGTACTCTAGTTTGTAGACGCTATAACTTTTGCGCAAACCAATAAATATACGCTTATTGGCATTTTTTTTACTAAAGACATGTGGCTGAATACATTTTGGCCCAAATGTTTGACTAAAATTGAGTTTATTAGATTTTTTTTATAACAAAAAGTAGAAAATCTCTTTTTTTTTCAAAATTTTCGCTCTTTTTCCGTTTATATCGCAAAAAATAAAAATCACAGAGGCAATCAAATACCATCAAAAGAAAGCTCTATTTGTGGGAAGAAAAGGACGCAAATTTCGTTTGGTTACAAAATTGCATGACCGCGCAATTACCAGTTAAAGTAGTGCAGTGCGAAATTGAAAAAAGACCTCTGGTCCTTTGGCTGCCAAATGGTCCGGGGCTGAAGTGGTTAAGGTGAA